>CP135561.1:9403503-9457692 GCA_032401905.1 Swietenia macrophylla | reverse complement strand
TTGATGCCATAGCTGGAAGGAGGAGCAGGTGGCGCTGACATTGGTGGTGGAGCAATAACATTAGGTGGAGATGGAGGCATGGATTTGGCATTGATTAATGAGCTGGAGGCGGAGATTTGACATTTAGGATGGAGACGGAGGCATAGGAGTTGGCATGCGTGAAGGTGATGGTGATGCGCTTGGAGGCATAGGAGATGGAATTGGTGGTGGAGATGAAGGAATAGGAGCTGGCTTTGTTGGCGAAACACAACTTGGTGGAGACGGTGGTCTATGGGCTAGCATTGGTGGCATCGATGGTGGCGCGGAAAGGGCCGGAGAAAGAGGCATAGGAGATGGTATTGGCGACGTATATTGAGACATAGGAGCTGGTACTGGTGGTGGAGTGGGAGTCACACAAGATGGAAATCGTGGAGAAGTGAAAGTTGGTGGACGTGGCAGCCTAGAAGCTGGCACTGGTGGCATAGATGGCGGCTTAGAACCTGGCATTGGTGGCAAAGAAGGTGGTGCCGAAGGGGCTGAAGCTGGTATAGGCAATGATGGAGGCGAAGCTTCTGGAGAGCTAAAGGAGTTAAAAGAAGGTGGAAGCCTTGGAGTTAATGGATTTAACGGGTCAATAGAAAAGATAAAGATTCCAGGGGACTAATAGGACTTGGTGAGGGTGGCAGCCCTGGAGACTTCGCGATAGACCATTCCGCTGCAAGAGAAAATGAATTTCGAGAGTGAAAAACTTGCACTCTCAAATATCAAGAGTGGTCTATCGCGAAGTCTATATGAAGGACAATGGTCCAGGGAAATGACTCTTTTTTGTGGGTAGCCATTGCCCTGAATGGGCAACAGGGAAGCAAAGGGTAAAAGATATCAAGAGTTTATTGATTCATAAACAAAAGAGAATGCGCCTCTATATCAAGCTGTTAAAAGGTACAATAACCCTGTTTCATCGACCTTCATGGCTGGCTTTATCATATACTTGGAGTGTTTCGCTTAGACTTGCTACAGGAAATTTTCTACTCAATTTGAACGTCAATGTCGATTTGAAAGTATTTGCCAATTGTCTAGTTTCTTAGGTTTCTCTGTAGGCCAGCTTGTTTGTCAATTGGGATTGTGACATGAACTGGAAACATCGAAACCTGAGATTAGAGTAGTTAATAGTTCATGTTTGTGTATCTCCCGTTGGATGTTTGTTCAAGGATTCCCTCCCTGAAGACAATCATAAGTTAACAATACTCACATCGAGATTAAAAATGATTTTGTGAATGTCGACAGAAAAATATTTTTAAAAAAAAAAGGAAAAACAATACTGTCTTATTTCTTCATAATTTGAAACCAATACAAGAAAAACAAAACAAAAACAAACCAATTCGGAGTCACAACAATGCCAACAAGTGAAACCAAAGAGAAAAAAAAGAAATAGAAATTACAGAACTTAAAGCACAATTCTGAGGAAGAATTTGGCAGCAAATAATCTACTTGCGAGGGTGGGTGTTATCAGGATGAGCAACACCAGCAGTGACCTTGGCAACATCAAGAGCAGAAGCTTCAGGTTTTTTCTTCGAATACAAAACAAAGTAACCAATAATTCCAGCAAATGCAACACCAGTAAATGCCATTTTCAATGGACATTGTCCCAAGCCTTTTCTCTGGTGAAGAACTTCTGTTGTCTGTTGTGCTGCTTGCTCCGGCCCTGCCATTTTTTTTTTACACTCTATCAGATCTTTTGTTCCTTGAATTTTTCTGCTAGGAGTTTGTAATCTGATTCTTGAAAGTTGTAAAAGAAATAGAAACGTTTGTGTTTAGTTAGTTTGACATGTGGAGTTTTTATTGCAGAGTTTGAAGAATTCATGGCTTGGAAAATGCTTGGTGATTGATTACTTGTGAACCAATTTTCCAGGGTCTAGAAATTTGACTTCTTGAGTTGATACAGTTATTTTGTTGCCGAAATTTATGGAGAGAAATGCCAGCGAGAGTATTAATTATGATGCTATTTATAAGATAAAGTACACAAGAAAAATTGCAAAATAATAATAATAATAATAATTTAAAAAATATCAATTATAAATTACTAACAACCCATTTATGTATTTTGGTTTTCATCTTGTCAACGATATAATATTCTTGTACCTTGGTGAATGATATCATAAGCCATCAATGCTTGTCCTTTATGGCTAGATCATAAATATTTTATTAATATATATATATATATATATAAAATCTAACCGATAATTGAAATATTTGTTTCATGATGATCTTCATTTGGGCACTGATTAATCGAGCAGATAAGCTTTTCTTGACATTTACCAAGATATCGTAATGTTTCATACATTCAAATAGCAAGTATTGATTGAATGATACTATTTTCAAGTTATCTTTCACTGTAGCAATCAGTAATCAATAAATGTTCAATTCAAAACAAGATCAATTGGCAACTAACAGCATTTGAAAAAGTAATTGGACTTAAACCAGTTATTACAAGGATTCAGTAATACATTGAGAGAGTTGTTGCCTAAAGCAGAAAGTTCCCACAAGGAGAGGCGTCTCCCTGTCAGCTTACATAGAGAGAAAATCCAGCTCAATAAATGGTTCGTGAAAGATGACTGTGGTTAGAGATTCGGCAAACGCAGATTCACCCAATTGAACAAAGTTGTTCAGAAATGAGGATTTAATTTTTCACATACTTCTCTCTACACTGGTAAACATGGACAGAAACGTTTAGCTCATGTAAATAAGCATATTTAAAAAATTATAGTGATTCCAAAAATTTGAAAGAACACTCCTGACAATAGTGAGCTAACCTGTTAAGGGGTGTGGAATGCATGAGAATAAAAGTCAGCAAAGTCTGGTTTTGTGTTCACCTTGTCAAGATACAAAAAGACATTGTCAGTTGATGAGAATACTCAATATCACATGCACACACAATTTACGCCATAAGAATGTAAATGCCTTTTTCTCCACTCCCGAAATAGCTTTTTTCAGTTTGCTAAGAGTATCGGCCGGCAGTGTTTTCAGACCTGTTTGCCACCCGTCCTATAAAACATCAGTTCAGTTATCATTACTTACTAATGAACAGAAAAATATCCCAAATGACCAAGTATAAAAATAAGTACATGACTACATCAGAGAGCCTAAAAACATAAACAAGATATATACAGTCTATATTATGGTTTATCTTTGTGAAATAGCCCAACCTGGCACCTTTCAATTTCCTGTGACACACAGAACAACAAATTTATAAGCTCAGCGTAAAAGAGTCGGAGGGGAATGCAAACACAGCAATATTTCACGACTTTACAGCACAAAACACATCAAGCGAGCATCAGTATCCTGACATCAGTGTACTCCATTTCCAGATCCTTGCAAAGAGTCATTACTTCATCCGGACTGCTCAAGCAAACATAAGAGAATGGAAATCGTATTATGTCTGATTCAGTTAACATCCTTTTGTGCCTTAATTAATTTCTGAAAATTATCAACACAATATGGATTCTGGGAATGGTTCACATCAAAATTTGACAAGACTTCCATCAACCAATGGACTCATTAGACAGGGCAAAACTTAATAACACGCCAAACACGAAAAATTTAGACAGCATGTACTTAATTATGCCGTCATTTGCATATTTATCAAACATGCTACTTTTCCGTTCCAACTCCTTTGTTTTACCTGTACCGGAGGAAATACACGACAAAATAAAAGGAAAATTACAGTCAAATTATGGCAGGCACATCTGGAAAAACTCTTTGACTGCTAATAAACAAAAAATCTCCTGAACCCATTGATAAAACTTTTTTCATATTGAAAGTATAGTTGCAGCAATTTAGTAGCTAGCACACAGCATATGCTCAATGAAACTCCTCACCATGTACAATATACACCAAATATTTCATTCTGTTAATTCAGAGAGAGAAAAAAATACAGACAATATTAATTAGCTACCATTTTATTTAATTTTCCTATTTTTTCCCTTAAAAGAATACAGGTTTTTGTTTTAAAATTTCCTAGTTTTTCAAACCATTATTTTCAGTTCATAACACCCAGTAAACAATTTTCAAGTTATTGCTTAAAGTTTCAAACTTTCTTATTGTTTTTTTTTTCTCTCTATTATTTCCCGCGCTTTCTAGGCAATCAAGCAGAGGAAAATGACTCATTTGAAGTTATAAATATACATATACATATATAGATATAAAATAAACCCACGAACACAAAACAAATTGGTGGCCCATGGCTCGATTTCATTTTATCAGGTCCAGCCCAATGACTCAATTCACTGCTTACGCTTGAGGGTCTTGTATAAAGTTAGACAAAACTAGGGTTTTAATACCAGCGTACCACGACCAGCAGCAGCAGCAGTCTCCGGCGCTCCAAACGCGAAAATGGTAAAAACCCTACTCAATATTGATCTCTCAGTTACTGGGTCGATTCTGTATTCGTGTTTTGAGGTCTAAATGCAGATATAATGATGAAAGAAAGTTTTTTTATTGTGTTGTTTTTGTTGTATCTGTAGCCGTCACACAAGACATTCATCATCAAGAAGAAGCTGGCGAAGAAGATGAGACAGAATAGGCCTATTCCACACTGGATCCGCATGCGCACCGACAACACTATCAGGTAAATCTATTTTTTTTCCATGTATATATGTATCTATTTTGATGTTTTTTTAGCTCCCGAATTTTTTTATTGATATAATTTGTGTTGGGTGTTTCAGGTATAATGCGAAGCGTAGGCACTGGCGCCGCACCAAGCTTGGATTTTGAGATGGATTAGTTCCCTTCGAGCTTTTGATCTAAGGAGTTCAATTTTTGCAGGACTTGAAATGTGCGATTTTGTTTTAAGTTTTGGAACTAATGAGATATTCAGTGCTTTATAATTTGTAGTACGTTCTTATATTCAAGCTATGGATTAGATTTTTATTCAATTTAAGTTTAATGTGGGAAATTCTTGTTCTTCTTTCACATCCTGTGATCATGCTTGGGCTTTATTATTGAATTTAATTTTTTTGGTTGGTTTTATTTGTTTTAACGAGTTTTTGGACCGATTTTATTGTTTATATAGTTGCATGAGATGTTTGAAAGGTTAGATTCACCTGCAAAGTATTAGTAATAGAAAATGAATAATAGGAGCCAGAGAAATAGTTCCACCATTTGTAATTAAGTGTCTGATGCATAAGGATGTTTTTTGTTGACTAGTTTATAGTAGATTTACCCCAGATCAGAGGATACAAAGAAAACCAAAAATGTTTTAGACAATGTAGAAAGTTGGTTGAAGAGCTAGGTGTAATTTCCTTTTTCTTTCTGTGAACATTTTTAATTGGCAAATTCATTTTAGCATACAAGTTAGAAGTTGATGTTTTGGGTCCTTCAACCATTTGGTTAAGGGATTTTGAAGAATCTGATGGGACATATGTGATAAGAGTACCTGCCAGCTGGAAGGTGAGCTTGATATTAATCAACAGTGGAATAGGAGATTGGTTATTTTCCATGGGAATGGTGTATGTGTCATTGTTAGGTGTTGGGAAAACATACTTAATCTGGGATAAAGATTTGACCATCAAGTGCATATGGACGTACAGGTGTTATGGCTAAAGAAAGTATCTACCTTGATATGGAGATATACTATGCATTGTCGTTGGAGGAAGGTTCTGCTCATCGTTAACACATTAAACGGTTGTCGTGGAGGAATATTCATCTGTTATGGCTAAAGAAAGTATCTTCCTTGATATGGAGATATGCTATGCATTGTCGTTGGAGGAAGGTTCTGCTCATCGTTAACACATTAAATGGTTGTCGTGGAGGAACATTCATCTGTTATGGCTAAAGAAAGTATCTTCCTTGATATGGAGATATGCTATGCATTGTCATTGGAGGAAGGTTCTGCTCATCGTTAACACATTAAACGGTTGTCATGGAGGAGCATACACCTGTGCTGGAAGTAGTCTATACTGAAAACTGAAGTCATTCAAGACGATATGAATGATGTGAGGAGATTAACTTGTTGCATTCATGTCATTTGATGAGATTTATCCTTTTTAATGCCTGCATGAATGAAAATGAGGATTACTTGACTCTCTGAAATGTGTAAGCAAGCAGCTGTTCATCTGTTTAACTAGACTGTTGCAATGGAGTAGAGATGCGCAGGTGATCTTCACCTATTACTTGCCTGGTTATGGTACTGGAAAAATTTTCATTCCTAGCTTCATGATTCCTACTCAAAATCTCATGTATTCAGATCATTTTTTCCCGGTTACTGAAAACATCTTACTCCAATATCCTCAAAGGAGCAGAATTTTTATTTTTTGGCCCTTAAATTTTCATGTTAAATCAACCAAAGTACTTGAGGGATTAAAGTTTACTACTCTTCTTAAAGACATAGTTTGAATGGAAACTGTTAT
Source organism: Swietenia macrophylla (assembly GCA_032401905.1). NCBI lineage: Eukaryota > Viridiplantae > Streptophyta > Magnoliopsida > Sapindales > Meliaceae > Swietenia > Swietenia macrophylla. The sequence continues at coordinate 9,451,309 of CP135561.1, read as the reverse complement.
TATCTAGTTCCATTTACTTGTACCCCAAACTTAATGGGTATTTATCACTTTCCTGTCATTAAAGATTTTAGTTTTTCATATCTAACTGGTCTTGAATGAATTAGATGAACTTTTAATTAAGGAAAAACAATAATAATGGAAGAAAAGTTAGAAGGACTCAATTGTATTATAATTGAGCGATGACATGCATAATAACAATAGGATAAAGGTTAGAAGGATTCAATTGTATTATAATTGAGCGATAATATGCATATCTAACCGGTTTTGAATGAATTGGATGAACTTTTAATTAAGTAAAAATAATAATAATAGGAGAAAGGTTAGAAGGACTCAATTGTATTATAATTGAGCGATGATAACAATAATAATAATAATAATAATAATAATTTGTAGCATAACTTTGTACGACAAAGATATGTACTTTGGTTATAATTAAAATCTATGCAACCTAATTTATAATAATTTTTTTATGATAAAAGATGTTAAAAAAATCTAATATTATTTTTTAAAAATTATTTTTTTAATCAGAAAACTGTTATAATGAGTTGAATGGCTGGTATTTTGAGAAAAAATAAATAAATAAAAGTCTAGACATTAGAGAATTTGCCAACTATGATAACTCTGAATGATGTTGAATTAAAAAAAAAATAAAGAAATTAGCAAATGACCAATTCAATATTTTTAATCCTCTGTACAAAATTTAACCAAAAAGGAATGAGTAACAAATCCGTGGACGGAGGGAAGCCACAAAGGCAAAACAGAGCAAATCCGGATTACACTCTTTCCCTCTATTTTTACATGCAACATTTGTGTATAAAATAAGAAACATTTGAAGGCAAGAATTGCTGTATTGATTTAAGCCAACAATTCTCTTTTTTCTCTACCTCTCTTTGTCTTATGGACGAAGAAGAGGTCTGCTAAACTTAGAGTCTGCCTTTCAGAAAACAGAAAATAATAACAGAAAAGTTGAAGAAAGAGAGAGCTTTTATTTGATCAAAAGCTCTCTTTTTCTCCTTTAAAACAGATCCTTGTCCTATCTTTTTTTCTTCTTTGGTTCATTCTTTCACCATGGGAGAACTATCTTTGGAAGAGATCAAGAATGAAAATGTGGATCTTGTAAGTTGTTGTTTATGTTGTTTACGGTATAGATGTACATATTTGTCCCATTGTTCATGTTTTTTATAATGTTTTTGGGTTTTGTGTGTGTGCAGGAGAGGATTCCTGTGGAAGAAGTGTTTGAACAGTTAAAATGTACGCCAAAGGGATTGACAGCAGAGGAAGGAGAGAAGAGGCTGCAAATCTTTGGCAGAAATAAACTTGAGGAGAAAAAAGAGAGCAAGTTACTCAAGTTTTTGGGTTTTATGTGGAATCCTTTATCATGGGTCATGGAAGCTGCAGCTATCATGGCCATTGTTTTGGCAAACGGTGGAGGCAAGCCTCCGGACTGGCCAGATTTCGTTGGTATTGTGGTGCTGCTGTTTATCAACTCTACCATCAGTTTCATTGAAGAAAATAATGCTGGTAACGCCGCAGCTGCTTTGATGGCCGGTCTTGCTCCTAAAACCAAGGTAGTACTTGTAACATGTTTAACATGAAATGGTTTCATTATCAGAATTTTTCTCATTTGTTTATATGATTTGTTTAGGTTTTGAGGGATGAAAAATGGAATGAGCAAGAGGCAGAGATTTTGGTACCTGGAGATATAATTAGCATCAAGTTGGGAGATATTGTCCCAGCTGATGCTCGTCTTTTGGAAGGAGACCCGCTGAAGATTGATCAAGCTGCCCTTACAGGAGAATCTCTTCCGGTCACAAAGAATCCTGGTGATGAAGTATTTTCTGGTTCAACTTGCAAACAGGGTGAGATTGAAGCTGTTGTCATTGCTACCGGTGTGCATACCTTCTTTGGCAAGGCAGCTCACCTTGTTGATAACACCAACCAAGTTGGTCATTTCCAGAAGGTAAAAAAAGCATAAACCTTCTTTGGTGATCCAAAATTTAATATATAAGAGGTTGTTGATCCATTGTTTTTTGTGTTTTTGAGTTGGTTAGGTGTTGACAGCAATTGGTAACTTCTGTATCTGCTCAATTGCGGTGGGAATGATCATTGAGCTCATTGTCATGTACCCAATTCAGCACAGGAGTTACAGAGATGGTATTGACAATTTACTGGTGCTACTCATAGGAGGAATCCCAATTGCCATGCCTACGGTCTTGTCTGTGACAATGGCTATTGGATCTCACCGTCTTTCAGAGCAAGGTGCAATCACTAAGAGAATGACTGCCATTGAAGAAATGGCTGGTATGGATGTTCTCTGCAGTGACAAGACTGGTACTCTCACGCTCAACAAGCTTTCAGTGGACAAAAACCTTGCGGAGGTTCGTAAATAAAGCCAAAAATAGAAATGATTTGCTACTTTTGCCTTGAGACTTTAGTACTTAGTGTGATTGTATTAACAACTGTAGGTGTTCGCCAAAGGTATGGACAAGGATTCTCTTATTTTGACCGCAGCAAGGGCTTCCCGGGTTGAAAACCAGGATGCCATTGACACTTCAATCGTTGGGATGTTGGGAGATCCGAAGGAAGCAAGAGCAGGAATCACTGAGGTGCATTTCTTACCATTCAATCCCGTTGACAAGCGAACTGCGATTACGTACATTGATAGCAATGGTGATTGGCACAGATCTAGCAAGGGTGCCCCGGAACAGGTATTCATTTTGATGATCCCTTGCATTTTTATATATCATTGTGGCATTTCATCTACAAAATCTTACAGTCATTTTTCTTCCAGATCATTGATCTCTGTGAACTCAAAGGCGATTTGAAGAAAAAGGCTCATGAAATCATTGACAACTTCGCCGATCGCGGTCTTCGTGCTCTGGGAGTTGCCAAACAGGTAAATTATCCCGACCATTTATTCCTTGTTGATGATTAATTCTAAGTACTTATTGAATTGGATCATGTACTTTATCCATTTACAGACAGTGTCGGAGAAAAACAAGGAGAGTGCTGGAGAACCATGGGAGTTTGTGGGTCTCTTGCCTCTTTTTGACCCACCAAGGCATGACAGTGCAGAGACAATCAGGCGTGCTCTTGATCTTGGTGTCAACGTTAAGATGATTACTGGTGATCAGCTTGCCATTGGCAAAGAAACAGGCCGCAGACTGGGCATGGGCACAAACATGTATCCGTCGTCCTCTCTTCTTGGTCAGTGTAAGGATGAGTCCATTGCCTCGATGCCAGTAGAAGAACTTATTGAAAAGGCTGATGGATTTGCCGGAGTCTTCCCTGGTAAATTCATTCTTCATTTTAACTCAAGTAAAAGCAAAAATATTACATTTGAACAATGTAACTAATTACAACTTTGGGGAATAATTGCAGAGCACAAGTATGAGATTGTTAAGAAGCTTCAAGAAAGGAAGCATATTTGTGGTATGACAGGAGATGGTGTGAATGATGCACCGGCGCTTAAGAGGGCAGACATTGGTATTGCTGTGGCTGATGCAACTGATGCGGCTAGAAGTGCTTCGGACATTGTTTTAACTGAGCCAGGATTGAGTGTGATTGTCAGCGCTGTGTTGACAAGCAGAGCAATCTTCCAGAGAATGAAGAACTACACAATCTATGCAGTTTCCATCACCATTCGTATTGTACTTGGATTCTTGCTCCTTGCTCTCATCTGGAAGTTCGATTTTCCACCGTTCATGATCTTGATCATCGCCATTCTCAATGACGGAACAATCATGACCATTTCAAAGGACAGAGTCAAGCCATCTCCTATGCCTGATTCATGGAAGCTGAAGGAAATCTTTGGCACTGGCATTGTCCTTGGAACCTACATGGCTCTTACAACCGCACTCTTCTTCTGGCTTACTCACGATACTGATTTCTTCTCTGTAAGTATACCAATCTCAGCTTCTCCGCAAGTATACCAATCTCAACGCCCACAAAACCGTTAACACGATCATAAACAAATGCTGATGCTAATAATCCAAATGATTGCAGAATCTGTTTGGTGTGAGGAAAATAAGCGAACAACCAGATCAGCTTTCCGCAGCTCTGTATCTCCAAGTAAGCATCATCAGTCAAGCCCTCATCTTTGTAACGAGATCAAGGAGCTGGTCATTTGTTGAGCGCCCGGGTACCATGCTTGTTATTGCATTCCTGATAGCACAGTTGGTAAGTACCAAACCATATTTGGTTAGTCTCCTGCACAATATATGCTTGCTTTAATTGACTTATCTCGTTCTATAATGTTCAACCAAGGTTGCTACTCTTATCGCGGTGTATGCAAGCTGGGGTTTCGCAAGAATTGAAGGAGTCGGCTGGGGTTGGGCAGGAGCTATCTGGATTTTCAGCATCATCACTTACATCCCTCTTGATTTCCTCAAGTTCATGATCCGCTATGCACAGAGTGGCAAAGCTTGGAATAATCTTCTTCAAAACAAGGTCTCTTTACTAATCACAACCCTTTGAACATTTGTTTTGTTTGGGATCTTTACTCAATTTCCAGCGTTATTTTTTCGTGAAACATAGACTGCATTCACAACCAAGAAAGACTACGGCAGAGGAGAGAGGGAAGCGCAATGGGCAATGGCTCAACGCACAACTCATGGCCTCCAAACAGCAGAAGCGATGCCAAATGAAAAGAACAGCTACCGGGAACTGAACGAGCTTGCCGAGCAGGCCAAGAGACGCGCTGAAGTTGCAAGGTTCTTGCTTCAGCCTAAAATTTCCCCCAAACAAACGCATTTCATACAGAAATGTTCATACAAACTTAGCAATTTTTGATGATATTTGGCAGGTTGAGAGAACTTCACACACTAAAAGGACATGTTGAATCAGTGGTCAAGCTCAAAGGACTGGACATTGAAACCATCCAACAACACTACACGGTGTGAAAAAAGACAATGCAGCACTGGAAACCAATAGAAGATACATTAGTGCAAATTGTTTTCAGCAATTACTTGCAAGGATAGAAAACAAAATTATAGGCAACTACAGATGAATGGAGAAGAAGGGACCAAAAGAAACAACTAAATGAAGATCAAATTGTTTTCTTCTTTATATTTTTTTCCTTCTTATTTTATATATTTTTTTTCATGCATTAGAGGATGAAAGATCAAAGTCATTAGAGAATTCAATGTTTGGTTTCCATCATTGACTGATTTCCAGAGTCTAATAATGTTTACATTTTATTATCTTTTTTTGCGATCTTTCAATTCCAATTTCTTGGTTTTTTCTGACAAAATGTCAATAGTGAAAAGTGATTAAGCTACTAATAAAAAATTAGAGAAAATAAATTAATAATCACTAACAATGGCAAATCAAGTGCCACGTGGCCACCTTGTTGTTTTCTCCCGCCCATTTCCACCGATCATATTATGCTCTTCCCCACCGCCATTAACACTAGTCTTCGTTACCGCAAAAACAATCTCTCTCTTTTTCTAGAAACTACGTTTCAACGGCGCCTGAGAAACTGACGGAGTATGAGCGAAAACGACTTGAAAACATCAAACGAAACGACGAGTTGTTGGCTGCTTTAAAAATACAATATAAAGCCGCCGATCTCTCCGCTGCTACCAAACGCCAACGGTCAGTCTCCCTCCCTGTTTGTTTGTTTCTGTGCTTTAAATTGAAAACCCAGTTCTGTTTTCGTAATTTATGGACACTGTCATACTGACCATGTATGTGTATACTAGTCCTTTCGGTATTATACTAAAACAACGCTGATTGATTCAAACTCCATATTTTATAAATTTTGTAAAGTTCAGAAGTCCACATCTGAAATATATGGTAAGAATATGTAGTGTATAATTATAACCCATCTTCATTTTCTAGTTTAATGCGGTAGATAAGCACGTTTTTTTTCGGGTTTCTGTGTATTGAGGTAATTTTATGTTCGGGTGATGGCAGAGTGGAGACTAAATCGTATAGATTGTGTCCAGAGAAGAAACCTAAACCTGAGAAGCCATTTGTGCTCAGGCGCTCTCTAAGAACGCAAGGAATGCCACCGGATTCGAATGGTTTGTGTGATGAGTCTGTTGATTGCAGTAATAAAAACCCGGATTCAAAGGGTTTAAGTGATGATTGTGTTGATAGTGGTAATAAAAGCCAGAAAACTTTTAGTCATAATAAGTCTCTTGCTACTGATACTATGGGTCCACTTAGTTTTCAGGACGTTTGTGTTTAGAAAAAATCTTATAGAGCACTGGTTGATACCATCCTGTGTGTTGCTAAGAAATCCCATTTTGGTGAAGTTGAAAAAGAATTTGATTTGATTTTCAATCATGAGATGAAACCTCGAGCAGAAGCATCAAGAGAAGAAGAGCAACTTGATGGATTTAAGGCCTGTAAAAATGAGAACTTGAGTGACAAATGTGATTTGGGTTCTGTAATCAAGTATGAATTTGATGGATTTAAGAATTGCAAAGATGAGGATTCGATTAAAGGTGTGATTAAGACAGAAAAGAATGAACTTGGTGGTATTCTTGAGTTGGGATCATTGACTTAGAAGCAGGAGAATATAGCAAGAATTATTCCTGGAAGGATAATGACAGTGAAGTTTTTTCCTTGTACCAATGTGAGAATGGTTGTAGCTGGATGCAAGGCAGGGAATGTTGCATTTTGGAATTTAGAGCCTGAGGAAGAGAAAGGCAATGGGATATATTTGTATAACACACATTCAGGTCCTTTGTCAGGAATTGTAATTCAACAAACTTGCTTTTCTAAGGTACTTTTCGTATGAAACTTTTGTAGTACTTATTTTTCAGCCTCGCGCTTTTGTTCTATTTTTGTTCATTTTGTGAAGTTGATCATATACACTCTAATTTATGAGGGGTCGTGTGGTGAAATGCAGATCTTTACCAGCGGCTATGAAGATTTCATTTGATTGATGGCTGCTGAGAAGGAAGTATTTCATCTGGTTTACTCCAGCAAATACTCAGTATATTCTCTTTAACAGCAGCCAAACAACGCAAACAGCTTATAACTTGGCAAAAGTCAGGGGGGATTAAATATCTGGGATGTGAGAGCTGTAAAATCCTCAAATGAATGGTTTCTTCATGTGGCTAAGATCAACACCATTGATTTTAATTTGCAAAACCCCACCATCATAGTGACTAGTTACAGAGATGGAACAGCTTGTCTCTGGGATTTGAGATGTATGGCTACAGATAAACCCAACCCTTTGAAGATAGCACAGCATAAAAGAGCTGTGCAGTCTGCTTACTTCTCGCCTTCTGGTACCTCTATTGTAACAACAAGGTATATTTTGTTGTGAAGATTAAACTTTGCATTTGTTTAATTTTCAGCATTTTGGGTTTAGATTTAAACCAAATGTATGCTAGTTTGAGTTAATGTTTGCATTTGTTTTCTCAACTTTACGTTTATATCATAAGAATTTGTTCTGTTCAGAAAAAGTCTTACATGAAGCTGTCTCGGAACTACGGTATTAGATGCTTGTAAAATGAAATAATTTAAAACTTTGCTATGTAGTTTTGATGATACAGTTGGCATATGGAGCGGGGTAAACTTTGACGATGCTTCCATGATACACCACAATAATCAGACAGGAAGATGGATATCATCTTTCAGGTAAATTCATTTTGCCCAAAATGCTATGCTGATGTTTTCAGTCAGAAAAAATTTTGTTGCATGTTTCTTGTTTTTCTAACACTTATTAACACCTAAGGTTGGTTTTTTTCCTTTTTGTGAGACCAAAGCACTATGGGGTTGGGATGATTCATACTTCTTCATCGGCAACATGAGCCGAGGAGTTGATGTCATTTCTCCAGCTCAAGGAAAAATAGTGGAGCCCAGATATCTCTGCAATTCCTTGCAGATTTCATGCGCACCCTAATCAGGCTGGGTTGATAGCGGGAGCTACAGGTAGGGTCCAGGTTTTTATTTGGACATTAGAGTAGGAAAGTAATGCTACTATTGAAAATGATATAGAGCTGCTTTTGTAGAACAATTCAAACAAAATTTGTGGCTTCTAAGGGTACTGTAGGATTGCCTGTGATTCCACAGTACCTGAATTTCAAACAATGGTATCTCCAGGAGTTTACCAGCTTGTTTCAGTCTATCAAACAACTTCATGACTTATCTAGAAACAAGATAGATGGGCAAATTGAAGATGTATTCTGTTACAGCTCTTGCATGATGACCTTAGATCTAAGCTTTAATCGTTTAAATGGGAGTATTTCAAACTGGATTGATAGACTTTCTCAATTAAACTACCTTGTATTATTCAATAATAATCTCGAAGGTGAAGTGCTAGCTCAGTTATGTCAGTCCGGTTGGTGGATCTATCTCGCAATAATTTTTCTGATCGATTTCCAACTTGTTTGGTTAACCATGCTAGTCCTCCGCTGGCAGCTGAGGCTTCATCTCCAACTGGACCTTCTATCAGAAGTGAAGAAACCACGCCGTTTACAACAAAACGGAAGTCCTATTATTAACTTAATTATTCAATAGTTTAGTGGTATGTGATTAATAACATAGTTTGTTTCATCACAATTCTATTCTCTATAAGAAATTTTCAATGCGACGAAAAATATTCCCTGTAATTAATGCATAGTTGATTTCACTCCAAAACCTTGCTCCTATTGAACTTTTTTTCTTCTTGTTTTTCCTACCCAACACAAATTGATTAACTTACAATTCTATCAAAACCTCGTAAAAATTTAACTTCAAAAGAAAGGAAAAAAAGATTTACCTTTTTTATTCATATTTTTTTGAACTCCAAAAAAAATTAATGGTTCGAGAAAAGTAAATCACAAAATTTTGATCGAAAAAAATAAATATTAAATACATAATAAATAATCTTTATTAAACAATACAATCATATATAATCACATTCTACATAAAAAAAAAAAAAATGTGAGTTGATCTTGAGCTTATAAATAAGCAGTAGTATAAATTAGTTTTTTGAGTTAATGATAAATATTGTGGCATATTTAATATACCAAAATTCTTAAAAAAGGAAAAAATTGTAATAAAAATATTAAAAAATATATAGTCAAACCCTGATTAATGAAAGTCCATATGCTTTTGTTGAACAAATTGATCAATGGATATATAAGAACAATATTTTAGAGTAGAAAATACTTAAAATGCTTTCATATAAATTTTTAGCATCAAATAATAATTTTATTTTTTATTATTGTGATAAATAATTTTACAATTAAAGTCATCAAACTTCACGTATAGGTGTTAGTTTCTAGACTGACTTAGAATTCAAAGTCACCTAATAAAACAAATATAGAAAATGTATTAACTTAAAAAAAAAGTTTGATTTACCTTTCATGAAAATGATTGGACTCTTGACTCTATAACACGACATCTTTTAATCAAAACAGCATTTTGTACTAATAGACACTTACCTATATATTAAATCAGTTAAGTTTAAAATAGTTTTATATGTTTATTTAATTTTAGTGTTCTATTGTTACCATAAATAAATATTAAAAAAATACTTGGCAAATCTTCTTTAAGCAAATAATATATATATATATATATATATATATTAAAATAAAAAAGCATTTCAAATGCTTTTAATGAATTTTTTTTAAAAAATAATTTCCAATGTCATATTGCAATTTTATTTTTAATCACATTTTATTACGAGTGTTAATTTCTAAATTGACTTAAATTTTAAAGTCTTTTAATAAAACAAATATAAAAAATTTGGCTTGTTTTTTATATGTGTTAATTTCTTAATTCGATTTAGACGTTAAAGTCATCTAATAAAACAAATATAGAAAATATTTTAGTTTCCAAAGAAAAAAGAAAGTTTATTTCATGAAATTATTTAGAGTATATTTTGGGTTTCCAAGAAAGAGAAATTTTATTTTGTAAAAAAATTTTCTATATACATGTACTTTTTTAGAAAAGAAAACTACACAATTGTGGAATATTATTACAAGTATCAATTTTTAGACTGACTTAAATTTTAAAGTCATCTAATAAAACAAATGTGGAAAATGTATTAACTTTCAAAGAAAGAAAAATATTTGATTGGTTTTTTTATTCAATTATTTAAAGTATATTTTGGGTTTATGATAAAGTTAATTTTGTGGAAAAATTATGTACATAGATAGAGAGATATGCTTTTCCAAAAAAAAAGACTACACAATTGTGGAAAATTATTCAACACGCATAACACTCAAAGATGCCGAGGAGACCATCAATTCAAGACCAAGTTGCTTAAGGTATGTAGGGTATATTTGCTCAAGCCGTGTTTTTTGCTTTCATGAAATTAATGTGTCTGACAAGTGAGGCCAATACGTTCAATTTGGTTGCCATCTAATCAAATTAGGTGTTTTCTAATTAAAGTTTATGAATATTCTTATTATATTGTGGTGCTTTCTTGATATGCTTTTTTTATAATTAATTTATTATTTTTATATATATTCGCTTAGTTACTTATAATTATGTATTTTTTAGTTTAAATTATATTTGAGATTTTTATACTTTTATTAATTTTATAAAGACGATAATTAAAGTACTTTATAAATATTTATTTTTATTTCACAATTTTTATTACCCAAATTTTATCCCTCCAAATATCAATAAACAATTTAATATTTTCAAAGAAGAAAACTACAGTTGTGGAAAATTATTCAATATGCCAAATAGAAAAGGATGTCAAGGAGATTATCAAATCAATTAAAGACCCAAGACTTGCAAATACCGGGTTATCTGCTTTCATAAAATTAAGTGTCAGTGTTATTTACAGCAACATGGTCGAATCCTTAGAGAAAACACCTCCGATAACCTGAAAATTGATTGGATTGGATAAAATTATGGGCTTACGGAGGTTAATGTTTAATTTAGACTAAAAATTTAGACTTATTTTTGTATTTATTTTTAAAATTTAAAATTCTATTTTACAATAAATATATATTTAATAATTATAAAACTTTAACTTAGACTCTACTTTCACTTCTTTAAAATTTAACAATTTTTTAAAATTTTTATTTAATCGTTAAAATTTAACGATTAAGAAGGATACGGTTTAAATTCTTTTATAAGTTTTTATATATTTATAAGATCAAAAATATTAAAAATTAATGATTCAAGAATATAATTTAACATGTTAATTTATAAAATAATAAAAATTATTTTATAGAATAAAAGATTGTGAGAAAAGACACATATTTAAAACACAGTCACTTAATAAAACAAGCATGAAAAAGAATAGCAACAAATGAAAAAGAAAGTAATGGAAGAACACAGTCTCAAGTCAATTAAAAGCTGGATTGCATTCATATTCTGCTGTTATAAATAGCGTGAGCCACTTCTTGTTCGTTGCAGATCAGAGTGGTATTGATTACTTTAAAACTTAAGATGATGGGTTCAAAATGTGTGTGGGTGAAGTTACTGTTTTTTTTGTTTGTGATCGGTTTAAATGAAAATTGCTGGAGCGAGGGATGTCGGGAGGAAGAACGATTAGCTCTCCTCCAACTTAAATATTCCTTCAATGATCCTTACATGTTTAGAAACTGGGCGGAGGGAGATGAAAATTCTGATTGTTGTCTGTGGGATGCAGTTGAGTGCAGCAACACCACAGGCAGAGTGAAAGAACTGAGACTTCCTGGTATTAGGTATTGGAAATCAGGAGAGTGGTATTTGAATGCTTCTTTGTTCTCTCCGTTCCGAGAACTAGAGCTACTCAATTTAGGTTACAACAACATAGCCGGTTTTGTTGAGAACGAAGGTCTGTTATTTTTCTCCGTCATAATTTCGACATTTTGTGATGATATTTTATGTCTTAAATATTTTCGGATGAATTCAGAAAATTGAAGAATTTTAACATTTAATCATGAAACCACACGATTCTTAGATATTCTGCATGCATTTTTTTATCTCTTCTTTGTTTTAGATAAAGAGTATGAGATTATTTGGTGAAATAAGTATTTAAGGACTTGTGTACGTATTAAGAAGAATGCCTATGCAGGTTTTGAAAATTTGTTATCTTAGAGCATTTTTGTCGAAAATCTTTACTTAGATTAGACTATATATTATTGATGAGATTCATCCATAAAAGAACTCGTTCTCATGAGATTGTTTGATTTGTTGCAGGTCTGGAGAGGCTATCAAGCTTGACCAACTTGAAGTTTCTCTATTTACACGACAACATGTTCAACAATAGTATCTTTTCGTCTCTCGATGCTCTTTCATCATTAACAAATTTGAGTTTGTTTTATAATAGATTGGAAGGAACAATAGATATAAAAGGTACGCTTGATTCTTCTCCCGTCTTTATGGATGTCATTCAACTTTATAATAAGCCAATAATAATATAATTGAATTATAATTTGGCCAGAAATTTTTTTTTAATTTATCTTTGCTTCAGTGAGATTAAAGCCTTTGAAATAGATACTTTAACGGGGTGATGTACGTTCTAAAATCGGGATAAGAAATAAATGAGAAGTAAATTTTAAAATACAATCTATACAATTTGAATCATATTTTTACTTTTCATTCACACTACAGTTAAGAAATTTTGTTTAAATTCATGCGATATTAAATATATATATATATATATATAATTTTCATATAAAATTTTAGAAAATGTTAAATTAATTATAAAAATCGTAATCAAGTAATTTTGTTAATTGTTTTTATTATGAAATATTTATATTTGATGTTCCAATAAAAATAAATAATTCTTGTATTTAAATAGCTATACTCAAGAAAATGCTCTTGGAGTTTGATAGAATAAATTGTTAATCTAAACTGATTTATAAATTTGAATTTAAACTCATTTGAAAATACAAAATAAATAACAAAATAAAGATTTTTGAATTTTTATTTTTAACTAATAATTATTATAATTAGATTTTTGGTTTTTTTTAATTAATTAATTAATATACAAATGGATCTTGATTATTAGAAAATTTGTCAAAATCTTTTATCTCAAAATATCCAACTTCTCTACAAGATTTTTATCCTTGAAAGAAAAATTAATAAGTATTTTTTTGTTAATTTGTTAATCTCTATTTATATTTTAGGAAAAGAGTTGGGAGAGTTAAAATAAATCTTACCATCTTGATTTAATATTTTTATTCTTTTCTTTTAAATATGTTAAAATATAAAGATAAAAGATTAAAAAAAATTACAACTCCCAAAGAATTATCAATTGTGAGAAATAAATAATTTAAATGGTAATGTTCCATCAAATGACTATCACATTTATTTCAATTAATAGTTATGTAGATTCATTTCTAATAATAATTCTTTGCAGGTTTGAATAAGTTGGAGTCTCTTGATTTAAGTTATAACAATATTTCATTTTGTCATTTGAAAGGTAAATATATTTTCTTATTTTATCTTTATATTTGTGGATCTCTTTGGCTTCAATTGAGAAACTTTATCAACATACTTGTTCAATATACCATTACTTAATTTGAATCTTGTTAAATTTTAATTAATGCTATTTAGTGGTTGCTCATGAGTTACAATGCAAAAAATTCTTATTGAAATTTTACTTTTTCAAAAAATAAATATATAGATCTATGAGATAACTTCTAGTAATTAATAAAAAATATTTAAAAATACATAATTAAATAAATAAATTATTTTTAAATAACTATTGCATTAGAAAAATTTATCTTATCTACAAGTTAAATAAAAATATTTTATTTTTATTACTCGTTATATCAAATAGTCATGACATGTATTTCAATCACTTATTTACTTTTATATAACAATAAATAAGATTAATTAATCAATTATTAACAGGTTTGAGTAAATTGGAGACTCTCTCTTTAAGTAATAACACTCTCAACAGTACCATGATATCATCTTTAAGTCGTCTTTCATCGTTAAAGGCCTTGCATCTATCTAACATTGGATTGGAAGGAACTTTTGATGTTCAAGATAAGCATATTTTTCATTTTAATTTTTAAACAAAAATATCATATTTTTATTATTTGGTACCGTCACATTTATTTCAATACTAATATAATTTTATATAATAGTAAGCAACATTAACTAATTAATTATTTGCAGGTTTGAGTAAGTTGGAGACTCTTTATTTAGGTTATAACACTCTCAACCGTACCATCTTTTCTTCTTTAAGAGATCTTTCATCATTAAAAATCTTATACCTATTTGACATTGGATTGGAAGGAACTTTTGATGTTCAAGGTAAGTATGTTTCTCATTTTATTTTCTGGAACAAATTGAATATTTGATTAAAATGAGCCACGAAGGAATTGGATCTTCGTTTTTAACAGTGCAACTCTATTAATTTACTCTTTCAATATCATTGCTTTAGACAAAAGTTTTTATATTTTATTGTCAAGTTTTAATTAACTGTATTTAAATGCTTTTCAGAATTAGATTCTTTGAGCAACTTAGAGGAGTTGGGACTAGGTGGGAATTCGATTGACAAATTTGTGGTTCCTAAAGGTAATGATAAGGACAGTAGACCATTTCACTTACATTTTCAAATTCGTTTAATAAAATTTTTGTTATGCTTCAAAGCCCTAAATGTATTTATAAAATCTAACTAATGACAGTTGAATTTGAGATATAGAAAGACTAAAAAAAAAAAAAATAGAGTGGGACGTTATTTTATAAAATTATATTTTTAAAAGATATTATATAAAATAAAATAAAAATAGTATTTGATTGAGTGCCTTAAATTAATATATGTTAACACTGAAAAAAAAAAGATTCTAAATCATTGAGTTTAGATATAATATTTTTAAAAATAAATTTTATTTTTGTTTAATTTTAAACAGATTACAGAGGTTTGAGGAAGTTGAATAGCTTGTATCTATATGAAATCGGGAATATTAGTGATGGAAGCACGCTGTGGTACTCTATGGGATCATTCCCATCCTTAAAGGAGCTTCATCTTGGGTTCAATAATTTTAGTGAAAGAATACTAATTCCAACAGGTAATTAATCAAGTCACATATAAACTAAAATAAATTATTTACACATATATTCAGCTAAAGAAGAAGTTGTTGATTTTGTAGTTGCTTTTGTTGTTTGAATTAATAGATTTGCAGAATTTCACCAACTTGGAAGACTTAACACTGGACGGTTCTTCTTTCCATATAAGCCTTTTACAAAGCCTTGCAGCTTTCAGTTCCCTTAAACGTTTGTCTATGCGATCTTGTGAAATCCATGGCATCTCAAAATTTCAAGGTTAATTTGACGGGATAAAACAAGTCATTTATTAGTAATTTTACTGAAATTGAGATTACAGATTTATTTATTTATTTGTTTATTTGTTCAATGTTTTCAGGTTTTCTTAGGATTAAAAATTTGGAATATTTGGACATGACTGGCACTACCATCAACAATAGCTTTCTTCAAACGAGTGGCTTGTTGAATTCTTCGCTTGAAGTTTTACGTTTGTCTGCTTGTGGACTCAAAGGCACGCTATCTAGTCAAGGTTAATCATTCTCTCCCCCTCTTTCTCTCTCTTAATGAACTAATTTTTTAAATTAAACATTTCTGAAAAAGTAATGAAATTACTTATGTGGTATTAATTTATTAATAAATTTATTGAAAATATTTATTTCTTATGAATTATAATTTGAAATAATATAGATGTTCAATCATTCATTAATATGTTTCTAAGACTTATGCTATTTGTGATGGATTTCAGGCCTTTGTGAGTTGGTGCATCTGGAAGAGTTACATATTGATTCTAATGATCTACGGGGTAACTTGCCTTGGTGCTTGGCAAATATGACATCCCTTCGAGTATTAGATGTCTCTTACAATCAACTTACTGGAAACATCTCCTCATCTCCCCTCGTGCATCTGACGTCCATCCAAGATCTCATCCTTTCAAACAATCACTTCCAAATCCCAGTTTCACTTGGACCATTTTACAACCACTCAAACCTCACCATCTTCGATGGTGATAATAATAATAATCAAGTTTTTGCAGATACTGATGAGTCACAATATTCCATGTCACCAAAATTCCAGCTAATTGTTTTGAGATTAGGTGGTCACGGAGACGTTGGTACGTTCCCTAAGTTCCTTTACCATCAACATGAATTGGAATCTGTTGATCTCTCTCACAATAATTTGACTGGAGATTTTCCAAATTGGTTGTTAGAAAACAACACAAAGTTGAAAGGACTTGTTTTGACCAACAACTCTCTTTCAGGACCATTTCGTATGCCAAGTAATCCTCACAAGCAGTTAAACACACTAGATGTCTCTAGCAATTTCATCGAAGGTCACATTCCAGTAGAAATTGGAGAATTTCTACCAAGGTTAACAAATTTAAACATCTCTAGAAATGTTGTTAACGGTAGCATTCCCTCCTCATTTGGTACTATGAACTCATTGGGCGTATTAGACTTATCCAACAATCAACTGACTGGAAGAATACCTGAGCACTTGGCCATGAATTGCTTCTCATTACGATTTCTTGTGTTATCAAGCAACAGTTTGCAGGGCCACATATTCATTAAAGGTTGTAACTTGATAAGCTTGGAGAGGTTACAACTAGATGGCAATCACTTCATCGGGGAGATCCCAGAATGTTTGACGAACAGCTCTTTGTTGGAGGGTTTATATATTAGTGACAACCATCTATTAGGTAGGATTCCAAGATGGTTGGGTAATCTTCCACGGTTACAAGATATAATGATGTCAAATAATCATCTTGAAGGTTCAATTCCACCAGAGTTTTGCCAGCTTGATTCTCTTGGAGTTTTAGACCTTTCAAACAATAGTATCTTCGGGAGTTTACCATCTTGTTTCAGTCCCCCTTTCATCGAACAAATTCACTTATCTAGAAACAAGATAGAAGGACAAATTAAAGATGTATTCCGTCATAGCTCTTCCATTGTGACATTAGATCTTAGCTATAACCGCTTAAATGGGAGTATTCCAAACTGGATTGGCAGGCTTTCTCTATTAAACTACCTTGTACTGTCCAATAACAATTTTGAAGGTGAAGTGTCAGTTCAACTATGTCAGTTGCAGCTGGTAGATCTATCTCATAACAATCTTTCTGGTCGAATTCCAACTTGCATAGTCAACACTGCCCATCCTTCACTCGCACCTGGGGCTTTATCCGAAACTGGGCCGTCACATGAGGCTCCATCTCCTGCACCAGGGGCTTTATCTGAAACTGGGCCTTCTTCTATTGCTCCAGCTCCAGCTCCACCTCTATTGAGAAGTGAAGAAACTATACCGTTCACAACGAAACATGAGTCGTATTATTATAAAGGTAGACCTCTGGACGGCATGTTTGGAATTGACCTTTCTTTCAATAAGCTGACGGGTGAGATTCCTCCTCAAATTGGACACCTTATAAACATCCGCGCATTGAATTTGTCTCACAACAACTTGACGGGATCAATCCCTGTGACGTTTGAAAATCTCAAGCAAATTGAAAGTTTGGACCTTTCCGACAACAACTTGTACGGAAAAATCCCTGCACAGCTTGTTAAGTTAAACGCATTGGCTGTTTTCAGTGTGGCATACAATAACTTTTCAGGCAAGATCCCGGAGTGGACCGCACAATTTGCAACCTTTAATGAGAGTAGCTACGAGGGAAATCCATATCTTTGTGGACCGCCATTGCGGCAAAGTTGCAATGCTCAAGCTGAATCACCACCATCAGAGTCAAAAGGTTCAACCAGCGACGAAGAAGGTAATAATTTGATTGATATGGATAGCTTCTACATCACATTTGCAGCATCTTATATAGTTGTAATCTTGGGGATTGCTACAATTTTATATGTGAATCCGTACTGGCGACGAAGATGGTTGTATCTGGTTGAGATATGGATGGCCGGCTGCTACTATTTTGTTGTTGACCATCTAGTCCCTACTCGATTCTGGAAATAAAGTATTTTCCTTACATTGTATTAAATGTATTGTGGTTCAAGAGTTTTTCTTGAGCTTTTATAGCCAATAAAATTGTCTTGTTCCAGTTATTCAATATTATGTTGTCTATGACAAGCTCCAAAATTTCATTGAAACCTCAATAATACTCGTAATAATAATAATAATAATAAATAAAATTATAATAAAAAGATTTAAAATTTATACTATAAAATAAATAAATTATAAATATAATACGCATTTTTGTGAGTATAATTTTTAATAAAAATATATTAAATTAATTTTTTTAATTATTAATTAATTATTATAAATATTACAAAATTTAAAATATCCTATTAACAAAATGATAACACTATCTTTTAGTGTTAAGTGACTATTAATATGGGGATTGGTTCGGGGTTAGCCGGCGAAGGAAGCTGGCGGGTCGGAGTTTCGGGATAATGGGTTGGATCTGGCATGACCTTTAGTAGAATTGGGAGTTGTTAACTCGGTAAAGCATGGATTTTTTATTTGCCTGAAGTGATGTTCTGGCTCTGTTATTTTGATGAGTCGCGGTTGATTTTTTTGCTTTTCATTTAGTTGGGTAGTGATTGATATTTTGGTTGTTTAATTCGATATGGCCTTTTCTTCTGTTTATGTATTTAGTTCTGCGAACTGCTATGGTGTTTTCGACATAGTGTGTTGTTTAGGTAACATTGCTTTGGGAATTCGGATTCTATTTGGCTGGCGAGACTGACATTGGTTTTGGTTTTTTTCCCTATTTTTATTAGTATTGTTATATAAATCTTGTCTAAAATGTTTATGAAAATTAGCATTGAGTTTTTAAGATCTGTTTATCTCATCTTGCAGTAATTGGTTTTTGTTTTCAGCTTTGGTGAACTTGAATTGGCATTTAAGTTATTCATAAGTTTACTCAACGTTGGCATTTATAATTTCAGGGTGCTGGTCTTGAAAATCTCGGAAATACTTGTTTTTTGAATTCAGGGTTGCTGTGTCTGACATATACGGAGCCTTTATCAGCATACTTGCAGAGTGGCAAGCATCAAAATTCTTGTAAGTAGCTCTGTCCTGTTCCACTCCTTTTTTTTTTATTTTGTCTAATTTGCTTTTCATAGCAGCACTATAGAGGGACGCAGGATTGAAGATTTGACATCAAATAGTGGGTTTATTGGAGCATATTTAGTTGTTATACTGAGCTCTGTCGGATTTATAGTTTCTTAGTAATATCCAAAGATTTTGATGGCTATTTCAGTGGTTTGTGCGTGGCCAAAATGCTCGAGAATTTAATTTGTAGATGCAAGCAAACTAGAATAATGGAAGGTTGAGATGAGCATGTTCAACAAGGTAGCTATTCAATTTGTTGTTTGAACAATTAGAAAAGGATCATTATAAGTTCTCCTTATTTGGTTTTTGATTTTATTTAATTATTCCTGTACATATTCTGTGCATGCATCGGCAATGATGTTTATCAAATACTGTATATCATTTATTTTATGAAGGCCGTATTGCTGGGTTCTGTGCTTTATGTGCCATCCAGAAACATATTAGTCGTGCTCTACAAGCTCCTGGGAGATTATTAGCTCCAAAGGATCTTGTCTTAAACTTGTGATGTATCCTTGCTTATTTTTTATGGGGATATTGCCATCAGTGCCCTTAAGGGAAGACCTAATGTTGAGGGAACATTGCATATTTCGATATTAGTTGCAAATACCCCTACCATCCAGAAACATGTTAGTCATACTCATTGTGCCATTTTTTTTTTTTTGTCTTTTCTTCCATAAAGAGTGCATTAATTGATAATTTGATAATTGTGTCATATTCATCATTATATTTGTCCTCTTTCATACAGAGAGAAAAGAGAGGAGAGAGGGAAAAAGAAAAGAGATTCTTCTCCAACAGATTCAAGCACACAACACAAGCATTAGAAACAATAGTTGTCCTCTTTCAGTTTTGTAAATGAGTTTCTTTGTCTGCTTTTGTAGGCGACTCTCTCTCGATCTATCTATCTATCTGTGAAGTTTTCTTATTTTGTTTGTTGGATACTTTTTATTTTCTTTTGGTTATTTCTTGCAGTTGTTCATAATTAAATTCTCTATTAGAAAATGCACTGTAATGATGTTACAGATACTGTAATTACTATTGCAAGAGTCAGTATGCCAGGTTTATTGGTGTGTAACAATTTGGCAAAGCCAAATTTCCTGTCGATTTAATGCTTCAAAAAGGTTTTCTAGAATGACCACTCTTTTGTCTTTGAAATTTCTTTCCTTCTCTTCTTTTTACTGTTTTCACTCGATAATGAGTGAAAGAAGTATTAAAATTGCTCTTAACAATGATTGAAAGTGAGTTAAAAAATGGAAAAGAAGAGAGGAAAAAACAAGAAGAGAACTGGAAAAATAAAGAAGGACAAAGTTGTTATTGGACAGTTATTCTGATGTTAGACATCCAGCTAAACAGAATCTAGGTGGTGTTAAATTTGTAATTATCACTACATCACAGTGTGGTTTTGTCAACATTGAGGCATACCTAAGGGGCAATGATGAAAATATCCTTTTTATGTGTTGCTGTATGTTATGTTTTGACAGAAAATGTAGTATTTGTTGCCAAATGTGCTGGATATTTGTTAATGTCCTATTGTCAAAGAGCATATCATGTTTTTCAATTTTTTTATTTTGATGCTAAAATGCTGGGCGGAAGATTTTAGTTTTCACACAAGGGTTTATCAGAAAGCATGTACTCGAAATTCAATTTCCATTGGATTCAAGGTCATTCTTATATGATTTTTGACCAGATAAGCCATTGTGTCATTATATATATGTATATATTCAAATTTGGAATCCTTGACCCCTTAATAGGCATATCTCGAAACTTCTGAATTTCTAGACATGAGGATGCACACGAGTACATGGTGAACTTGCTGGAATCAATGCATAAATGTTTCTTACCTTCAGGAGTGCCAAGTGAATCCCCAAGTGCTCGTGAGAAGAGTTTGGTTGACAAGATATTTGGTGGTTGTTTATGCAGTCAGGTAAATTGTTCTTTCTAGGTGGCGTACTTATGACAATTTAGCTTCCAGAAACAGGGGGAAAAGTTTAAAAAATTCTGTATGTTCTTGACTGGCAAATTTTTTGTATATTGCTGTGAAGCCAGGAGGAGTTCTAGAATATACTTTGAAAATGCAAGTGACTATCTATGTTGCTTGTGCAGGTTAAATGCATGCAATGCACTCACTGCTCCAACAAATTTGATCCCTTTCTAGATTTAAGTCTTGAAATAGCTAAGGCAGACTCCATTCACAAAGCCCTTAATAATTTCACTGTTGCCGAGCTGCTAGATGGAGGGGAGAAGCAGTACCAGTGCCAACGCTGCAAGCAGAAAGTTAGGGCTCTCAAGCAGCTCACAGTTCACAAGGCACCTTATGTTCTCACTGTCCATCTAAAACGATTTCGTGCACATGATCCTGGACAGAAGATTGACAAGAAAGTTCAGTTGGGTTCTACATTAGACATGAAATCTTTTGTTAGTGGTTCCTATGTGAGTGAACTTTTTATTATTGTTGGCACATTTTGAGTTCATGTATCTGTTTTGTGGTTTGTTACTTCCATTGATAAATGTTTATTCTGTCAAATTACATTTTTGAACAGTGTTTGGATTACTTTTTCAATAGTAGTTAATATTTTTCTGCTTGCAGGAAGGAGATCTGAAGTACACGCTTTATGGTGTTTTGGTTCATCATGGTTGGCGCACCCATTCTGGCTGCTATTATTGCTTTGTCCGTACATCCAGTGGCATGTGGTACTCTCTGGATGAAAACCGGTATTTGGAATTTCTTCCTCTTTCAACAGTTGTTAATTCTGGAATGCTGTTGGGAATGTTTGTCTTTTTCAATTCTAGTTCCAGGAATGGTGGTAGGGGATTGTAACTCAGATTTTCCTTCCATTTTGATTGAACAAATGCCCCTTAACCCAATTTGCAACCACTGGGGAAAAGAACAGACCTAATGGAAAGATATTGAATTAAATGAAGACTATGCAATGTGTAAATCAGTTTTTTTAATTAAAAGAAACATCTTATTTTGTACATTACTAGTTATCTTGTATTGCATAATTCTTACAATGTCCCCTCAAAAGGATAGGTCATGGTTAGAATAGATTTAGTGAGACTGTACCCATATAATTCTTTTGTGGTGTGGCTTTTTCCTTCTTTCAATCTTCTAGTTTGTGAAATTGGGGATTGTTTACCAAAATTTCATTTAACAGGTTGTCCAACTGAGAACAGAGTACATGGTGCTGACTCTGATACAGCTGCGAGGCAAAAGGAAAACATAAATGGCTGGTTGTCAAATGAGATTCATTTGAAGGGAACATCCATTCAGCCAGGCCAAGCAATAGCACAATGCTCAGTGCCAAAAAAAGAAGCTTTGTTGGAACCATATTCAATAGCACCATTACTCAAGAATCCATCAGAAGGCTTCGCTCCAAACCCAGATCAAGGAAAAAGCTTGGAACCATCAGTTAAATCTGTGAACAGCAATGTTGTCTGTCTTGAATCTAAGACCAACACTACTGCTGCTGATGCTTCTGGAGTAAATAACCACAAAGAGAATGGGACTTGTAAGAATGATGCAGAAGTCCCATTAACAACATTGCTGAACTGCAATGGCCCCAAATCCCTGCCACTGATAAGCTTGTTACAAGTGAGACTTCACAAGAGGTAATTGGATGTTTCATTTGCTGCACGGACCGTACCATCACAAGACTTCACAAGAGCTTGTTACAAATGAGACTTCTGATAACCGTACCATCTTTTCTTTGCTTGGCCGGAATTCAAACAATATTTCTAATCTGTGAGTCCACTAATGCATCCAGATTAATTTTGTTTCAAATGGTGGGGCATCAAGTATTTCTCCTCAAGAGTCCAATGACAAAAAACTGAAAAGAGTATTTTAAAGGTCTCTTCGTCTGGGGATTCTAGCGATAAAGCATCAGAGAAAACTTGCCTCTTAAAATCACCAAACGTGCCAAGTTCTGAAAACATTCAGGTGGTGTTTATATATTTCTATTTCCTGGGTATCTTTGTAGAAAATGCATTTGGTACTGAGTTGTTTTTATTTTCTTTCCCAGGCTGGAGCTAATTCTGATAATAGTATTGATCGTAATTTGTCGAATGAGAAGGCTGGTGATAATGTTCGAGGACCGGGGCCTGAATTGGTAAAACTATCAACCCCCTCAGTGATAATCAGTGAATCTTTACTTGTTAAGCCTTGTGATGGCGGATGCCAAAGGAAATTGAAGAAGAAGGTTTCAAAGTGTCGGATTAGAAACATGCCTATCAGCTTAAAATTTTTCGAGGCATCCTTGGGCCTGCACAAGAAGACGCACAAAAAAGAAGAAGAAGCAAGAGCCGCATTTTAGAGCCCAAGACTCTTAGCAGAGAACTCTTGTTAGACAAAAATTGTTCATCAGATGTTGGGCCATCAAAGCCTGAGAATACAAGTAAAACTTATACAAGTTCATGTCATTCCAAGAGGAAAGTTGTTAATGGTACTGCTGAAAAGAATGTCAAAATTTGCAATGGTGATTCCTTGATGAGTGGTTTAGATGGAGAATTAAGGGAGAGAATACATCAGAATGGTTCTGTGCTGGCAACAAATGAAGAGTTACCAAAGCATTCTGATTGTCTTGGAAGCAAATCAGTGGTATTCTGTAGAAACCGTTGCTTCAAAAGATAGCACAAACAAGGCTCTGCAGGAAGGGATGGGTAAGCTTACCCAAGGTCTCGAGGTGACAACCAGTGAGTATGTCTTCTCCAGTTTCCAGTTGACTGTACGTATTGTTTGGAATAATAAACTCCCCTGCAGTTCTCTTTAAAAGTCTATCTACTTATTTTGACTTTGCTTAATGACTGTGTTTGTTGTAGGTGCACGGTGGGATGGGATTGATTGCGTCCACAGAATGTGGAATCAAATGGTACTGGGAGTGTCAGCATCGGCTATGTTCTGGATGAGTGGTGAGTATTTAATGCCCATAAATTGTTGTCATATTTTTCTAAAGCACAATTTTTACTTACAAAAGTTGACAGTACACCGTAACTCTAATTGTCATTTTCAACAATATTTTAATCTGGTTTTTATTTTTCAAATTCTGCAGGGACGAAGAATATGATCTTGGCAAGAGAAAGAAGCTAAGGCACTTTAAGCACAACTTTAACGAACCAAATCCTTTCCAAGAAATTGCATCCTAGAAGACGACGCAATTAAAGAAGGCATAGATCAGCCATACCAGTTCCGGTGACCAACCATTTAGGATATGAAGATCAGTTCACTTCAAGACGACATAATTTTGACTGGTGAGACTTGCTATCTTACAGTATGTAGTGATTTTTTCTGTATTTAGCAAAAATGTAACCTGGGGAATCTTGGAAGAAATCCGAAATTTTAGAATTTTTCTTCTGTTTTCCATGTGATATTTCTTTGTTGGCAGGCCAGAGAACCTGGGGATTAGCTTTTTTTCTTTTTGAAACCTTCTTTCCCCCTTTTTCTTATGGGAACTGTATAAAGCAAAAAAAGAATTGCATCCGCGTTTGCAAAAATGTAAACTATTTACTGTTCATTAGTGAGTTTACATTATGACTTGTATGTAAGCTTAAGACCAGGAGCCATTTTTTTCCCCATTTTCCTGTTTCTTTTGATGTATTTGTAATGCCGACAATATTCAACTAAATAAAAAAACTTTGCTTTTAATTTATCAAACATCTGAATTGCAAGCGATATGAAACACAGAATTGAAGGTAAATAATTACTTGAATTCAATTTATTAGTTACTATAGAGCATAGACAAATCTGCTTCTTATAAATTCAAATATTTGGTTTTAAGAATTATTTATATGTCTAAGTATCCAATAAGGTGCTTAACATAATATAAAGCTGATGCAGAGAATATGACACGGCATGAGTATCAGATTCAACTTTTTGCATGAATGTTTGAGTCCCTAGCTCCACTGCTTGATAGGCAATTTTTATTTTTAGTTAAAGATCTCATGAGTTAAACAAGTGTTAAAAGACCATTAATTACAGCCATATGCATGCTTATTTGTCTGCATATAAATCTGTTTGTAATTTTTAAATTTACAGTCAGTTATGGAATAGAATTACTAGCTGACAACAAGAGACGGTACCTTAATCAGTCAAGTTTGTAAGAGGTGAAATCCAATCCCTTTGATATGTATCTGGTTTCTTTGACCATGGGATGAAAATTCTCTGAAAACAGAAGCTTTTACAGATTCTTAACCGGCTAGGAGAACTCTCTCAGTAAGCTTTATTCCTCTGCTATTTTCATTTTCAATCATTCATCAGTGCAGGCTTTTCCCAGAGCATGTTTCCACTGTGGTAATTGTAATGTTACATTCTGTGCCAATCCATGCTTGCAATGAAAAATAAAAAAGGACAAATGACTTCAACAGTGCAACATTTTGCAGGTATGGTATACAAGCATGCTTAAAATTTGGGAAAGCTGAAGCCAAGTTATTGCAATCATCACAAGGGCATGTATGTATTCTTGTATTTCAAGCGTAATCACTGTGCATAATGCAAACGAGAGAGTCTTCATTAGAGCAACTGGCCCGCGTAAGGACTGTCTGCACAATGACATGACGAAATTGTCTATAAAATAAAGTATAATGTGATGAAACTGTCTTGCTTAAAATACTCAAACAAATGATGTTTTAAGGATGCTCCAGAAAAGTAAATGGTGACTAGTTCTAGTTAGCTAAGTACTCAACCACCAGTCTTTTATATATATATAATGGCTTACAACTGAATTGGAGTAGAGGCACAAGGCTCCAGCTCAATTCAAACTTAGAACCTAATTAAAAAATATATTTTGTTAATCCCAATAAATTAATTATTATAATTAATTAATAGTGGTTTCAAAATTTTAAGGGGTACAGTTTACAAATGTAAAGTATTAAGTCCAAAAAATTAACTCAAATTTTAAAATGAATAGTAATAAATTAATTCAAAATTAAAAGATGTTTAAGGCCAAACAAGTAGCTCTCTTTCATATGGTGCTTCATTAAAATGTACTAATTTCTTCTTATATGTACAATACAAATTTAGAATCATTAATTAGCTTTAAGCCTTTGAGAGCCACATTACTTGAGATGTTAACATAATTGTCTCTAATTAATGCACAATAGAATTTTTTTTGTTGGATTAATTATGGTTGCTTAGATTCATGGGGAATGATAATTAATGATGTGGGTTGATTTGTTGTTACTCTTTCTTCCTCAATCAATGCAAATCATTGACATTTTTGCTTCTTCTTCTTCTTCCCCACCTTTTCCTTCTGTGGAATCTTGGCATGCTCAACTCATTTCTCATTGTTCTTGACCCTCCATGGATCTGATTGATCATGAGGTACACACTAGCTACTAAATGTGCAAAGACCCTTCTCTCCTTACTCAAAACACAATCATTTTTATAAAATTTTGATGATTTTGACTAATTTTTTTTTAAGTATAAGTATATGTTTGCATGAAATCCATGGAGTATGAGGATTGTGGAAGGGTATTTGAGATATTTCACACATAATCCATACACAACTTGTTAATTAAATATACAAGATGAGTCCAAACTCCAAGCTAGCATAAAAATATAATTATAAGTATTGTAGATGATTAAGAAAATATAGAAGGATTAATGATTACTTAAATTTAATAACAAATAATAATGCAAACAACAAATGCTTGAGGAAGCAGAGAAACAAGTTGTGGGGGGGTCCAAAACAACTCAATCATCAAACCCATTTAGATTAGATTAACCCAAATCTAAATCAAATCATGAATTGAATGACCTTCGTTTACCCAACTATATTTGTTTCAGTTCTTTCACATGATGATACAAATATGACTCCTACTTTTTTTGAATCTATTTTATTCTTTTTTTTGATAAAAATACTTAATCATATTTAATTAAATATTACTTAATACTAATTTCATTGACATATTATTAGTGTTAATTAATTTAATTAGTAATTTTTTTAAATAATACAAAATAAAAAATAAAAATTAGGGAGGTGTTTAATTTAATTTATATTTTTTTGATTAATTAAAAATACTTTAATGTTCCAAATAAATGACATAAATCATTAATTATTGATTAAGTTGATAATTAATAAATTCGGTTGATAGTGGTATGGTCCCATCATATTTTGGCATTGGAGCATAAAAGGAAGAGAAATCAATTAACTTTACTTCATTGACACTCCCTTGAGAAAATGGAGTGGGAGATAATTTTTTCAAGATTTTCAAAGTCACCAAAAAAAAAAAAAAAACACAACTTCCCCACTTTGCTCTCTGCTCCATTTCTTAGAAGAATTACAAACTCTTAGTGATTTTTTTTTTACTAATTAAAGTGATAATTGATAAATTAGTGTCTTTTAATGATATGCTCTAAATGACTTAATTTTTGAATGAATCATGTGATAATAGATCATATACTATAAAATGAACAAATAATTTTATGATATATATCACAAGAATTATTGTTACATTAATATAGTTGTTAAATTTTTTAATAAAAATAAAAAATAAAAATTAATTTTTTAAAAATAATATAAAAATAATCTTAATTTAATTTTTTTTCTGCCTTTTATTTTTAAATTGAAAGGAAATTAAATATCAAATTTTTAATAAATTTCTTTAGTGGGGGGGAGATTGAATCTCAAATTCTTAATCAACTCAAAAAGTTTTATTAATTGAATTTATAAAAAATAAAAAATTATGAAAAAAGACATGTCAAAATAAATATGATATTAGTTTTATGCAATCATATTCTTGAGTATTGAAAGTGACTTAATTCAACTTTCTTTGTAATAAAAGGGAATTTCCCTTTGAAAAAATGCAGGTTGCTTTCTAGTTGAGGAGAAAGAAATGAAAAGAACTTCCAATACGAGAAAATAAAAAATAGAAAAATGATCCACAGTCGATGAAGAATCATTGAATACCCACCAGCAAGCACTGATAAATTCAACAACCCAATATTGATATTGGTATTGTATTCAATTCAACATTCAGTATTCACTCTCTTTCCCGTCCATTTACGAATTTCAACTTCTGACCACCTCAAAACTGTCATCTTCCTTTCTCTCTCCCAAGCACTGTTTTTTAAAGTCTTTTTTAACTATTGAATAAAAAACCATGTTCCGTACAGAAAAACCAAGTGCTGCTTCACTTCGGTTGTTTGTTTTGTTGGCTTTCTTATAACTCCTGAGCCAGACAGATACTGCTCGCATCCTCCCTTTGAAATACCAGACAGAAGATCTCAGAAGCTTCATAAATCCAATTTGTTATCTTTACTGTACTTTTCAACTTTCTTGGTTTCCTTTTCTACTTTTACAGTCACTTTTGTGTGGTTTTCTGGGCATTCAGTAAATTTCTCTTCCCCATGAAAGGAATGGTTGTCTTCGTTTGTATTTTAGGCCAAAAGTAATCTCGAAACCTCGGTGGTTTGAGTTCTAATGGAGTTGCTGAAGCCAAAAAGTATTTTCTGAGAAGGGTTTTGATTCTAATTCTTTTTCTTTTGCCCCCCTTTTCTGTTAGTTTTAGGCTTATTCACAAATGGGGTTTGGTTTCTTTGGTTTCATTTTTGTTATTGCACTTCTTTTCAAGCCCTTATCTTGTCAACAACCCAATACAGATGGCTTCTTTCTGGCTGATTTCTTTAAGAAAATGAGCTCAAATTCTTTTCAATCTTCATACTTTTCTGCTCCATTTTGCTCATGGAAAAGTGTTTCCTGTGATGCCAGAAAAGAATATGTAACTGATTTATTTGCTTCTGGTTTAGGCCTTTCTGGTTCTGTTCCTGATACCACCATTGGAAAACTAAGCAAGCTTGAATCTTTAGATCTCAGCAATAACAAAATCACTTCTTTGCCTTCTGATTTGTGGAATTTAGGCTCACTCAAAAGTCTTAATCTATCCCACAACCAGATTTCTGGTTCTCTCCCCAGCAACATTGGAAATTTTGGTTTGCTTGAAGTGTTTGATCTTTCAAACAACAATTTTTCTGGAGAAATCCCTGCGGCTATAAGCTCTCTTGTTAGTCTTAAAGTTCTTAAACTTGATAGAAACATGTTTCAATGGAGCATTCCACCAGGATTACTAAATTGCCAATCTTTGGTTGCAATTGATCTTTCCATGAATCAGCTGAATGATCCTTTGCCTGATGGATTTGGTGCTGCATTTCCTAAGCTCAAAAGCTTGAATCTTGCAGGAAATAAGATTTCTGGCCGGGACTCGGATTTTGCAGGACTGAAATCCATTTCAAGCCTCAACATTTCAGGGAATTTGTTTCAGGGTTCAGTAATGGGTGTGTTTCTTGAGTCATTGGACGTGATTGATCTGAGCAGGAATCAGTTTCAAGGCCACGTTCCTCAGGTACAATTCAATTCTAGTTACAATTGGTCTCATTTGGTTTATTTAGACTTCTCCGAGAATCAACTAAGTGGAGAGATTTTCCATAACTTGAGTCAAGCTAAGAATCTTAAACACCTTAATTTAGCTTACAATAGATTTACCAGCCAGGAATTTCCACGCATTGATGTGCTTTTGGGTTTAGAATATCTCAATTTGTCTAGGACTAGCCTTACTGGTCATATTCCTAACGAAATCTTAGAGTTGAGTAATTTGCATATTCTTGATCTGTCCGTGAATCATCTCACGGGCCAAATTCCAGTGCTAAGGGCTAAAAAGCTTGAAATTATTGATATGTCACACAACAATTTGAGTGGGGAAGTTCCTTTAACTCTATTAGGAAAACTTCCGTGGATGAAGAGATTTAACTTCTCATACAACAACCTAACCCTTTGTGCTTCCAAGTTATCCCCGGAAATTCTACAAACTGCCTTCTCTGGATCATCAAATGACTGCCCAATCGCGGCAAACCCCGCCCTCTTAAGAAGGAAAACAACCAAGCACAGAGGACTCAAGCTTGCTCTGGCTTTAACCCTGTCAATGATCTGCTTGCTTGTCGGGCTGCTGTTTCTAGCCTTTGGTTGTAGAAGGAAACCAAAAATGTGGGTTGTAAAGCAAACCTCAAACAAAGAAGAGCAAATTGTTTCTGGCCCCTTTTCATTCCAGACTGATTCGACCACTTGGGTTGCAGACGTTAAGCATGCAAATTCGGTTCCAGTAGTGATATTTGAGAAGCCATTGTTGAATATCACATTTGCAGACCTCTTATCTGCAACTTCAAATTTTGAGCGAGGCACGCTCTTGGCTGAAGGGAAATTTGGGCCTGTGTACAGAGGATTTCTACCTGGTGGAATTCAAGTTGCTGTAAAAGTTTTGGTCCATGGATCGACATTAACCGACCAAGAAGCTGCAAGAGAGCTTGAGTATCTTGGTCGAATCAAACACCCCAATCTCGTTCCATTGACTGGATATTGTATGGCTGGGGATCAAAGGATTGCTATATATGATTACATGGAAAATGGGAACTTGCAGAATTTGCTTCATGACTTGCCACTCGGGATGCAATCTACAGAGGATTGGAGCACAGATACATGGGAAGAAGATGATACTAATGGGATACAAAATGTAGGCTCTGAAGGGTTATTAACAACTTGGAGATTTCGACATAAAATAGCACTTGGCACAGCGCGAGCACTGGCATTTCTTCATCATGGATGCTCACCTCCAATCATTCACCGGGATATTAAAGCTAGTAGTGTTTATTTGGATATGAATTTGGAGCCTAGATTATCTGACTTTGGATTGGCCAAGGTATTTGGAAATGGCTTAGATGATGAAATTGCTCTTGGTTCACCCGGATATGTGCCACCAGAGTTTTCACATCAGGAGTTTGACTCCCCAACACCAAAATCTGATGTATATTGCTTTGGTGTGGTTCTGTTTGAGTTAATTACAGGGAAAAAACCAGTCGGCGACGATTATCCTGACGAGAAAGAAGGAAATTTGGTGAGTTGGGTTAGAGGATTGGTAAGGAAGAATCAAGGAGCAAGAGCTATTGATCCAAAAATTCTTGATACGGGACCTGAAAACCAAATGGAAGAAGCTCTGAAGATTGGATATCTTTGTACAGCTGACCTTCCCTTGAAACGCCCAAGCATGCATCAGATCGTTGGCCTTCTTAAAGATATCGAACCAACAAATCATCAATGAAGAGCACAAATTGAGAAGATTACTCTTAAGTTGTTTCTCTGATGTTTTAATTATTTATTTCCCTCTAATCTTTTACTTTCCTGTTATCAGTACTTCCTATGCCGCCATGGAGGGAATGTACAGTAATCCTGAAATCGTGTTTTGGACTTTGATGTATTTCTGTTGGTGGCATAAAAGTTTAATTTATATATATATAGACATTTGATCCTTGAAACTTGGAAGATAGATTCTCCAAACAGTTTTTATCTTCTCTTGGTAGTGAAAGATATTGAGCTGAATTTTATTCATATTGTTTGTCTTACATTTAAGACCTCACCTACTTTCTCTTCGTAAAATGTGGGAGCAAAAGTCATTTAGGAAGCCCATATTTTATGATCAGTTCTAGATTTTTTCCTCCGTCACAAACGACAGCCTCAGCTGGAATGGCCGTATCACAATTACTTGTCCCCTCATCTTTAGGCGAATGAGTGATGGATTAGAAGAATTCTGGGTTCATAACTTCTGTAAAATCATGGACCACTTCAGGACCAAATAAATGTTATTTACTTTGATTTTATTTAGGAAAGAAAATGTGGCATGTGCTTGTTATTAAGGGCTATGCTGTTCTATATGCGGAGTTCTATAGTTTCCACCATTTTTGTTCATCTGGGCAACTCTGTGCCCGGATAACTAAGTGCTGCAGAACCGAGATCCCCTTGGTAGAACACTACAGCTCTTATGTCATTACAAGTTTTTCGCACTACAGGCATAACGTTTCATATTAAAAGAAAAAAGGGAGGGGGGAGGGTACGAGATATTCAGATATGTGGTATGATAAAACTCTTAAAAATT
Organism: Swietenia macrophylla; assembly: GCA_032401905.1. Taxonomy (NCBI): domain Eukaryota; kingdom Viridiplantae; phylum Streptophyta; class Magnoliopsida; order Sapindales; family Meliaceae; genus Swietenia; species Swietenia macrophylla. The sequence continues at coordinate 9,419,458 of CP135561.1, read as the reverse complement.
GAGACAGGAGTGATAAGAGTGATGTACAGTACTTGAATGTATTGTAACATGATCCTGAAGCCAAATGGCTGTACTATAACAAAGATTATGCTTTGCCTGTCATGATCTTTAACATAAACAGGTCATTAAGGAGATAAAAGACCAAATATAGACAAAATATACATATAATGATTGTGATGGAAGAAGGAAGAAAGAGAGGGAGAGATTCTTGTAATAATTTACATCACATTAAATATAATACTTGCATGCTTACATAAACTAACACTATGAACGTGTGGATGATAATATTCAAATTGTCTGACAAGCTTTTCCTCCCACACAACAACATTAAGGTGCATGCTTATCTCAGGATTAGCCGATACTGACCAGGATGATAATTACTATGGTAGCAAAATAATAAAACAAAGGAAGGTCTCATTCTCAATCTCACAGTCATTCAGGATATTTTTCTAAGTTGTTGGCTTAAGTTCTGTTTTGCTGTCAACCATGTTCACTCTTTCTGACTTCTCTGACTCTGACTGTCTAGCTCAATATATGCAATTTTCATTTCCATTTTGGCATGCAGAAAATTTCCACAGAATCCACTGAGTCCCAGCATCATTAGATTTTTGGCATAGATTGTTCGTCTGTTGAATTGATTTTTTTTGTTGACCCAAATGTTAAGCAACGGTTGGTGGGAGTCATGATTTTCAACTTCAATCATCATAGTCAGTAGTTTAGAATGCTGCATGCTAGACTGTTTAGAAAGACTGTCTTTGTTAATCATTCTATTTAGACTGAGTTTACTATAATTAAAAAAAATGAATAATTTAAGTACAATCCTTTTAAATTTCTTATATTTTCAATTCTGACTGTTGTTCACGTTCCATAAACCCGAAGAATTACTGGAACCTTTAAAGACAATGGTAAGTTTTGCAGGTTTTGATATTCCTTGAAAAAGCTGGAGAAGAGCCTGGAATTTTTCTCCCTGGTGACAGCAACTATTTGGAGGAATGGATCAAAGCAAATGGCAAATGGCAAATGGCAAATGGCAAATGCATACCAACTTTTTCCAGGCAGGTGGTCCAGTCCAGGAACGGCAACAACAGCCAGAGGAATGAATGTTAAAGAGCCAACACAACAGTGCCAATTCCAAGCTCTACACACCAAAGGTTTGTCTTGTAATTCCAGGATTTATTTGAAATCAGATTGTTGCAGAGCAGAATAATCAAAACATTATCAAGTGTTATTAAGGGTATATGTTAACAAAAATCTTAAAATAATAATAATTAATATTAGAGAAATGTTGACTAAATATATAAAAACTGTTGGTAACATATCACTTTCCATGAAAGAATAAGAACAAATAATGTACAACTTTTTTGTCTGGGCATCGGATGCTTTCTGTGCATATGCCATCTTCACTAGACACTAATCGTGAACCATTAAAATTATTATACTTTAGCAATTGATAATTATAATTAATATACTATGGCAAACCCAACGGCAATGATTCGATCACACCTTAACCATGGTTAAATTAACATGAACATCTCAAAAGTTTCTCAAGATAAAAACAAAATAATAATAATAATAAAATAATTAGTGTGAAACAAATAAATAAATAAAAATTAAGGTGATATCCTAGAAGCCTGCCTCTTCGTTTTCATTATCAAACCGAACTAACACGGACAGAAACAGAACTCAGATAGAAGAAGAACATGTCTGACGAGGAGCACCACTTCGAATCAAAGGCTGATGCTGGAGCATCTAAGACTTACCCACAGCAAGCTGGAACTATCCGCAAGAATGGCTATATTGTCATCAAGAATCGTCCTTGCAAGGTTTTGTTTTCCGTCTTTTTTTTTTTAAATTTTATGTCAATTTTATGTTTTTCTTGATGTTTATGATGGGTTCGTATAAGGGTTTGTATTGTTTTTGTCAGATCTTTGATGGGCTGTTTTCGGTTCTTATTATAATTGAGGGATTTTTCTATTTTGTTTTTGAGATTTTTAGGTTATTCTGTATGTTATATTGTGAAATATGTAATTCTGATTGAGAATTGTGTGATGGTACTGTTGATTTAGCGGATGATGTTGATGCTAATTCTTAGATTTTATATGTTGACTTGCGTTTGCAGATTAGGTTTCATATTTAGGGTTTTTGTATGTATTTCATTGCACTTACTACCATATATTTATAACATTTTTGTTTCCTAATGATTGTGCTTGAAGTTTAATGAGGTCAGTGTAGCTTCTGTAAATGTTAATTTTCCATAGCTTGATAGATTATCGCTAAGAATGAGGTTGAAATGATTCTCGGGTGTAATTTTGTATTACACTTTTGGCTATAGATTCAGTACAATGAAATTTGGGCCTAAATAACTTTGTATAATTGACTTGATTCATCAAAATCTGTGACATGTGGTAAGTTTTTTGTTGATACGTGTTTTGTGTTACTATACTTGTTTCAAACTTAAAAAAGATGCAGCTTTGGAAACTTTTAATCCGGTGATGAGCTGTCTGTTTTGCCTACATTGTGTATGTTGTCTGTGCAAATGACTTTTTGTGCTCATTATGCAACCAAACCCAAATATTGGTTCACTTACATGTTTTCATTTCTTTTATGGATACACAAAAAGGTTAATGTATATTCTAGTGCTGTGGTTTCTAAAGTATTCAATTTTTCTATCTTCCCATTTCATAATCAGTTCATTCATTTTTTATACCTTCTTTTGAAACAGGTTGTTGAAGTTTCTACTTCAAAGACTGGCAAGCACGGACATGCCAAGTGCCACTTTGTTGGAATTGATATTTTTACTGGGAAGAAGCTCGAAGATATTGTGCCTTCATCCCACAACTGTGATGTAATGCTAATCTTTTTTTTTTCTTTCTTTTTTCATTTTTCCAAATGTTTATTTGCTTGTTTTTGCAATTGTTTCTACAGGTTCCCCATGTTAACCGTACTGACTATCAGCTGATTGACATATCTGAAGATGGTTTTGTAAGTCATCCTTTTAATTGATACCAAATACCAAATTATGGCATATAGGATATATTGTTGTGCGTTGATTACTGAATTTAGAATTTTTCTCTTTACAAGCTTGGTCTCTGCCATTAGTCCATTTGTCTTGCTGTTTAACCCTTCTTTTTATTTTCATGATCGTATATTAATTTTGCCATTATTTCTTAATGTTGTTATAGAAGAAATTATGTTTATATGTGCATTTGTGTACATTCGTCTGTTATTTAGGATTCTTTGTTGGCTAGGATGATTGGAACAGTATGTTTCTTGTGCCACGAACATTTACTATGATGTATAGAAAAGTGATAAAACTTGACTAGTTGAAGTTGAGTCAATTGTAGGTGAGTCTCTTAACTGAAAGTGGGAACACAAAGGATGATCTGAGGCTTCCCACCGATGACAATCTGCTTAGCCAGGTCTGTCGTAAAGAGTTTGTATCCATTATTTTTGCAAAAAGTTTGGAGCATGTTTTACATTCATAAGTTCTTAATCCATCATCTATCCCTTCAGTTTATGTTTACTTTTTCACCTCAATGTATTAGATTAAAGATGGGTTTGGCGAAGGAAAGGACCTTGTGGTGACTGTCATGTCTTCGATGGGGGAGGAGCAGATCTGCGCTCTTAAGGACATTGGTCCGAAGAACTAAATGTGATGCTATGGCATTCATAGCTATAGCTGATGGCAAGAGAACTCCTCTTTTGTTTTCTATCATGGAGACTTATATACTATCCATGTCCATGACAAACCTTTTATTAAGATAGTACTGTAGTTGTGTATTAAAACTCTTCGGCTCTGTGATAAAGGACATGGGAAAGAAAACGGGCATTGTCAGCAATCTCCTGTTGAACAGAATTGATGTTGACAACATCTTGGGTTTTATATATATTATACTATCTTATTATATGCATTTTTTTAATGGTTTTTTGAGTTTTCAGTATCAATATAATGGTTGTGCTATTCACCTTTTAATTCGAATGCATTGTAGGATTACTTTCACTGTCAGTAACAGCAATTTTGTGCTGCTGGCACTTATACGTGGTCTCATGGTTTGAAAGGCTAACATGTAATCTGCAACTTGGTTCAAGCTTTAGATAACATGTACAGCTTTAGCTTTAGCTTTAGCTATATCTTGTGAAATTTGAGCACGTTTGGGTAAGGTTCGTGTGTGCATAATTTTTTGTACGTTGGTTAGTCATGTTTGTCATACAGTTGTTACTAATGGTGTCATTGATGCAATCTGCAAACAATGCATTACATTGAACTAAGGATACGCACACTTTTAACATGTCTGAATATTCCATTTGAAAAGCATTGGAGAAACCTTACCAGGAAATTGTCATGAAGAATTTTTAATCCCAGACGAATTTCCATAGATGTAAGAGCCGAAACCCCAGAATGTAATAATCAACGACAGGATTTTGAAACCGCTCATCGGATCATGTAACAATATAACTGCGGCAATGCTTGTGAGAGGTACTCTGACTGCATTAAGAACACCGGCCAGCACAGTGGAAGCCAAATAAAGCACAGCAGTGCCTCCTAGTACTCCCAACTGGAAAGTAATTACGCTCCAAATGAGAACAAGGCAATAAGAAGTTGGACCCCCCTGGAAAGTTTTGGCCTCGGATTTCATCCCTTGAAAATCGTTATTCACAATCACTCCTATGGTTGTAAATATAAAGGCAAACAGAGAAACCATTACTTGTTGCTCTAATACGACGTGGAAGGACCTTCTACCAAGTAACTTGATGAAAACTAGTTCGGAAAGAGCAAAGATGAGCCCGTGCAGTGCAGATCCTAGGATATCCCATACGAAACCCATGATGTATTGTTTGTCGGTAACGTTGTCGTATCTGTCAGAATCTGAATCCAATGCAATTATAGTCATAGCAACGGTTATAATCATGATAGCATTTACCATTGCAGCATTCAGTTTATTCTTCACGAGAACATATCCAAACAGTGCGGAGAAAACCAGGGAGGAGGATGCCAGAAGAGCAGCAGTAGATGCCGGAAGATACGCATAGGCATATGCATACATGAGATTATCGGCAGCACTTAGAAAACCCAACCCAATATAAGACAGAGTGAGTTTTAAGTCCAGAGGAGTGGGAAAGGTTTTACAGAAGAAATATGTCGGCAATAAGATTACAGCAGTCAAAGGCCACCCGGCAACTGCCACCCACGAAATGATCCACTTGCTTGTCCCACCATTGGAATAATAGACTCGAGAGAGAAGGCTCGAAGCAGGGAATGCAACAAGCATTGCCGCGCTGCTCAATGCCAGAAGAATCCAATGAGAGATTGGTTTTCTTTTGTATGCTTCCCAAGCCAAAGTCTTTAAGCTGTAAATTCGGTCCCATAATGGAACAGAAGGTTCTGGTAATGCTTCCTCCATTCTTTCCCCTAATATGGATCCAATATTATGAGATAATGATCAAAACACAAAATGAAAATCAAATTTATACTAAAATTCAATCCAATTGAACTCAATCCTGAAGTATATGCCAAAGAACTCAGCGAGGTTATAAATCAGAGTAAATAATATCACAAAAAGCCCCAAGAATAAATTAGAGACGATTCAGAAACCTCAGGTAGATTCGAGATCCTAGGAAATTAGACCACGAACACACTGCCCAGAAATTCAAACCATTTCACCATTTTTCTCAATCTAAGATTATATCCCCACAACAAGAATTAACAAATATAAACAGAAAATTTATCAGCAACAGTGATTGAGATAAGTAATCAATCATCAGTAACCTCCGAGCAAACCAACAATCAAATAAGCTTCCCAAAACTGGAATATTTCCAAAAAAATTGCCAAAAACAATCAAAACAGACAGAGGATCATAGCTGGATAACTATGAATAACTATAAAAAAAGAGAACAGCGTAAAATTGAAACTTCCCAGATTCTGAAACTAGAGTTACGCTTTTCTCTAACTCGACCAACTCTAACCATGACTAAATTCAACAATTCTATCTCACCAACAACAAAAATCAATCCCTTTCACAAGTATAATTTCATAATTCACAAACTTAACTCCAATATACAACCTTTTTCCATCACTTTCTCAGCAACTAAACAGCGGATAAAGTTGTTGCTTTGAACTATTCTCAATTTCAGCTAAAACCCCTGATTGAAATTATGTCAGCGTGATGATAAACTTCCTTTATACGAAAAACTGACCTTTTTCAAGCAGAGCTTGCATCGTGGCTAAGGAGTCGGCAGTCAGAGCAAGAGAAAAAATGATGCTATGGTTGGAAAAGCTCGGAGAGTCGCAGGATACAATTCAAATTGAGGTTCCAAAGTCGCCGTTCTTGCCAGCCATGCAAATTTCATGTATTATTTTATTAATATTTGCATAACAAAAATTGGGGTAACAATCTTCAGGTCCCTAGATTTCTATATTTTTACACGTCAAGATATAGTTTTCTTCTTTATATGAAATGAACCCCAAACAAAATCTAGTTAAAATATATAATATTAATATTTTCACAAATAATATTAAATTTATTATTTTATATCAAATAAGTCCATAACTTTGACCAGAATGACATAATTACTTGCAATATTAATTTTTTTTAATTTTCTTTAAGGAGGAAAACTGGGTTAATGCTCTTATTTATTTAATTTTGCATTTTTTAGGGACTCAGATGTTATTTGTTCCAAATAATTTATTCTCCCTAATTGGTGATTAAAATGTGGGCAAAAGTACTGTGGGACCGAATGGGATTGTTAAGACGGTGATGTGGGACTGGGACCACCACATCATATGACCAATAATTCAAAAGCGTGATGTGATATGATGTGATTACATTACTTTGATGTGATCTCAACCGTCTGTTTTTTATTTTAATTAATTATATTATTGTTTCAATTTGTTGTTGTTCTCTCGAAATGGGTCAATAATTCAAAGAATTACATGGCAGAAGAGTTGATTACTCGTTAGTCCAAATACTATTTGTTTTTTTATAATATGATGATGATGATGATGATGGAATAAAGTTGGATTTCATTAGATTTACCCAAGTTTACTAATGAAAGTGGGGGGCTCTGTGAGAGGTTGTTGTGGACTTTCCTTAAAAACATGTGGACAAGTTCATTACTTGTCCTTTTTTAATGCATCAATACATATTAAGATACAAGTAAAGGGTAAAATACGTGATAAATTTATATCGTATAATTTTTAGATAGTTTTTTTTTTATTTTTTATATTTTTAATTAATTTTTATTTATTAAAATTAAAAAAATTAACAAAAATACTATCTAAATTTTTAATTATTTTTATATTTATGTGTTATTAAATATTTATCCGTGCTTTTTTTTATATGTTAATAAAAAATATAAATATAGCTTAAAATTATATTTAATATTATTATATTTTTATTTAATTTTAAAATTATAATATGATAAAAAATATTAGTATAAATTATTTGTTAAATTGAATGAATAAGGAATGGAATGTCATTTTTTTGACAATATTAAATCAATAAAAATTGTTAAAAAATAATTTTTAGAAGAAATTAAGATATAAATATTAATATTTTTTAAAATATTAATATTGAATAAAAATGGGACACTAAGTTAATGTCCGAGTCAAAACCCCCGGCAAGAAATGGCCACGTGCACCGTTAAGGAAACCGTCAAGTCAACAAAGCCCTCAAACGGCCCGTACGGGCAACTAAAGTAACGGAGAAATAAAGGACGTTTGTTACACAGAAACCACCTGAGTCAATTGAAGTCAAAGACATACATGTCCTCCCCACACTCACTCTCTTGGCTTTAAAGCGAAACTCTTTTCTCTCTTGATAAAAACCGGTTCAAGCCGAAACTTTTGTTTTGTTTCGTTTAAGTTTCGGTCTCAAAATTCCGGACGGTATAAAAGCCGAACACGAAAAACGCAAAACTGTTTCCTTTTGCTTGCTTGCTTGCTTGTTTACTTTACTTCTGGAATATTGGGGCTATGGCTAAAAGCGAGAGTTTCGAAGCTTTAAAACGACGGAAAAAGTCACAAAACGACGAGTTTGAACGACAAGAAGAATACGAAGGTCAAGAAGAGGAGGAGGAGGAGGAGGAGGAGGAAGATGACGAAGAGGAAGCCGATCAACTTAGTGAGTTACATCGACGGCAACTCGCCAAGAATAATCAACTTTGTGAAGGTTAATTTTTATTTGGTTAAATTAACTGTCTTTTTGCTTTCGATGTTTTTCTTTTTTTTTTGTTTGGTGAGACTGAAACTGAGTGATCTTGCAGGATTACAAGGGAATTCTGGTATGGAACTGAATGAAGGAAAAGAATTGAAGGTTAGAAAGTTATTTTCTCTGTAATTTTCAATTTTATTCTTTTTTGAATTTGATATTTATTTGTGTTCCTAAAATTTTGATTGTTATGTACATCTACAATATGATTAGTGAACTGAATTCTAAAGTCTTCAGGGTGTTAGCTATTTTGGTAATGTATTTCATGGTTCGGTTGTTCTGAGCTTTTTTTAAGCTGTTGTTTGATAGTGATTTCACTGAGGATTGGTTTCAACTTATGGGTTGTCTTTCACCGAGAAGTTGAAAATAATGACTTGACACTGCAGCGAAGTAAGTATTGCAACAGAATTTAATCTTTGTTTAAATCCTTGTTGGAGGTTGGGGTTTAGGGTTTAACTAAACCTATATTCTTCTCTATTTAGTGTGCCAGAAAATGTGAAATTGGCCTTTTAGATGAAAAGTTAATTGACTATGTTGGAAGCTAATAGTAAAATGATGAAGCAAGGCAGGATGAACACAGTCAAAGGAGCTTGTGCAAAGTCATTTCTGAATATCTATAGGACTACTCTTCTCTTTGATTTTATATATATGTTAAATGTGAAATGAGGTCCATTTAGTGACAGAGAATTAGCTGGTAAGAGATGAGTTAAAATAAGACTTAAAGTCTGGAATAAACAAAGATCACTGAGGAAAGGGACCTTTCAGCCAAAGCATTCACACCTGTGATAAACGATCTCTTAATTCATTGAAAGAAGTAAGCAATACCGGTCTAATGCTCGTACTCAATCTTATGTAACAGAAATGAGTGAACTGAAAGTTTGGGAGGGATTATAGTTTGCTTTTCCTTAATTTTTTAGAGTGGTTCTTATTGTGGCCATAGTCCAAAATAATTTTTCCTTTTCCTTTATGAATATTTTTATAGAGAGGCTAGAACAGAGAAGAAGTTTGTCAGCTTGTTACATTTCCCCATTGTGGCCTAATTTTTTGGCAACCTACTTGTTGGTGCAGGCGCTTTGTTCTTTGATTATTTTTATGGCTAGTTAGTATTGTGTAAAAAATGTGCCAAGATAATTTGATTTCTTTCTTACCTTCCTTTTTGACATAATTTCACAGTTATATAGTACCTTGATGGCTCTCTAATTATTGTAATTTTCAAGAGTAACTCTTAGCCTTTCCTGGTCCACCTGAACATGAATTTAAGCTTGGAAAAGATGAGTGCATGAAGGGATTACTCATATTGGGTTGAATGAATTTGAAGTTTATTGGGAGTTTTATGTTGATGATTTTTAATGTTTGCAATCTTAGATACAGAAGCTTGTGGAATGAATGATATTATAAATGTTGGTTCTGAGCATAAGGCATGCCATGGATCAGTCAAGAGGCACGATTATATTTCTTCATATGCCCTTTTAAGTGTTGATCCATATGCGCATTGAATAATATCATTTTAAGTGCTGATTTAGAGGGATCCTCAATAAGCTAGTTGAATTCTATGTCTGCGGAAACTCGGAACATAATCACAAGCTATTATCTACATACTCATGCATGGACTTTTTCATGGTCTTATTCTTCTTTTCATCATGCATTTCCTTGTTTAATCTATTTTAGGAGCAAGTTGTGGCGTCTCATCATGACATTTCAGTAAGTAAAGCAGTCCAGGATGCTGAAGCTCAGGCAAAAAATCAGCTTCGGTCATCCATGTGTCAGACGTCCTTATCTGAGCTATCACCTACTTCTGTTACACAACCTATATCATCTGTTCCAAGTCCAACTCTACCGGGAAAAAAACTATCACCACTAAAGGTTAATAATGCATCTGTTTTCGAAGCAGATCAGCAAAACTCTTCTGATCTGAAAAATGTTTCTGTTGTTCGCATTGTAAAGACATCTGTTTCTGATGGTTACAATTGGCGGAAATATGGTCAGAAACAAGTGAAGAGTCCTAAAGGTTCTCGAAGCTATTACAAGTGCACATATTCTGATTGTTTTGCTAAAAAGATTGAATGTTCTGATCACTTGGGCCATGTTATAGAGATTGTTCATAAAGGTATGCATAGTCACGATCCACCAAAGAAGAATTTCTGTGCAAGGGAAAGTCGGCTTGCATCATCTGTTGGGCCTGTTTTAGGGAATAATGTTACAGAACAGTCCACCAGGATACATAATGATTCAGATCCATCCACATCTTCAAAAGATTCTATACAAGACACACACATAGTTCCTGAAAGAAAACGACCGAACTTAAGTGGCTTTGATGAGAATGACGATGTTTCAGTCAAGGAGGAGTGTGTGAATGAACTGCAGCCAAAGCGAAGGTAAATTCTCTCTTGTTTGGAAAGAATCTAGTTTATGTTACTCTCTTCATTTAATTTGGGAAGGTTATATTTGTCATAATCTGGTCTTGATGGTTCTTCACTTTTTTGATGACCAGAGTGAAGAAAAGCAACGTTGCATGTTCAGGTCCTCTCTCAAAACCAGGCAAAAAACCTAAATTTGTAGTGCATGCAGCAGGTGATGTTGGGATCTCTGGTGATGGATACAGGTGGCGCAAGTATGGACAGAAAATGGTGAAGGGGAATCCTAATCCAAGGTGCATGATTATTTCTTGATTTCCCTTGTATACTTCTCTCTTTTAGTAAATCCTTAAATTTGAATCTGCTACTGCTTGGTCAATGTTTATGTAGCTGCCAATCTATATGCTTTTAGTTGGGGGTTCTTGAATCACGTACATCAAGCTTGAACTCAGAAATTTTCATCTCAGTAGCTTGTCATTATGCTGTTTGCAGTTTCAGTTTACTGCCGGGGTGGGGCTATGTTGGATCTCCAGCGTACGCCTAGATGCTTAGGCATAGATGTTATTTGGTCACCAGGATTTTTGTAGGTTTTTTAACTAGTATGACTAAGAGCACACAGGGTTAGCTGAGACAATTCATCTGGCTTCAATGAATTTATGCTCCCCATACGTCTTTGGTCTTTTGAGTCATGTCCTAGTTTTATTTATGTGATTTGTTTACAGGATTTTTGTTGGAAAATTATCTCTGCAGAACAAATATAATCATTCATACTAGTATTAATTTTTTTCTAGAACATTATTTTTGTGCCATCTTTAGTTGTTCAGGATCAGATTAGCACCCAATCACATGTTTTTGTGAGGCATGTTTGCTCAGCAACATCTACAGCTACAGGTGTTTCGTGCATGCATCTTGATTTGTTATAAGCTTGGCTGGAGACCTTTTGTTCTCACATTCTTAGGGGTTCCATTGGAAGGAGATTCAGTTTATTTATGTGCCTCCAAATGGATTTCATGAAATGCTGTTTGTACCAATTGTGACAGGAATTTGGTAGATCATCTTTTGTTGCACTGTTGGGGGATTTGGTCCCTTGTCTTTACTTTATCCGGGGTTTCTTGGATAATGCTGAGATCAAATCTTGGAATCTGATAGCTGACACCTAGGATCAGTAGGTCTTGCCAAGGTTTCATTAAGTCACTGAATGGCCATTCCATGTATCATCTTATTTTGAAAGACCAGCCTCCTGATCTGCCACATTCTGTGTTCTGGGATCATCAAATGCTTGTGTTATGGATAATATTGGAGTTATATTTGTATATGAAGAAGCATTCTTGTAAAAGAATTTAATGAATGTAGAGCTTTTATGAAGTCTAATACTTGGACACATTTAGAGAAATTCATTATCGTCATGCCATATGCACTGTTTAATAGAAGAAGCATTCTTCTAATGATTTTCTCCTGTTTTAAAATTCAACAGCAGGAGATGTGAAAACAAATTCAAACAATTTTTCCTTTATGTACGCAGTTTGGTGTATCTCTTGCAGAGTAATAAGATTTATCTAGCTATTAGTATAATAACTTATTTGTTTGGATAGTTGTGTTTAATTTTGTTCTTTCTTCAATTTGTTTTAACTATAATAATTTATTCACTGAGGTGAAATATAATCTTTTAGAAGATGTCACCATCTTTAGCTAAATAGATATGATACAAAATATCCCCTTCGGTTTAGTGATTTTGTAATCACCATAATTCCACGAAAATCTCTAAGGGCAGTTTTTATTGCTGTTTTTTGAGCCTCACCATTTTTTTACTTGAATCCAAGTTGTCACCTTTTAGTCCTTTTGGCTGTGTTCTTCTCACTGATGTGTTACTTCTATAAATATTCAGGAACTACTATCGATGCACGTCTGCCGGATGCCCTGTCCGTAAGCACATCGAGACGGCTGTAGATAACACAAGTGCCGTCATTATAACATACAAGGGAGTACATGACCATGACATGCCTGTGCCTAAGAAACGGCATGGTCCACCAAGTGCTCCTCTTGTAGCAGCTGCAGCTCCTGCTTCCATGAACAATTTGCATTTAAAGAAAACAGATGCAGCCCAAAAACGAAAGGCTTCAACCCAATGCTCAGTTGGCACAGAAGGTGAATTGACTGGTGCAGCCATGGATCTTGGTGGTGAGAAGGCAATGGAATCAGCTCGTACACTTCTTAGTATTGGGATTGAAATAAAGCCTTGCTGAATGCTTCTTAGCCATTTTACGGTATGGTAAGAATATATTATCAGTGGGCTTTTTATACATGAAAAACATGCATCTGTTTCCATATAAATTATACCATTCTAAGGTTTGATTTCCTTTTCTTTTCTCTGTTTGTATCCTTTTATTGTTTAGTATCACTGTAGTCTTCGGCAAGCCATTGTACAGTTGGTATTTTATCTTGACAGATTGATTGTAGTGGGAATGATATAGATAAAATCTATTTCAAGTACTCGTTGCTTCCAAAGTTTTTTAGGCAATACACCATGAAAGCAATTTTAAAATAATTCTGTATCCATGATTAAGAATTGAATGCATATAATTTTTTCTTCTTCTTCTTCTTTTGCTGGGTTTTTGTATGATTTCTTTAACGAGTTCTTGAATCACCTTATGGTTTGGTCGACTTCCGAAGGTGAATTCATTCTTTTTTCTTTTCGGGTGGGGGGTCTGGTTGAGGAGTTCTTACTGTATGACTAGCTTGATTTTTGATGGTGAAAAACTTGGCAATTTTGTTGTGCTAAGATTAGTACTCTGTTTGAACTCTTAACGCAGAGAATAACTTCACCCATCTGGTTAAATGGGTGAGAATTGAGATCACAATATTGCAAATATAAAAGTTAAATTTTAATAATATTTTAATTAATTATATTTATATTGGCTTTTAAAGTCCAATGCAATATGATACGAATTTAATATATTCATTAATTATGTAAGATCAAACTTTTAAAAATTAGATATGACATGAAATACGAATGAATTTAAATTTTATTGTTGGAATTAACACGATATGGTATGTTGAGCACCTCTTGAATCCATTTGTGATGTTGAAAAACTTGGATCCAGAATAGTCACCAGTAAAAATGTCTCTGTAAAATCTGTACCCTAAATATTTAAGCTATAAAATATCTAGTGATGGATGTGTCTTGGAATAATCCATCCAGCGGCCAAATCATCACTCAGCTTGGTGAGATTGTCTAAAGTTTGGGGAGCAAGATTGAAAATCGTTTCAGAGACAAGAAACAAAACAAAAGCGCAAGTAAAAGAAAATAATCTTGCAACAAGTTTAGGTCTACCTACATTATTTAGGGAAGGGAATCTTGGGCCCAACAGCACCAAAAATGTCCCACCAAATTGAATAACCTCTTTGTCCAACGGGGGACACAGAAACATTGTACCTTAGTTCCCCCATTGTCAACCATTCAAGCATAAAATTGACTGCTCACAACGTTTCTAGCTGTCCAGCAAAATTCTGACTCTGAGGCAGTCATCAAATAACTGTTAAGGTCACGACAGATTGTGAAAGATGAAATTGAAGATGTCAATTAGGTTGGGCGGATACAAAAAATAGCATATTAATGTAGTGTTTTTTTTTTCCCTTCAGAGTGGCCTCAACATCATCATAATCACCAGTTATAATGTAATTTTACTTTTTCAGTAATCTACAATCTACAAACTCATGATGCATAAGAATTCATGATATTTTTATACACAAATATCCACCTTTTCATTACTACCCAAAGATAAGACTAGCTCCAGTTTACCACAAAACCAAGAATTTTGTGGTGTACTTCATTATCATTCCGACGACAAACTTAACACATCGATAGCAATGGATAGTTGCGATTCAATCATGCATTCTGTTTTCTTGTCCTCCTCTTCATGAGGGATGCTGTTTTCTTCCTTTACTTCAGTGGCTGCGTTTATGCACTCCTGGAATCTGAAGCAACCAGTGAGATGGTCATTAGTTATCCCCGCCACCTGCATGAAAGAGTATATGACAGTGGGCCCCACGCTCCTGAAACCCCTTCTCACCAGATCTTTGCTTATAACATCTGCTTTTGGAGTTTTCACCGGAACTTGGCGAGGATATCGGAATCTGCTTACTATAGGCTTGCGGTTCACAAAGCTCCAAATGTAATTGTCGAATGATCCAAACTCATCTATGACCTAGCATATCACCAAACCTGCAAAAAGTTAGTTGCAATCATAATCATAGCAACCATGAATTGTGCAATTATAGCACTTACTTCAGTAACAAAGGTTAGTGGCTAATGACTCCACAGCCATCAAGTCAGAAGAATGACTTTCGACTAACCAAGCAAAATCTGGAATCTTGAAGAACCATAATAATTAGGTTGTTCAAGTAAACCTTGAATTGATAAAAAGAATTTAACATCAAACTGGATGGATTTAAGTTCATGCCTTGTCCTATGTGGGTCAAACTTATTGTTGAGGAGTCAGGACCCATTCACCTACTTTTCACCTATCAGGCTTACAAACAAATCTATATCACATTCGGATAGAACAAAATCTGTTCTAACATCCTCTGTACTCTTGTAATAATTCACTGATCGCTGTACATTTTCATATTCAGCCTCTCAACAGAAACTGATTGTAAGGAAAATGAGAATCTACCTTGGAAATTTGCCGAGCATTCTCAATGACAGAACGCAGCTTAAGTTCAGATAATAGAGGGCTTACAGCACTTCCAGCTGCTACTAACTTTTTCTCATTCAATTTTGAGACAGCAATGGGGTCAAAGCCCACAAAAACCTCCCTGCATTAGAGCAGCCGTGAAAAGAGAGCAAACTAAAGTCCAAAAGGAGAGTCCAAATTCATCATATCACATACTTCAATAACAAATCTGTTGAGATATGAAAGGAATGAGATTTCGCACAATCAATACCTAAATATGTGTCTTTTGCTAAGAATACCAGGCCAGGTGAGTTCAGACAGAGCGCTGGAGAGTACAAGAAGCTCAAACAATTTCCTGCATGCAGAGAAGAATATTGATCAAACTATTTGTTAAAAAGGAAGTACATATCCTTTTGAGTGAGAGATAAAAATTGTGAAAACATACTTGTCATCATGTACCGGAACTCCCCATTCTTCGTCATGGAAAGCAGCATAACAAGGATCTGATTCAGCAAAACAAATCAGTCGGCATATAACACTAATGAAAGGAATCTGATCAAAAGTCAAAATTGGGTCGCTTACGGAAGCCACAAATTAGTCATGTTGAATTGATCATATATATCTTGCGGAAGTAAAAGATTACCAAGTAAATGGAAAAATATCCCTTGGAAAATTAAAGATATATCCTAGAATCACTCGACTCCAATTCTTACAACAGAC
>CP135561.1:9320564-9403341 GCA_032401905.1 Swietenia macrophylla | reverse complement strand
TTTGCTCTCTTCTTCTTTTTTTTTTTTTACCTTAAAAGAGTTTTCCAAAATTTATGTTTTAAAATAAAATAATTGAAAAAATATATATCAAATAAATTAATTATTGTAATTTTAAAACAAAAATGTAATAATTAACATATTTAATAAATATATACATTTATTTTGTAATTAATATAACCCATTATTGGATGATATAAAAATAATAAAATATTTATAATCATTCATAAATGATGTTATAGTAGTTTGAGTTCAAATATTTTATATTTCTACACTCCATTCTATCTTATTAATTTCAATTCATAATTTATTCTTTATTTATATATTTTATTATTAAAAACCGATCGAGTTATATATATATATATATATATATATATATATTTTCGTAATGCATATTATAAAATATTAATGGATGAAAATTAGTAGGAAAATTAATTCAAATTTAGATATGGAAAAGACAATTTAGTCAAAACCTTAAGATTTGAGATTTGAATGATGAAACCTAAGTTTATAATTAGGACCAAAAGGAATATTTTTTTTTTAAAAAAAAAAGGGGGAAGAGAGTGTGAGGAATAAAATAAAAATAACAAAAGCAAAAGAAAGGTTGAGACTTTATCAAGTATGGAATGGACATTGAAAAGATAAAAATACAAAGATTTCATTCTCCAAATCCAAATGACTAAAAAACCAACTACTAGGTGGCATCCACCTATTGGTCCAACGCCTTTACATTACTATTATATTATTATTTTTCTTAAAAAAATTGGATTTATTTATATATATATATTTAAAAGAGTTTGTATATTAATCTTTTAACACCTTTTTAAATATTATTTTAATTACATTTACTATGTACTAATTTAAAAATTACATTTAGTGCTAATTAAATTTAATAAGCACATATTATAGAGTTAATCGCCAATTGCATGAATAATTACTTTGCGAACCAGGTGCCTAATTACATTATTTGATTATCTAAGCAATGCTTTCCTAGATTTAAAAAATAAGAGAATAACTAACATTATTTTTCAAATAATATTTCTTTCCACTTTTAATTTTAAATTAAAATGGGTGTCCTAGATTTGCTATTTTCTACTTAAAAAATGTTTTCTTTTAATTTTATACCATACATATGATAAAAGAAATTTAGATCTCATGTTGACAGAAACAAGCAGCTGTTAACTAGAAAACTAGTTCAGTCAATTGAAAACCAGGAAGATATCCAGAACACAACATCAATAGTCTAAACACAGGTTTCATCAAACATGTAATAAAATGTTCATCACAAGATTGCTCACACAAGAACGTTCATGAAGAAGTATAAATTGAGATTCTGAGCCAAACGCATATTATCTGGAGACTCTCTTGGGACTGTTAGAATGACAACAGTTCAATCTTGATTACATCCTCCAAGCTATAAGATTCGGAAATGGCATCTACAGCATGCAAAGCGTAAGCCATAAAATTAGAGGTTTCAATAGCAGTCATGATGGTATGCTAGCAACATTAAGAGCATGTTGAATGCTCAGTGGCAAGAGTGTGAAAGCCCTTAACCAATATTGATTAAACTTTAAAAATTATAGAACTTAAACAAAAGAATTGGACAAAAACAAGAACTTAAGAAGCAATAACTGTGAAGAAAATGAAATACGACTAAAGAAATTGACAGACATGTTAAGTAAGACTAATTGGTGGAACAAAATGGATAAATATGTGCAGGTAGAAGGGAAATGAGAGATGTACCCCAATAAACCCCTGCCTTGCCATGGACGTGGTGTCACAGTTAAATTAATCAGTGCACCTTGCCTTATAATTGTCACAGGTACTGCATTACCCTGATTTGTCCTGCCTTCAGTGGCAAGCCTTTCTAGCAAATTATCACCAACTTCCACATTCCCAAATTTCACAACCTGATCTCCAAGCTGTAATCCATCCTCTGCCGCCGGAGAAGCATCAGTAATCTCGTCAACTATTGCAAAGGGTCGGCTCACAATCACATCCACATCCATGGCGGCTGAAGAATGTGTTGGAACAGTACTGGTGGAGGATGCAGATGCAACAGTGCTGACAACTGATGGATTTTGATTATTTGACCCTGCATCATTACATTCAAGATTAGCAAAAGATAAAGTCATTTTGTTGCACTCAAAACTTCAACAAAACACTGCAAGACAAACAAAGTAGATATGAACTTTTCAAACTTGCAAAAAGGAGATTAGTTATTTTCAACTTCAAGTAGCGAGCAAAGGGATTAAAAGAAGATGAGCTTTCATCTTTTCTTATCCTTAAACCTAGATAACATGCATTTTAATGAAGAAACAAATAGCCATCTCTTTAACGTCAACAAAACATTGCAAGACAAACAAAGCAGATATGAACTTTCCAAACTTGCAAAAAGGAGATTAGTTATTTTCAACTTCAAGTAGCAAGCAAAAGGGATTAAAAGAAGATGAGCTTTCATCTTTTGTTATCCTTAAACCTAGATAACATGCATTTTAATGAAGAAACAAATAGCCATCTCCTTGTATCAAAAAAGAAAAGGGCACACTTCTTGCCACAAGGAAGAAGGACATGTTAAATAAATACACATTTTAAAATAAAAATCTGTTGTAAAGCCTCCATTATAGGTTTCCGCCTATCTTTTTCTCCCCTGTCAGGGAAAAGACCATATGCACAGGCCCAAACAATGGTATTTAAGCCATTTATTGCCCCCCTCATGTGCAAGTGCAATTATATTTAATGGGTTTTACGGCGTGGAACTGAATAATTATTTTAATTTTGAGTATTAGGGGATTGTGACATCAAACCTACTATGTTTATCAGTCATCCCATATAAATGAAACTATCAAGCGGAATCTAAGCTTGCCTGGGAGAAGAACACAAAAGGGTACTTCAAGTGTTATGAGATAAACTTGATCCCACAAGATTTAGCAAGATCAACATGAACAAGTGAGCAAACAATCAGCAGTACACAACTCATCCAAATTTTTTGTTTTCAACAATTTAAAAATAAACTTCAAGAACCACGTCCTATTATGACGAATGCAAACAACTAGCAACCGTTGCCTAAAATAACAGCCACAAACCTGAATCTTTCACAGAAGTTGATACAGGAGCGAGCCTAGCCGAATGCAGAAGTTGTATATTTTCATTCATTTTCTCTGTAATCTCTTTATGATCATTTCTTAACTCTGCATTCAAAGTAAACAAATAAATAAAAGACTATACAATTAATACAAATTGCTACTACTACGTAAATTCATACAAATTTAATAAACCAAAATGAACCAAAAAAAAAAAAAGAATGCACCAGCAAGACGACGCCTTTCTGCTCGAACCATAGGTATATCAATATCCGAACGAGGAAAACCCTAAACAGCATAAATCGAATCACTAAATATACCAATTTGTAACCAATAATAGTTAAAAAAGCAACAAGAAATTTTAAATTCCAATGAATACCTCAGAGTCGACGAGATTGCCGGAGAGACCTGGGCCATCGGGTCGACAGAGACGGTCGATGATGGCGTTCATTTCTGCCTCCAAAGCGCTTCGCTTCTCCATTAAACTCATTGTCTCTGCTTTCAAGTTTGTTCCCACCATTTTATTTTTGTTCTTTTTGGTTGGCTGAGCTCTGGAAAGACTGCGAGGTTTTTTACATTAAGCAGAAAATTTTAAGGTGTAATGTCGTGGAAGGGAAGAAACGACGGGCTATTTCGGACTTCGGATCTAGATAGTCCGGTAAATCGGGTATGGTTTTAAATTATTTAAAAGTGCATAATAACATCTAGATCCCTCAATTTCTATAGTTTTATAATAAAAAATAAAATTCTTACCCCTATTAAATGATTAAGTGTTCAAAGAAATAAAATTTTTGGATAACAAATTAAGTGTTTGTTTAATTTTAAAATTTTATAATTTTGAAATTATAATTATTGTAAGATGAAAGTAAAAGATGTGAAATATTAATAAGAAAATGAGTTATTCTTACTAGAAATTAAACATTATCAAATTATTATTCTAAACTAAATGGTACTAAATGAACTATTTTTAATTAAAAATAAAGAAAAAAACATAAATTTAATACATTAATGATATAAAATAATTGATTTTCATATAAATAAAAAGGTAAATAAATGAATTAGTTAAATAAAATTCTAAAAAATAATTAATGAATCAATTTAAACTTTTTACTTGAATTAAAAAGCCAAAAAATTAAATTTATGTACTAAAATTAAATACATAAAAAATTATATTATGTTATTAGTTAAATTTGGACATATTTTGATTATTTCAATGAGGATTAGTGGCTTGGCAACCTATTTATTTTCAATAGATAAACTATATCATTTTATAAAAATGTACAAAATATAAGGGACCTATATGTAATTATTCTGAGCGTTATTATCCTTCAGCGCAGCAGTGCCGCGGCACCCGAGGCACATGCGGGGGAGTCAGTACAGTGTGCAGATTGCACCGACGTAAGGTTTCCACGTAAAAGAATCTTACTTTACCAAAGAGACACTAGCCCACTGGAAAACATGTCAGCCACTGTTGTTTCTTTGGCTTGTTAGCTTTCTTCCTACGCTGCTTCTGGCTGTTCTTCAACTTCTTCATTCTTCTTTTTCGCGAAATTTGGATCTTCGACTTCTTCTGCTTTTAGACTTTCTTTTGCACCGCCGCCTTTTTTGTTGGGTTCTTCTCGTAGAGGGAAGGTAAAGATGGCTCACGCGATTGCTTGTGCCACTCTTGGTCTCACTGAGCCTGCTCAAATCGAAGCCCCCAAGGTCTATTTCTCTTTCTCTCTTTCCGATTTTTCATCTGGGATCTTGCTAACCCGTTTGCGTGAATATGGTTGTGGGGGTATGGTTGGTTCTGTTTTTCTGGCTGAAATTGGTAAAGGATTTGTTTTTATTGGGGGGATTTTCATGTTCTTGCTTTTGTGAGCTAAAGATATCATTTTTTTGGGTCATTTGCTTGATTGCCATGATATTTCGCCTTTTTATGTATTCATGGTTTTTGGTGTAATTTTATGATTTGATTGTCGTTTCTTTGGTTAAGTTTTATATGATTTTACATGTTTACATGATTTGGAATACTGAAATTTTTGTTATGTTTTGTGAACAATGTATGAAAGATCTCTTTCGCTGCAAAAGAGATTGATGTGGTGGAATGGAAAGGGGATATACTTGCTGTTGGTGTCACAGAGAAAGACCTGGCCAAGGATGATAACTCCAAATTCCAGAACTCAATTTTAAAGAAGCTAGATGCACATTTAGGTGGTCTTTTAGCTGAAGCTTCTTCTGAGGAAGATTTTACTGGAAAAGTTGGCCAGTCAACGATTCTTAGACTTCCTGGCCACGGTTCCAAAAGGGTAGGCTTGATTGGTCTTGGCCACTCAGCTTCAACTACAGCAGATTTTCGCAGGCTTGGTGAGTCTGTTGGAGCTGCTGCAAAGGCTGCTCAAGCTGGCAATGTTGCCGTTGTGCTTGCCTCTTCTGATGGTCTGTCTGATGAATCAAAGCTTGCTGGTGCTTCAGCAGTTGCAACCGGTACTTATTCTATGAGTTCATGGTATTATAACTGACATGTGAGGTTTAATTTAAAAAGAAGCGAAACTGATTTTTGATGGAAATTTAAATTATGATAGGGACTGTGCTGGGGGCCTATGAAGATAATCGATACAAGTCAGAGTCAAAGAAACCAGCACTATGCAAATCCGTGGACATTATTGGTCTTGGAACTGGACCTGAAGTAGAAAAGAAGCTCAAGTATGCTGAATATGTTTCTTCTGCTGTGATTTTCGGAAAAGAGCTCGTGAATTCCCCAGCCAATGTGCTGACCCCTGGTTCGTATGATTTCTATATTTGCATTTTTGTTATCAATCCTTTTTGTGCCTTGCTGTTAGTTTGCATTGTGGTGGATCAAGCAGAAGTGACAATCTTATCTTGTCAGCAATTCTTAGTATTTATTTTTGTATGACGACTTCTATGCTGCAGCGGTACTAGCAGAAGAGGCTTCAAAGGTTGCTTCCATGTACA
This sequence comes from Swietenia macrophylla, assembly GCA_032401905.1. Lineage (NCBI taxonomy): Eukaryota > Viridiplantae > Streptophyta > Magnoliopsida > Sapindales > Meliaceae > Swietenia > Swietenia macrophylla. Next base: position 9,397,303 of record CP135561.1, on the reverse strand, counting down.
GCGATGTTCTTTCTGCAACCATTTTGGATGTAGAGCAATGTAAAGAGTTGAAAATGGGATCCTATTTGGGTGTTGCTGCAGCTTCTGCAAATCCACCTCATTTCATCCATTTATGCTACAAACCTCCTGGGGGATCTGCTAAAGTCAAGTTGGGTTTGGTTGGAAAGGGATTGACTTTTGACAGGTGATTATTATGAATGTACTGTAATACAATTATTTAACCTAGTGGGTTAAGTTCTATGTAATAACAAATTTCTTGAAAGCAAATCGTACAACTTCTCCTCTTGTACTTTCTTAAATTGCTTTTTGAGTTTACTTTTATTCACACTCTCTATGTAACATTTATGATTCATGTTATTAGTGGTGGCTACAACATCAAGACTGGACCTGGCTGTGTAATTGAGACCATGAAAATTGACATGGGAGGTGCAGCTGTTGTTCTAGGTGCAGCAAAAGCCATTGGTCAAATTAAACCTCTTGGAGTAGAGGTAACAAGATATTTGTGTTTTCGGTTTTTTTTTTTTTTTTTTTATAATCCTCTTTGCTAGTATTTTTTGCAGTGTTCAAGCAGCGAAATCTAATATAATAATATGCCTTCCTTTCTGACTCAATAAACGGTCTTGTATGTGCAGGTCCATTTCATGGTTGCAGCTTGTGAGAATATGATAAGCGGGACAGGCATGAGGCCTGGAGATATCATCACTGCTTCAAATGGGAAGACAATTGAGGTGTATCCCTGTGCCATGGTCAAAAAGGATTAGGGGAAAAAATTCCTTAACTTATGATAGGTTTCTTGAGGTCATTTGAACATGCTATATTTCACATGAATTTTTTATATATCTATTAGCTTCCTCAGATGCTTCATGAAATGTTTTGCATTTCCAAAAAGATAAATTTAAGCCTGAACTATTGCTTAGCTGACTGTACATATACATTTATATATACGTAAGTATATATGGATTATCTTTTTGCATTATCAGAAATGTTCAAATATCTTTTTAAGACTCTGGTGTTTCTTCTTGTTTTCTGTCAATTTTCCATCAAAAGAGCTAGTATATCATGATTGTTTAAAACAACTTTTATGGTTGTGTTTGGTACGCAGTACTCTTAATGTTAAAGAAAGTTTTAAGATATTTATATCTATTTTGTTTGCGTTGATATTCTTAGACCATGGGATCAATTCTTTAGCATCTTCTTCATACTGTTTGTTCCTCAATCTTTATTGCAGGTCAATAACACTGATGCTGAAGGCCGACTTACACTTGCAGATGCCTTAGTTTACGCTTGTAATCAGGGTGTAGAGAAGGTAATGCTAAATCCTGGATTGTAGTAACAATTTTTGTCTTTGAGGAATGCTAAATACCATGAGGTTTTTCTAAAGAATCATTTTATTTTATGAATGTTAAACTTTTTTGACACACTTCGCATGAATTAGAAGAAAGATGATACATTGTCTTGTACACTTGCTTTCAATGGTTAGAAAACCTTATGCATGGGTTCATCAAAATCACTGTAAAACTGCAATTGTATTGAAGATGGATTTGTTGGAGAATGTTTTTGCTTATGGTAAATTTGTTTTTTAATTCTAGTTCACATCTGAACTGCCGTTATGTCTAAGATGGCTTTGTTATAAAGAATGCATTTGTGTAGTGTTTGTGTGGTATAAAATTGTTGAACATGTTTTTGTTTGTATTTGGCATTTGTGAGATTGTTGCTCACTTCGTTGAACTTTTTAAAGCAAAAGAATTGGTAGTCTCTTGTGTATTATCTAGTTCAAATTGAAGTCTCACTTCAATTTGGTTGCAATGAAAGGAAAAGCTAAATTCAACTTAGTTTTGTCATTTTTCTTTTCATAGTTTGAACCTTTCTTACTTCAAATTTGGAGATTCGCGAATAGAATTGTTTACTTTGTTCTGCAGGTTATTGATCTGGCCACGCTAACTGGAGCCTGTATAATTGCTCTTGGGACATCAGTTGCAGGTATACAAGTATTTTACCATTCTGACAAATATTTGAATGAGTAAATTTCTTCTGAAATCAAGTCCGTACAATAGCAAATTGAATTGCTAGACTCTTGCTATCTGAATCGTTGATTATACACATGGTTTACCGGATCTTTTCATATTGTGAGGTGCCTTTACACCCAGTGATGATCTGGCGAAGGAAGTAATGGCAGCTTCACAGGTCAGTGGAGAGAAAATTTGGAGGATGCCATTGGAGGAAAGTTATTGGGAGATGATGAAATCAGGAGTTGCTGACATGGTAAACACTGGGGGTCGACAAGGTGGTGCTATCACTGCAGCTCTGTTCTTGAAACAGGTACCCAAACCATTTTCATTTCCTTTTTGTCACTTTTTCTGGTTGGCATCATTTTTGATAGCTTCAATCCGCATACAGAATGATTAAAAAATGGATTCTCATTTCCTTTCCTTCCCTTTGTCACACTTCCAATGGTCAACATTTCTTATGGTCAGAAGTATGCTGATTTCGAAAACTTGAATTCCCATTTTGCAGTTTGTCGACGAGAAGGTTCAGTGGATGCACATCGACATAGCTGGACCTGTCTGGAACGACAAGAAGAATGCTGCTACAGGATTTGGCATTTCCACTATGGTGGAGTGGGTTCTGAAGAACTCATGTTAGATACAAGCCTGAAAGTAAAACTCGCTGCATCATCATCATACATGAACCAAGTGTCAGAACTGAAGTGAATAAAAGGAGAAATGCAAACGAAGAAATCTTTCTGGGATATTTCGGGTTCCTAGAACTAGCTGTGTTATGAATAAAAACCCTGTTGAGGTACAAGAGAAAAAATGTTGTTAAAATATGAGCTTTTTATATATGTATATAATATGCATAGATTTGTTTTAAGCTTTTGTTGCTAATGGTTTCAATTCACGTTCTACTGAAAATTTTTCTACCCTTACTTAAAAAAAAAAAAAATTCTCTTCATAAAAGCAAGATCCAAATTTCATCTGTTGAATAATTTAACTAAATTTATAATTTTAATTTTGATTATGGAAATATATTATATATTTAGACTATTTATTGTAAGGTAAAATATTAAATAATATTTTAAAAATAAAATAATTAGGAACCAAAATTTCAACTCAAGCAGCATTATTGGGCCGCGAGACCATGTGGAGAGAAAATAAAAAAATAAAAAAAAAAACACCAAACTTGCCAGCAGCGACTGGCGATAAGAGCGATTCGCACGTGTTTCAAGGTGTTCTGTAATCGCATTATTTGACCATACCACGTGTACAGTCAAAATTTCAAAACAAAAAAAAAATTATAATAACATCTAGTTCCTTTTTTTTTAAATATTTTTATAAATAAAAAATAATTTATAAATTTACGTTGTATAAGTAATTAGTTTCTGTTAAAATAATAAAATTAAAAATTAACAACAAAAATAAAAAGTATNTAATTAGTTTCTGTTAAAATAATAAAATTAAAAATTAACAACAAAAATAAAAAGTATGAGTATGTACGTAACTTTAATACTAAATTATTGTATATTGAATAAAATATTAATTAATTTTAAATTTATAAAAATAAATAAATAATATTATTTAATAAATTATTTTTTTTTTAAATTGTTGATAGGATGAAAGGTTATCTCATTGAAATTAGGATCTGTTTGATATAAATGAAAGGTTTTATCTTTGTTTGCGAATAAACATATGTACAGGACTACATTGTTATTATCGCAAACGTTAAATTCCTTTTCTCTCCTTGCAAGCAACTGCGGTTGTCTGTTCAGACATAATTCATAATTGAGTTTTTCAGTCCCCCTCTTCTTACATTTTCTCTACTGTTCAAAAATCCCACCTTTAAAGTTACACTGAATCCTCATTTTCAACACTGAACCCAGCTGGCAAGAATGGAATATGCCAAACCCTTTTCAATTTTAGCTTTCTTTGTGGATTATTAACCCTTGCAATATCGTTTGATCAATGATCATGTAGTTGCTTCATTCACCTAGTGAAGATTCAAAGACAGAGAACAAAAAATGAGTGTTTCTTTAACTGTGATGACTTTTAACCTTCATGAAGATCAACCGGAAGATAGTCCAAATTCATGGGTGAAGAGGAGAGATTTGTGTATCAGTGTCATCACTAGTTACTCTCCTTTGATTCTATGTATTCAACAAGGTGTTGATTTATTCCCTCTTCTTAGTTTTTCATTTACTTATCTGTGTGTTTGTGTTTCTAGATCTGGGTTGTTCTTGATTTGTGTGTCCGATATGGGATTTTTGTTCTTTTGGGATGTAGTTGAGCTTTACTGCAGGAATGTATGGCCAGATAACAATGGTTTTGTTTAAATTTATGTGGTTTTGCTTGGATTACTTGGTTTTCTACAAATGCTTGATCTCGGCATGTTTCGTATGATGTTTTCAGTTAGCTTTTGTTGTTGATATTCATTTGCTACTTTTTATTTGGTTCAGGTGTTCAATCACAGCTGGATTATCTTCAGCAGTGTTTGCCAGGTAACTTTCTCGGATGAGTAAGTTCTAAGTTACTGAAATTTGTACTGATAGTTGAAGAATTCGGGTTTACTTCTGAAATTTCAGATTCTGATTTCAGGTATTAATAATTATTATATACATATACCGAAAGGAGGAATTTGGATTCACATCAGTACTTTTAATGTTTCAAAATTTCATTTTTGTTTTACTTTTTATGACAATGATTTCTATGTTTGCAGTAGCACATCATAAATAATGAGGCTTTTAGCAGTTATGCTTGTTTCAGATTGAATTAACCTTGAAAATTTATTGTACACACTGCTTCATTATGCTTCAGGGTATGATCAATTTGGAATATCAAGAAAAGGACCAGAAGACACTTCAGATGAACATTGTACCATCTTCTATGACAAGGAAAAGGTGTTGTATCTATTTGATGAGCTAATTTGGCAATTTTAGGATTTGGTTTTGTTTGAAAAATTAGTACACATAGCTTGTCTTAACTTCACATTGTTATTTAATGAAGGTAGAGATGATAGAAGGTGGAACCTTTTGGCTGTCAGAGTCGCCTTCTGTCCCGGGAAGCAAAGCATGGGGTTCCGAAGTTCCATGTATTGCAACTTGGGCAATATCCTTCTTATTTTACTTTACCAACTTAAATGTGTTTGTCTTTTCTGAATGCCTTTGCTGTTGTAAATTATTACCATTGTATTTCATTGAAGAGCATTGTATATGTGTATCTTTGACGAGATGCCCACACATTTCAATTGAAAGGAGTTGAACCACCTGGATTTTCATTTCAAATAGTGAATACGAACATGGATGAGTTTAGTGCTCGTGCCCGTAGACGAAGTGCTTTACTCACATGGCAGCACATTGCTTCATTACCTCCTAGCTTGCCAGTTGTGTACTGTGGCGGATTCAACACACAAAAGGAATCAACTACAGGACGTTTTCTTCTTGGGAGATCAAGGTACTCTTTAGTACATTGTAATAAAGCTATTCCTTGCTATAATTGCCCCTTTTATTTAAACTTTGCAACTTCTGTCTCTCGGAAAGAACTGATAGCAGGTATTAATTCAGGATCTGTGCAAATCATTTCTTTATTGGATCCCAGAATAATTCCCTTTTTATTTTACATTAGTTGCTTCACTATTTTTCTCTTTATGATAGCAATATGTTTGTATTGGATCCCATTGAAGAGTGGATAAAGTAATGGGTATAACATTTTCCTGCTGGATCTGCGGGGCACAAAAGATACCTAGGAGCTGATTCTGGTCATTTAATTTTTGCTAGAAGAACTTTGTTCCTTCCTTTTTCCCTTTTAAGATGTTACTTTGATTTCAATAACAAGTAACAGTATTAAATCAATTGGCTAACAAATCATGTTGGATTCTTACATCATATATTTTTCTGAATGATAATCATTTCTAATAATGCCCTTTTCAGTTCGAAAGTTTTACTTGACTGTAGGATGGAATTGGGGAAATGAAATTAGCAGAAATGATTTTTGTATAATTGCTAATTTTGGGATCATTGATGCATGCATGTCCGACCTACATTTGGAAAATATTTCCTGTAAGCTGAAAGAATTGACTATGACATTTTGTTGTAAATAAATAAATTTCATCATTTGCCACGGCCCAAGAGCATTAAAGTAGTTTAAATTGCCCAACGGTAGAGCATTGAGTGTGAAATTTTCTTTTTCATATCTTCTTTGATGTAGTTCATACCACAATGTAGTGTATGAATCTACACTGCAAGGATAATTTTTACGATTTAGTATGAGAGAAATGCATGTATTTGTAGTCTTTCTCCTGATACTTCGCTGACTAGATAGCTGCTGCCTTCTCTATATGCATGCCGGCAGAGAACATGGTGTAGTAGGAGACATGAGAGATGCATGGCCTAATTCGAGGGTTCGTAAAAATGTATCCCTCATACGCACCTACCATGGATTCAAAGGTATTGGTCTCAGCTCTTTTGGTGCACTTTTAGCACGATATAACTAATCATGGAGTAACTTTAATTTTTTGATGTTTGTTACTTATTGTTAGGTGACAAGCAAGGAGCTCTTGAATTTCTGAAGTTGATTTTTAGAGCACTATGCCTCTGCTGGGATCGCCAAACTCAGGATCTACACATTGATTGGATCCTTTTCAGAGGTAGATCTCTGATTCCTGTTTTGTGTGAAGTGGTGAATGATAACATTGACGGGTATTATCCATCCTCCCACTATCCCATATTTGCTGAATTTATGCTTCCTCGTACCGTCAGAATGATTGAACCACCAAATAATACTCAAGAGGAAACCTAAATCCTATTTCTTTCAAGGTTTACTAAAGGCAAAATGTTCATTGCTAACTTCCTAGTACGTAAATGCCCTTTTGTGGCAATACTGGATCTTCATTTCAAAAGGAAGTCATTGTTCTGTGGCACAAGACGAGGACCATTGTAAAGCAGTATGTCCAAATTGATTGTGAAGGTATTTCCATTTCAGTGGAAACGTGAGGAGGTTTTCAAGATTGATTGCTATTTGCTAAGTTATTTCAGTTTTGGTGTACCCTAAGTACTTCGGCTACTCCCTCCAAAGAGTCATGTAGGATAGGGGGATTATCCATTTACTGTTACATTTTCTTGCTCAGTGTTTTGACGATCATCAAGCAAATGCCCTGATTTTTTTCTAGTTTGATGATTTGTGACTGTGTAAGCTTGAAATTTATGGAAGCTACTTCATCTATTCTCATCCAAACCTTAAGCCAAAAAAGAATGAGAATGTACTCAATTTTGAGCACTAGTTGACTTGATAACTGTGATGTGGGTTAATGGATCAATCACTTGTCATCAACGCAAACACAGAAAACTAGCATATTAAGCGATGATGCACATTCACCCTCGTAAGTTTACTGTCGACTCGTCTTTTATCCGGTGTGAAATCATGGCATTCAACAGTTTCAGCTATTGCCAAAAATACTTGATACAGGAGGATTGACAATAAACTACTCTCAGTTACAAAAAGGAAAAAAAAAAGGTATTGCCATGGACAACTAGGAAAACATGTAGAGAACTTACCTCCAAGATAATGAGGATTAAGTTGGTGTACTTTCTGATACGCGTGTTTCCATGAAACTTGAATGGGATCTTATTTAATCATATGATCTGTCAGAACTTAGATAATGAAGGAAACAATACATGTGGGTGGTCAGAGATAATGACAACATTCATGTCTGTAACTTAAGAAAGTGCAGATCTGTAGATGATTGCGTACGGCTTCAAATAGCACCAAATATTTTAAGGTAAGATTACCATACAATTGGTCGCACTGTTTCTAAATTTTTCAGTGTACGTCCAAAGTCTTTCTTATGAATTCTGCGTGCTTATTACATCTCTTATGTTTTTCAGCGGATTGTATCATGCTGATGTTGAACTGTATGATTCAATAACGTATTCACATAATCTCCAAGGGGAGATAGGGAGGTTTAATTCATTATATCAGGTGGCTGCTGGCAATGACAGAAGCAATGGGTCCATCAATCTTTGTTAGGATGTCACAGTTTATCTCTCTCTATCTCTTGATGTTTGTTCTTTAATCAATTTCAAATGGAACATATTAACTTTTTTTAGCTTAAATAAAAATAAAATTAAAAATTTAAAAATTAATTCATCCCAAGCAACAAACAAATTTTAGATAAGAGTGGTAATAACATATGAAAAAATGATAGGAACCTCTTTGAAATGAATTTTTCAATTATGGTTTTATTTGTTATTTGTTTAAAATATAGATACTCATATGTTAGTATCTCATTGATAAATAAAGAAATTGAAAATTTTGGTACGTCCAGACAATTTCTTCTTCCTCCAGTCTCTCGTTGTGGTATTAAATTAGTACAAACCCCGCAACAACAAAGTTGCAGATTACCAGTTAACAGCGAGAGAGGTAAAGGAATTGGGTATTCGATTCTAGATCCGTTGTAGCCATGGCGGGTCTGAAACGACGAGTCGTCTGGTTCTCTCTATTTGCTCTTCTCTTTGTTCGTTCTCACTGCTTCTACCTTCCCGGTGTTGCTCCTCAAGATTTCCAGAAGGTCAGTTCTGAAACGACCCGTCGTCGTATGGATCGTGGGTTTGTTTATGTTTCTGGGTTCTACCTAAATCTATAATTGGTTTTGTTTTGCTCTGCATGGTTTAGACAATAGGGAGGTTGGTGTTATTAAAAAAGACGTGATTTTTCTCATTTTTATTTAGCTTTATGTAGCAAATTATCAAGAAATGTGTACCCTTTCAATTATTAGTCTGGTGGGTGGGCTGGTTTTGTTTCTCTTTGGGAGCAGATTACAGTTTATTGAGGAGGCGTCTCTTTTCGTTTTTGTTTTTGATGTTGGATAGTTGAATGTTCATTAGACTTCTGCTATATAAAGTTTTTTTTTTTTTTCTGGTCATGATTTAGGTGACTAGAAGCAATTATAAGAAAAAGTCATATATGAGCCTTGAATCTGCAGTTTGGACTTCTGAAGGAATTATCCCAAGTCTCCTGGATCCATCTGATTAAATGTTATTATGGAGATCTATTTGGGAGATACTGGAATTTTGAGTAGTCTTCGCACCCATTATCACGTCAAGTGGTTGATTGTTTTAATCTGTTAATTGGATGGGATGGTAGCAGATCCACCCCAAAATCTGCGAGCTCATTCTGCTGGGATGCGATTTTTTTGTGATGGTCCATTTAGAATTATAGATCGAGTAGAACTTGAACCCAGAATAAGTCTCGCAAATTAAGCATGCTAACTGTCAAAACTGAGACTAATCTAACACAAATGTAAAGAGGTTAACAGTTTCCATCCTTACACTTGTAGACAAAATCATGCTATATTGCAGAGTACTGCAAGCGCTCGATTTTGTTCCTCCTGTACTTTATGTAATCTAAAATAAGGTTATAAGTGTTTTCTATTTGTGCAGTTCTTGTCTGACCCTATACTGAGTGCTAGGCAATGATATGAAGTTATCTTGCGGATTTTTAAATATTTGCACTGATGCAGGCAGATGAGCTGAAGGTGAAAGTGAATAAATTGACCTCGACTAAAACACAGCTTCCTTATTCCTACTATTCCCTCCCATATTGTCAACCAGAGCATATAGTTGACAGTGCAGAGAATCTTGGGGAAGTTCTTCGTGGTGATCGAATTGAAAACTCTCCTTATGTGGTAAGTTAGGACTCAAACAATTTACTAATTATCTATGTTCTTTCACTGTTGCTTGTTGAGTGGTTGATAAAATTTGTTTCTTGCAGTTCAAAATGAGAGAACCACAAATGTGCCAAGTTGTATGTCATTTAACCCTCAATAAGAAAACTGCCAAGGAATTCAAGGAAAAGATAAACGATGAGTATCGTGTGAACATGTGAGACATTTAACGAATTTTAATGTTATTCTTCTCTATAATCCAAACTAGTGCAATATTTATGTGATAATTTTTTATTTACGATGCAATTATGACAGGATCTTGGATAACCTTCCTCTGGTTGTTCCTATTCGAAGACCTGATCAGGAAAATAGCATAGTGTATCAGCAAGGATTTCATGTAGGTCTCAGAGGACAGTATGCTGGGGTAAGTGCCAGACCAAACTCCATTGTCACTGAATAGCAACCAAAATTTTGTTGAACAATTTGATTAAATTGTGTACTTAAATTTTTCAGAGCAAGGAAGAAAAGCATTTCATCCACAACCACTTGGCATTCACTGTGAAGTATCACAAAGATGCCCAGGCTGACACTGCAAGGATTGTAGGATTTGAGGTCAAACCTTTCAGGTCAAATTTATGATTTTTTTTTTTCCCCTACCTCTTTGTACTAATCTGTGCTAATTTCTCTCTTCTATATTAGCTTATGTCTTTGTATTGATACTGACACATATTTTGATGAATTCAGTGTTAAACACGAGTATGAAGGTGATTGGAATGAGAAGACACGTTTAACAACCTGTGATCCCCATGCAAAAAGAACAGTTACCAACTCTGAATTTCCCCAAGAAGTTGATGATAAAAAGGAAATTATATTTACTTATGATGTTGAGTTCCAGGTTAGGCCTTGTAACGCATACCAGTTGTCCATTAGTTGGAATTTCAGTGTTGTTTCTTTTTAATCCTTGCCTATTGTTTCGCCTTGCAGGAAAGTGAGGTAAAGTGGGCATCGCGGTGGGATACATATCTTCTGATGGCCGATGATCAGATTCACTGGTTCTCAGTCGTCAATTCTTTGATGATTGTCATTTTCCTCTCGGGGATGGTTGCTATGATTATGCTACGCACTCTTTATCGTGATATCTCCAGGTACAACCAATTAGAAACTCAGGAAGAAGCTCAGGAAGAGACAGGGTGGAAACTTGTTCATGGGGATGTTTTCAGACCTCCAGCAAATTCAGATTTACTCTGTGTCTATGTTGGGACTGGTGTTCAATTTTTTGGAATGTTTCTTGTCACCATGATCTTTGCTGTTCTTGGTTTCCTCTCTCCATCAAACCGAGGTGGATTGATGACAGCCATGGTTCTACTTTGGATCTTTATGGGCTTGTTTGCCGGATATGCATCTGCTCGTCTCTATAAGATGTTCAAAGGAACAGAATGGAAGAAAATCACTCTCAAAACAGCTTTCATGTTCCCAGCAATCTGCTTCACCATTTTCTTTCTCCTGAATGCTTTAATTTGGGGCGAGAAATCCTCTGGTGCAGTGCCTTTTGGAACCATGTTTGCTCTGGTATTTTTATGGTTTGGCATTTCACTCCCACTTGTCTTTGTGGGTAGTTATGTTGGTTTTAGAAAGCCAGCAATTGAGGATCCCGTGAAAACCAACAAGATCCCAAGGCAAATTCCAGAGCAGCCATGGTACATGAACCCCATCTTCTCTATCCTAATTGGAGGCATACTTCCATTTGGAGCCATCTTTATTGAACTTTTTTTTATACTCACCTCGATATGGCTACACCAGTTCTACTACATTTTTGGTTTCCTCTTCATCGTCTTTGCCATTCTCATTGTCACTTGTGCTGAGATCACAATTGTGCTCTGCTACTTCCAGTTATGCAGTGAGGATTACCTGTGGTGGTGGAGATCATACCTGACTTCAGGTTCCTCAGCACTCTATCTCTTCCTATACGCCGCTTTCTACTTTTTCACAAAGCTTGAGATCAGCAAGCCAGTATCCGGGATCTTGTACTTTGGGTATATGCTGATTGCATCATATGCTTTCTTCGTGCTTACAGGCACAATTGGTTTCTATGCATGCTTTTGGTTCACAAGGCTTATCTACTCTTCGGTAAAGATTGATTGATTGACCAGTCGGTGGTTTTATTTCCACACATAAAACGATATACAAATTATTTTTGTGAAATCTGGGGTATGCATAAACTTCCGGGGTTGATTTGGATTCAGTTCTTATAAATCTTACATCATAGAGAAATTTGTTGTTCCTAGATTTCTTGATACAGGTTTTTCATTTGCAGTTAAATATAGTTGTTCTTACCCCCTTGTTGATTGGTCTTTCTTCACTATTATGTATGATACATGAGAGAACTGTTACACAAAATTCTTGGCACCAGTGTTTATTCCATAAATGGAAAAACAAATTCTTGTGTTGACAATCAATCTGGTACCGTCTATTATGCCTTTTTTGTATCCTCATGGGCTGCTGCTTCTGAAGAAGAAAGAATAACAATTCAACAAATGTATTTTAGCCCATGATTGGAAAATCATCCGTAGTTACAAGGAGGTAAAATCTCCATGCTTGGAAAATTTTTATTTTTAATAATTTTTATTTAATATTTCATACAATTATTAACTTGTATTATAAAAAAAAAAAAAAAAAAAGGGCCTTGGTAACATTATGCACGAGGATCCATTTGACACTCTTGTTGAATGAAAAAGATATTGGCAAATCTATAAAGCCAGCGTTCTTCACGAAGCCTTTACAGGTTGATATTTCTTCCGGCAAGCCTTGCAACTCCCGTAATTCCGAAACAAATTCTGCGTATTATACAATGTCCTTACCCACCTGGAGCAAGAAGTTGGAAGCCATTGACAGACAGTTTGCATGACTTGTACATATCAATCCGGATCTTCTGCCGTAAAATCAGGCTCCGGAGGTTTCTGTAGTTTCATCAATTCCCTAGCACTCTTCGCATTCCTGTTTTGATGTACACCTCGAAGCGCATTTGCTGCAAACCTCGTAGCTAAGAAAGCGGCGCCAATACTATATGAACGACCACTCGCGTTGTTTTGGACTCCGTCTGATCTTTCCTCTTCTTCCTTCCGAGTCTGCTCCATCTTCTTCCTCTTGGAATAACGACGCCACGCAGCTTGGATAAAGCAAGCGGCCCATGTCCTCCACTGCTGTGAGTAGAATCGGAAGGTGTGCTGAACTTGTCTACTGTGAAGGCGCCTGAACTGACTGGCCACGAATTTTAACTCTTCCGCTATTAGGGCAAAAGCCTCAACTTCAGTTAAGGCCTTCACTGTCCGAGTAGATGATGGGAGGTTAACACCAGATTTCGGATCCAATGCCCAGGTTAAAAGCTCCTCACCACAGAAATCTCCTTGTTTCAGAAAACTATGGTTGAAAAATCCACTCCTTCCCCCATCTGTTGTTTCACTCTGAAGGTGGCCACGTATAATGAAAAGCATCTCATCCACTGGATCTCCTTCTCGAACTATGAAAGTACTCTCTGTTAATAAACACGGCTTCAAGCGCTCACAAATGGCATCAAGTATTCTCTCATCCATATTCTCAAACAGAGGAACCTTTAAAAAGCCAACAAAGCAAATTCATAGCTTTTTAGTAGTAAGATCACGTAAAACACCAATTTGATGCCAAAGGGATAACATACAGCAAGCAAAGGAATCAAACAATCAGAAAAAAAAAATAATCAGAAAAAAATTTGTAACAAATAAAAAGACAGAAACAGCTGTTAAGGAAATCAAATTAACTTACCCTCCTAACCAAACCAAGACAGAGGTGCCGCTTTATGTCCCTCCTAAGATCCTTCGGTAAGCTCTGAACCAAATTCTCTTCATCCACCCCACGAGTTTCCAACCACTTATATTGGTCATAGCGTCTTACCCGTTCCCTAAGTTCCGGTGGTAGCAAGCGATGATGCATCCACTGTTCAGAGTCACGCCTTTTGATTCTCATTTCCTCAAGTCGAATAGTCAATGACTGAAGATAGGTCTGTCACAATAGCACAAAAAATAAGACTTTCAGCACCATATTCGCCTAATTTAAATAATTGCACTCAGTAGGGGCCTTCTTTTATACCCACATATCCCTTATCCATTCTATGTTCACTGAAATCTAAAGTGAAGACTACTACCAGACTCTACAACCTCGGTAGCCAGGAAATTCCGTAGGATTTTCATGCCCCAGGAAGGTGGCCCAAGGGGGTTTGAACCCCTGACCTCTTGGCTGCATCCAAGGTCTTTCCACACTCATGGGACATTTTATACATAAAATTCGTAAATTTCTCCTTTTGTCCTTTAGTTATCCACATAATTAAAGTTACTACACTTGGAAGGGATATTTTATGAGACATTAAAAATCTTGAGCTTACCCCATTAGCATGCCACCTATGTTAACATGGAACACATGCTTTACATGCATTCAGTCCCTTGACTTGTGATTGATTATCTGCCACTATTCTTAGTTCATACACACACACACGTAAAAACTCATAAGAGCTTCAGCAGTCTCAGATAAATAAATAATTTTTTATTTCAAGCCCTTCTACCAATTACAAAACTTAATTGAGAAAATAAAATAAAACCAAGTAGCCACGAATTTACCTGCATATTGCCAATCAGAAGGGCAAAGAGTATGAGTCCAAAAATGGCTAGCGCTATGGAAAATATGACCTCTCCAGGAAAAGTGCTTGTTTTGAGACCTTGACCAAGTGTACTGTTGGGAAGTCAAGGAAAAATATACACTGATTAAGAACTAAATTCAGAGTCATAATTCGATTGCAAATAAAAACACTGAATCACGTAACAAAACATCATTGGTAATATGTTCGCTATTATTTTCATTAACATGGTCAGAACTATAACTCTCTGACAGAGAAAGAAATGCGGCTCCGCAGAATTTGTAAATTTGTTTTTTCGCAGACTTGCGTAATTAATACTTTCATTACGTGCAACCATTGTGCCCAAAATTTTCATATTTCTTCCTCAAGAAAGCAATTTTAGTGCATTACAATCAAGGAACAGCCTTCCCCCCCCCCCCCCATGTGGACAGTCCAAAGATGGACATCACAATAAGAACAAAATGAAACTAATCTCCAAAAGCGCAACAGAGAGTAACTGGCACTATATATTAGATATATACATAAAGTGGTGTCTGCATGGAAAATACTTATCTTACCTCAAATTTTGCAGGCCCCACCACAAACAGTAACAGTATTTGGAGAAAAACTTCTTAGAAGAAACTACACGAGATGACAATGCATTTGTGAAGATTCCATAATCAAACTCTGGATTCTCATCCTTTACTGAGCAAATTGACTGAAGAACATTATCTCTGATGTTGTACCAGGCAGCGTAACCTATCATATTCTGATTTCCACAGTATAAGAAATCATTATTGCATTTTGTTTCAGAAGCACAAGCCTTCCGCCAGCAAGCATCATTGCGTTCTAAAGCTAAAAGGTACCATAATGCCCCAACTACCTGCAAAGATTCATCCAACATGGTTTCTATGAATATTCTTTCTTTAAAAGAAAAAGAATGGACTCAGATGAATAGAACCAATTCATTTAAGATGATCATGGAAACAGAAAGATGTAAGATTCAAAGAGACAGTAGAATCTCGTTAAAAGTCCATATCCAGCAAATGCTTTTTGATAAATAAAATTAATATGCGAAACGGCCAAATCAGGGCAGCAAGAAGTTTAGGCATTAGAAACCCAAAATGGCAAGAAAATTACAATTTGAGTGAACAAGACAGAGACCAAGAAGGAAAAAAAGAAAAAAGAAAAAGAATCGGCTAATCAAACAAGGCGACTAAACTGACAAAGGGCTTACATGACTGGCAAGCATGTACAATAGTAGATAATATGCAGCACCTGCCCAAGCAGTTTCAGCAAAGACACCAGCTGTCCTTTTCAGCTCTGAAGTCAAGGGTAGCATACGAAGAAATCGAGGAGCATATTGAAACAAGACAATGAAAAACAAAGCCTGTTTTGTAGCCTGGACGTCTGAACCGTTTGATCTCAGGAGAAATCTCCAAACAACAATCTGCAATTTTCAGGTATGAAAAATATTAATGAGAAAGCTAAAACAGACATTTTTTGACATCCTGCAAACTTTGCAGACATGAAATGATAATTCCATCAAACTAAAACTAAGGACTGCTTCAATGTAGACATTACCCTCCCAAAGTAACAATAAAAATGTATTCTATAGCAACATTGAATGTGAATAAACAACAGTGCAGCAGACGGCCAGCAATTCCCTGGCAGATTTTTGGTACAAATATCAACAAGATCACATCCCAAACTGGTCTACGAGACTAGTAAAGTAGGAAGAGAACCTATATTAAAGATTCTAAGATAGACATTTTTATTCATTGGCAAGTTTTAAATGTCAAAATTAACCTGGATAATCAATTATTCACCTAAAGAAATAAGCAAAGCAATAACCAAAAAATAGTCACATATGAGAAAGTCATATAACCACAAGAATGTAAATCATTGGTGTAGAACAGAAGAAAATGTGATGAATAAGTTATTAGGAACAACTGTAATTAAGACTAAGAAAAACCAAGCTTAAGTGTACTTGTTGTTTAACAACAATTATTTCAGCTAGTGATCTCTCATAGGCGTATAAACAACTAGCCAAACGAACAAATAATTTACAACATAAAAATGCACTAATTTAGCTTCCTCAGAAATCAAATCAAAAGGAAAATTAGCAGCCTGCTCATGCATGTTTTGTAGATTTAGTGCTACAAATGAGAGATGAGGCAGGCAAACATAACACCGATGCGAGAGAATAATAAAATGCAAAAAGTCAAAGTGAAAAGTATTGGAATAAGAGGAAAGCACACGGCCTTCAAACCAATAAATAGATGGAGTGAGGTCAGAATGATGTTTTGTACCTGTGGTAGGGGAAACACAGCAAGAAAATCAATAATGAAATACCGTCGCAGGTATCGCTTGGCTATTTGTGCAGGATCTATCACAAGTTCACCTCGTCCAAAAATCTGAGATGAGGGGGCAATAAAAGCCGTTCGAAATTGGAGTGCCATGTGAATAAGATAGAAAGAATCAATAACAGTCCGCAATGTTGTAGCTGTAATTGCCAAATTTCGATCTATGCCAAGACATTTTGACGAATCATCAATGACTGGAAGAAAAAAGAATAGAGGGTCCACAGATACTGCCAGAATACACGAAATTACAAATAATCTATTGTACAACAAGAGGAATTTATCCTGAGGGTCAAATATCTTCTTCTCAGACACTTTAAGATCTTCTGGAAATACTGCCCTAGAAACCCCAAATCTAAGTGTTCGACCAATTGACTTAAGTCCTTCAGATCCCTTCCTGATTCCTCTCTTAAAAGATGTTGTATTGCGTGCATGACCAGTAGGATTTAATCCCTCAATGCTGAATCCACATCTTTTCTGTCCTGTATCAGAAGATGACGCTGATCTGGAGTCCAAGTCATCCAACCTGAAAAATGTTAAAAAAAACCAACAAATAAAAATTAGATGGCTTTAAATTAGTTCTAGTTCTTAAATTAATCTTAGGATAAAAAATCAAAATGGGGAAATAGTCATGCAAAGTGATTATCTTGAGATCACCATACACAATGTCTAATCTGGACTACTGACATTTTTGCATTATCAATGAGATCCAAAATACAGACAATCAGCAAATAACTGAATAACATTCAACTTTCTTGACCTTCAAAACACCCAACCATAAAATTGACTACCTGACAAACTTCTCTTTCTGGCTACCAATATAATGCGATTTGTAGCCACCATCAAACATCATTCACAGTTGAACATATAAATACGCTGCAAACAAACAAAAAAAAAAATTAATCGAGGCTAATATATATAAATGATATCAACTGCATGCTCAGTACATGGGCCATCTATCAAGATTACCGCTTTCATCTATTAAAAGTGACACTAACATAAAACAAACTCGCATTTATCCTCAAAAGCATGCCCCTAGCAATCCTGCACAGTCCAAACTCCTCACTCGAGAGTATTGCAACAAGAGCTCAACATAACCCGAGAATGACAAAAACTTGTTCCAAAGTCAAACCCAATTTTCACCAAAACCCAGTACTTCATACAAACAACCCTTCAATCTACTCTTATCAATCAGCTTACTTTTCCAGCTTATAAGTTTCCATCTTCAATTGATTACAAACTACTATAAACTTCACAACCTCTGGAAAAATGTTAGATCTCCAAAATAATTATCAGCAATCTTATCATAACTATTCTATGGTTTCCTACAACATTGACAAGAATTTCTACGTTTTCTAGATAGTCACTCACTTCCCTTCTCAATAATACATACTAAATTTCAGAACTTGAATGCTAATATGTCCTGTCACAGAAAAAAAAAAAGGACAAAAACAACCAAACCGATATCATAGTAAGTTCAGTCTATATAGATTAAACCCACACTGAACCAGAACTCTAGTACCAAACAAGACCAAAATCTAACACAAATTCAGCTTTCAAGCAACAGAACTAAAGTATATTTAAAACCTGCAGCAGATAAGACATTAGCAAAAAAAATCCCCGATCTCAATGATATTGGAGACAGGAAAAAAACTTACAGAAAAAAAAATTCCAATTTTTCTCTTCAATTCATAATTCACAGGAATTTGAGGTGAAAGAGTTGAGAGATTTGCGTACTGTCAAAAAGAGAAAAGAATGCCAAACTGAAGTCAAAAATATCTTTTACGAAAAAAGACGAAACCGTGCAAGGGTCCAATTTGCGAAATGACGATCTTGATCTTATCCTCTGTTTGGTTGGCGGCTTTTATCTGATTGGTGTTACTTTTCGACCCGGCCCAGTCCCACCCCGGTCCGATTAATGATCCACTTAATTTACAAAAAACAATTATTGAATATATTATTATTATTATTATTATTATTATTATTATTTGATACGATATCAAAATAATAAGAGTTCAATTTACTCATGGCTCTTAATCAAATGATTTTGCTTCAACTTCAACATGAACCAAAAGTCTTTTGTAGACAGTGATTGAAACATGGAATAATGCACAAACATCAACTACCGGTGTTCGAAAATATTTGTCAAAGTCAATTCCTCTTCCGCTAATCATGCCTCGCGTAGATTTCCCTAGAAAAACCCAAAAATTCTATTAACCCAGTTGCCAGAAAGGCTCGAACCAGCGGCTGTTGCGGAAAACAGAACTGCATGCGGCTCTGCCTTGGAAATATACAGACCTGCAGGAAGGAAACAAGAACAACATCCGTATGTTTTGTTAGTTGTGGTGATGTGAGAAACCGAATCGGAAATGGGTTCTTAAAACCAGACAGGACATAACACGCAGTCAAAAATGAGAACGAGCTAAGCAAAAGCCTATCCCATCGCAATCACTACCAAAATCCACAGCAAAACCTACATTCAATGTATCAGTAGATATTCAGAATGCCTAGGAAAATCACTGTCGAAGACTTTGGTAGGAACTCCAACATTCCAAACACTCCTTGTAGAAAGAATTGTTTGCTAAGTGCTATCACACATGACTCCAAACAACTCAGATTGCAAATTGCTTATTCTCAAAATCTCCAAGATAGATGTTTTATCAGTGTGAAGAAAAGCAGGTAATCACATTGTTTATATAGCAGCATACAGGTTTGTAGTATTGAAGATAACGTCATAAACATTCACTTTGTTGGATCAGTGAGTGACGAGAATAGGCAGCAGAAAAACGGGAGAAAAATAACTTGTACCTTTCAGGTTATATTTATTCAATCCGTATCAGGGAGTTAGGTTTTCAGCTGTAGAAACTAAGTATAATTTATTACAGTAGATTTTTCAGCCTTGAAGGCTGAGTGTATCTGCAATTGTATTTCTAGCTTCATTGCACAGCACTTCTGCGTTACTTCCTTGCATAGGCTTATGAATAACAACTTTAATGGATCCGATATTCAATATACCCTCCATTCCCGAAGGCATGATTTTTCCAGTTCCCATAATGGTCATAGGTACAACCAGGGCTCCAGTTTTTTCCGCCACACTGAATGCCCCTTTCTGCATAATACCAGCATAAATCGATGAATTTCATAGAAAAACAAAAGAACTTAAATATTCATCCCAAATTTTCCACAATTTTGTTGTCCCCATATTCAGTAAAACCAATTACTTCACCAACTCACCTTGAAAGCACCTAATGTTCCATCTTTACCCCGTGTTCCCTCTGGAAAGATACAAACCGAGGCCCCCTTCTTGATAAGTTCCATGCATCTCTTAAGGCAGTCCTATATTGGAAAATCAATAAAAATTCAAATATATGGGGTTGAAGAGTTGAAACCTAAGCCTGTTGGGAAAAAAATGCAAGATATAATTGCTACAACCCAATGTCGAAGCTCACCGGCAACCATAAACAAAATAAATAACCAGAACAGCTTCAATTAGAATGAAAAAGTTAAAAAAAGAAATAAAAAAGAGGAATACCAATTGGCTTCGGCTGTCCATGCGTTTCAAAGGAATGACACCCATCATTGACATTGCCCACCCAATAACTGGAAAGAGAAATATCCCAGTTTTGCTGATGAACTTGAAGCCTCTCCCAATTGTGAGAAGTGTGTAAATGTCTAAAAAACTTTGATGGTTTGAAACATATACAGCGGGAGTATCTGATGGAGGCAGATTCTCCAGCCCCTCAATCTCTATTTTAAGAAATGGAGAAACTGTCAATGTTGCCCAAAGTTTAGCAATAAAATGCTGAAATTTTCGTCGGTGTTGATCCAGCAAGAGCACAAAGGGATGAGCTATCAGCATTGGCACAATCAGAAAAATGGCAACTATAGCAGTAACAGTATAAAAGCCTATTCCTCTAACTTTGGAGACGAGTTTAAGTTCTGCACTTTAAAAGTTTGGTGAAAAATAATTAGGTAGGAGGCTGAAATTTTACAAAAGGGGGAAAGGAGGAGAAACAGAGGAAATGACTCAAAAAATTTTGCAAGGAAACCTGATAATGGATAGGCAGAATCAGGAGTCCCAGCTCCAGCAAGTTCAGATCTCACAACTACATATCTGGACAACTTCTTTTGATTATGTAATTTAACATCATGGCATGGTCGATTCAGATCCTTTGTTTTTGGTTCAAAATAAGGCCAGTTTAAGCTAGCATTCTTCCTTGGGAGGAAAATATAACCATTTTGGGCAGCTATACAAGAAAAAAGTAAGCCCAAAGATTAAAAATATTAAGCTTCATCAGATAAAGTGAATAAAGGCTAAAGATTCTTGGTGTCACATATAAAATTTCACAAAGACAAATTGCCAAACCATCAAAAGAAATAACAGATGCAAGCAGAAAGTTATGAAATTGATAATTCTTTTATATCGCTCTTACTACTACATAGCTTCTAACATTCAAAGAATACATATCTACAGTAATTACTTAGACTGGTATCAAACTTATTTGCTAAATGAAGATAAGGAAAGATCACATAACAGATAGGCTCCCATAATATCAAAGAAAATTCTTCTATGTATATATAATTCAAGAGATCATGAAAGTATATATTAAATGAATGCAAAATATATTTTCCAAATGGTGCTGTGGCTCATCAAAATATTGAGCAAACACAAGACACAACTGAATTGCAATGTGTTATATTGTCCTGCAGTGGGAATTAGACAGTGAGCATAAATGAAGTA
Organism: Swietenia macrophylla; assembly: GCA_032401905.1. NCBI lineage: Eukaryota > Viridiplantae > Streptophyta > Magnoliopsida > Sapindales > Meliaceae > Swietenia > Swietenia macrophylla. The sequence continues at coordinate 9,375,906 of CP135561.1, read as the reverse complement.
AACCATAAAAATGTATTGACTTACAACCATATGAATTTCTCAAAACTACCAGTTTACATGTCGAACGCCCACATCCTTTATAGGCACAAAACTGCAGAAAGTGAAAATAGAACAAATACAATCATAAAACAAATTTTAAGGGTAACAAGATAAGAAGGCAGAATTTCTGTGGCACTCTACCCCATACTATCCTGAATGAAAACATGATAGATCGACTACTAAGAGCAGTTTGCCACGGTGTCAGCTGCTCTTCTTAAACTCAGTAGATTCTGCTATACAAGACTACAGTGATGATAATAACAATACGAAGGGTGAACTGACACCTCGTTCTAAAATCAATGACAACCATAGAGGATTTTCAAATTATATATTTGTAGTCATAGAGGATTTTCAAATCATATATTTGTAGTTTACAATGACATTAAACACCCAGGGAAGAAAAGAAAGCCAAGACCACTTATAAAATTTTTTTCAAACAATTCATGACAAACCCACATATAACAAATTCCTTTTCGCTTATTGTACTTCCTAAAGGATAGGTGAATTACAATCTTCTGTAGTAGAAAGTGAATAAATTGAGAACGCGATAATCCCAAACCGCGCAACTCACCACATCATCAAGAACTATATTGTAAATGAGTTAATTCAAATTTTTAAGTGAATGCCGTGTTACAATTAGTTTAGTTTATCCCTCCATAGTCTAAAAGACTAAACTCGATCATTCAAACACTTACTTTGAGTTTGTCTACCAGCCCTCAGCAAAGCTCACATGACTATTTCTACTTTCCTTTCCAAGAAAATGCAAGAAAACAAAGAAATGAAACACAAATTCTTTCTCTCTTTGCCACAAAACAAAACAAGGATCTTAATATTCCTTTTATTACCTAAAATCATTAACTAACCAAGGAAAACAGAACAAACACTAATAATCAGAGAACAAAAAAAAAAAAAGTAATTACCGGCGATAAAGAGGAACTCGTGGACTTATTAAAACCTGAAGGAAGATTGATAATAAACAGAGAAAATAAGCAAATAACTAATAACAATAATTAAAATAAAAAATCTTTTTATGTGAAGGAAGAAAGATTACGGAGAGGAAGCGGAGGGAGGGAAGAATAATAAGCGGCAGCGGCAGCGGTGACTTCCATGGAAGAAGCGAGACCGAGTTTTTCTGTGGCTTATCCCTTTCAGTCTGCGTATTGATCTGTTGGAACAAAACAGCGCGTGTTTTCTGTTTTGGCTAGTGTCTCGCCGTCGTCTTCTTCTTCTTGCTTTGGAATATTAAAACAATGGATAGGTCCCTTATAGTTTACAAAATAACACATAAGAGCACTGTTTTATCTTTTGTAGCAAATAGGTCCCCAATGTATATCCTTACTTGTAATGTTTCTAAAAATAGGGACCTATTCATTAATACATTTTTTTAATTTTATAGTGATTAATTTAATTTAATTAATTTAATAATAGTGCTGTGAAAAAAGAAAAGTTAAAACCAAGAAATAGCATTATTCGTAGGCAAACTTAGATATATTTAATTTGGATACTGACATACAAATCCCTAAAATTTTATAATTTTACAAATAAAGAACAATTTGTGTACTAATATTCAAGAGATACCTAATCTAACAATCTTTACTAAAATAATTATTTCTATACAAGTTGGCCCACAATCTCTAAGCCTTTCATAGAATTTGTCCAAGTTACATTGTAGGATGGTTAGAAATTCTAGATATACCCATGGATAATCTAAATTAATGGTAAGGATAGCTCATGGACTCCTTTACTCCTTTAAATTTATTTCTATCCTGTTTGTAATTGAAAAAGTTTTAAGTAAAACCGGTATCGTTCATGCAACTCAACATTCAGATTTCCTTTAAAATTCTTCAATCACAACAAAATCATGTTATGGTGCGTGAAACGGTAACGTACATGTCTCCAATTGTTCTGTAGAGAATTACAACAAAAAAGTTGGAGATTGCAACGAAAAAATTGGAAAACTTTATAATACAACGGCTTGCACAGTAGCCTCGCCGTTGTAATAACCATTATTCTAAAGAACTAGAGATCATGAAAACTACTGTCATCTCCAGCAATAAACTCACATTTGCATTTCATTATAATATTCAACATGCACTTTGCATTGCTGTAAATGACAAGGATGACAATAATATGTGTACAAAAGCTACTCAAACAACCATTTCAGCTTCTTGAATACTGCTAGGGATCCCGATATCTAACCTCATAGTTGGCTTGTATTGTTCCGGCACATTGGCACCAGCCTGCACACAGATTTCCACCACAGCAGGGGCTTGCCCATAGAAGCTTTTCAACTCCCGTTGCAATGGTGGCCCGTCCACCTCAGGAACATGCCAGACATATCTTGGCGGTATCAAGTCATTAAGAACTGCTGCTTGCCAACCATGTTGCCCATTCCGTTGTTGGTGTTTAAAGGCACCACAGTTCTGTGCCTTGTGTCCAGATGGACCCACATGCACCTCCGGGCAATATCCACAAACCCTCACTGGATACATTGTCATTAGCCTCTTGGCTCCTCTCCGCATCTTTTCCCAGGCTTCGAGCGTTTCCTCTGCAAGCAAAACTGTTTCTTCTTCATTGGATGGGGCTACTATTTCTGAATTGGGTATTTCAGTTAATATTGGTTTCAATGGTACTGGTGGATCGGGGTCTGGTAGCTCACTTTCATCTGCATCGATAAATTCTTTTTTACCAATGCGGATAATTGGCTTTCTTCTCCTTTTCACAGGAAATTCAGGAATATCCACACCAGCTTGAATGCAAAGCTCGGTTACTGCAGGAATTCGGGGAATTGAGAATCTCTCCTCATGACGAATGCGTTTCCCAAGGCGGTCAAAAAGATGGTATGCTTCAACGTGCAAGAGTATGTCTTCAATGGTTGCATTTGTCCACTCATGATGACCCTTGCGAAAGTTAGAATCTGAGCCTTTGCATGACTTGAACGGATGTCCAACAGGTCCCACGTGAATTTCATCACAAAATCTGCAGAACAGAAAATGCATTGCAAGGCTTAGTCATACATCAAACTCACTATAGAGATACAATGATCAAAAGGAACGTATACAAGTTCAATCAAGTATGACTTCGGAAAGATTCTTTATTGGATTGCTTACAGGAGCAATTATTCAACCATAGTTGGATGTTCACAGATAAGATAATCAGTTGGACCACTCACATCAAATGGTTGTCTTAACAAAATTCCAAATCCACCAATTTAATTCACTTTGTATGCATAAATTATCAACTTAAAAGTTAAAGGTCTAGCAGATAGGAATGATTTAGACATTCTGATAGCAAATGACATCATGAATGACCAGGAAAAGATATGAGATGGTCATAGATGATCACAAACCTACTAGAATTTCAGTCCTACCACCAATACAAGGGTCAAAAGTGACACCATATGTTACACACATTAACAACAATTTATGCCGTCTATCAACACTTAATTGGAATATTCTAAGTACCAAATAACTCATGGGGTTACACACAAAATTAGTTCCCTTAAATTAGATTCCAAGATAGTTTCCATGAGTCAACTTTGCTATAAACCAAGGATATAAAAGATGGAATTAATGATAAAGATGACGAAACTTACAAGCAAGCATGCACAGGAACCACGTTCAGGAGCTTCTTGAGATTGTTAATCAATATAACCCTTGCATTTAACACATCATAGGCAACTGGTATAAGGTTTTTAACCAGCAAACCTCTTCTCGGAGGTGGGATTGGTCTTCTGGGTTGGCCACTCCGATTCTTGGCCCTCTCTCGAGCAGCTCGTCTCAGTTCCACTATAGGAATTGGAAACGGCTTCTTTTCCTTCTTTGAGTAACGCCGAGGGAAATCCGCATTTTGTGGATGATCCTTTCCAACGGCTGAAACATAGGGTTGATGCAACTTTTTTGATGAAACTCTAGACTTTATTTGAAGTTTAAGTTGACTGCTAGGAAGCTGGAACAAAAATATTAAGCACAGAAAGTCCATAATTTTACAATAAATTTTCTTCTGCAATAAGATCGTATAATCTCTTCAATTGAATTCAAACTAACCACCGAATTTCATACCGCAATATTTAAGTACTTCACCAAGGATTTTCTGTATCTTAAACCAATCTCATTGAGATTAAATTCATAACACGCACTATCAATTCGAGCTAACTCTTCAGCGACAAAATTAAACTAATTATTAACATTCTCCCCTCACACACTACATTTACAAAAATAATAAGAAGAAAATAAAAACAGAAAAACCTAATGGAACTGACGAGTTAACACAGTTGACATTTATTAAACAAATTTTGTCAAAAAAATTACATAAATCCAACATCAGTTAACAATTCTAGCATCAACAGCAACCGAAATTAAGCTCCATATATATTTGAAACAATCCACGGGCTTCAAAAATACTGCATACCTTCAAAGAATCAAGCGAACTAAGACATGGGTGAAGGTTAGGCCGTGAATTGTGCGTAAAAATGGAAGCTCCCCCTCTGGGTTGCAGAAAAACTGTAACTTTTCCGCTTAACAACAGAGCCATTTTCCCCGAAATGGGAAATTCTAGCAGACCCAGAACAAATTCTGCCTGAAAAAATAAAATATATACACGTCCTTGAAGAGGAGATACAGACCTTACAGTGGTAAGAAGAAGAGATTTTTCTTCCTTTTTTGTTTATTCTTTAAATTTTCTTTTTAATTTCTAATAATGGGTGAGAAATTAATGGGCAGCTATAAGGCCCAAAATGGCCCAATTAGGGCCCAAATTAATAATTACTCCACAATTAGCATCTGCCATTTGTAAAGGATGTCCCAATTAATTAAAATTAATAAATTATGTAATTGTTAATTAATTTGCTTGTTCTTTCTAAATTATGAGAATTATGGGATTATTTTTAATAATTTATAAAAATCTTTATATATTAAATAAAAAATAAAAATTATATAAATTTGATGACCCACCTTACTATGACTTTTTCAACTAATTTTAAGACTCGACGCAAATTTCACTAATTTAATATTATATAATTAATAAATTCATCAATTATTCTTTGATTTAGTATTTATAATAAGAGAATAATACTAAAAACACAAACAATTATATAAACTTTATCTACACAAATTTACGTATTTTATTATTTATTTTATCGTATTTTTTTGAATTAATACGAGCTTATGTCTTTTATTATTTATTTTAATTTACTTCTTTGAAAACATCAAAAATTAAAGTACTGCAATAAAAACATATATAATTAGGAATAAAATTAATTTAAAATTTATACAAAATATTCTAAGCCATAACTTATTATATTAATTAAATTCTTAATATTTAAAGCAATTTCATCGACCATCATTACCTTTCATGCAAAAATAGAATTACCAAATTCAAAAAAAAAAATTAAATTAAAAATCGTCCATTTATAGTAACATAATCCCAAAATGTTCATAAAATATTAGTTAACACTAATTAATTAATTAATTAATAATCTCAAATACTAATAGATATTATTATTTTTCCAATCATAATTCCTTCTCATTTTCCCTCTCAAAGGAAAACAAGCACTAGCCCCACAAGAGTTATCATTGCACCCACAAACGCCTCCCTCGAGCCATCAGCAGCGGAGTTAGTGTTAGGTGATGGCGCCGGAGCCGAGGAAGGCGACTGACCAGTGCCGTCGTGCTTGTGTTTTTCAGACATGACGACAACCAACACCTTCTCTCCTTTCTGACAGTGCCCGTCGGCTCCGCTAATGAAGTAGTACGGACCTGCATGGCTCAGTTCGATCTTTGTGTTACCGTCTTTGTATTCTTTGATCGGCTTCGACGTTATGCAGCCGTCGTAGTCTTCCTTCGTCACTTCCAATACCGAGTCCGTCTTGCCGTCGTATTGCCAGACTGCAACGAGAAAACGAGAGAAAATGAGAGAAAATGTTGGAACTGAATAAAACTGAAAAACATGACAATAAGTAAAATGAAGTTGTAATTTGAAAGAGAAATTACTGAGAAAATCGCCAACTTTGAACCGGGTTTTTTCTGCCCACAGATTGAGAAAGTCGGGAGAAGGCGGATTCGTCCATGAATTTTCCTTGCCGCCAACCAGAATTTCCCTGGCTTCAGAGAAAGTAAACAACAAGCAGACGAGGGCTAAAATGGGAATTAAAAATCTGAAAGAAGCCATAGCTTAAACAGCGGTACGAGAAAGATGAGACAGAGTGTTCTACCGCCCCGCCTCTATTCCTTCTTTATAGCTGTTAGGTTCGGATCCGAACCAGTCATGAATACACGTGTCAGAAAAGTATAAACAAAGTCAACAGTTTTAATGAGGTTCGGATAATTGGAAGTAGTTCATGGATGACACGTGGCGTAAACCCATTTACCGAGTTCGTAATTGGAATTTGCTTCATGTGTGACATAAATGCGTAATGATCTTCTTCGTTTCATGTCCCAATTAGATTACCAAAATGTCCTTAACTTTGTTGGATATTTGTATTAATAATCAGCTCGAATTGGGGTTATAGTAGTAAATCAAGGGATGAGAGCGTTACAAGATAAGGATTTGATTTTGGTAATTCAATTTGTCAATTAGTGTATCTTTGGAATGTCTCTCAATAAATGGGCATAATCGCAGTTGTTAGAGACACCAATTTTAATTATTATAGTTGATTAATTTTAAAATAAATATATATATATATATATTAAAATTTATTATATGAATGAATATATGGAAGATATGAAAATATACTCATTTTTTCTAATTTTTTGATAAAATTATTAAAATTAATTGTAAAATTATATTAGTAATGATAATCAAATTAATGACATGAATCAAATGGGAGAAAGATTTAGTAAGTATCTTGATTATTATATTTGTTTAGTTTGTCGTAGTATATATACAATATCTAACTTTTTTTAAATTTTTATTTGATACGAATAAGATTTACTTAAAATAAATAGTCGATTAAATTTGTTAAAGTAATTAGTTCTGAAAAAATTTATTACAATTATATCATTTTTATTTAACATGTTACGTGATCTATCTCGTAATCTACTAAAAGCTATTTTTAACATGATTAAGATATACTAAAAATGAATAATTAATTAAAATTGACAAAATAATTAGGTGAAAGATTTTCGAGATGGATTTACAAAATAAGGAATATAAGCAAATATTTTAAAGAATATACTCTCAATGCATGTGGCATTGACAATAAGATCATATCAAAACCTACCAAATCAATAGATATTGGGCAAATATAACCTTATCCTAATAACATGGTTTTGAATTAATATGTCATATTTATGGAATTAACTCAAAAGCTATTCACTTTGGGATTTAGTCTTACCTAAATGGACATTTTGGCTATTATAAGCAATAAATTATGAGGTGTCATTGATGCATAATCTCCTTCGTTTGTTTTATAAAGTGTAATATCGCACGTTTCTACTAATAATGAGTTGGAGATAATAAATTATTTTAACGAATATGAAAATTAAGTACTTAATTAATAATTTATAAATTATTTAATAAAATTTAGAATATCTCACGAGAGTTTTATTATTATTATTATTATTATTATTATTATTATTATTATAAAATTCAATAAATTCATTGTTATTTTTATTTTTGTACCTATATATGTACTAGAATGGTAGAACAAGAAGTGCCCATGCAAGAGAACCTTGCTACCTTCTTCCATAGTCAAGTACTCTCTCTTTGCGAAAACTTTCCTTACATTTTCCATTTATTAAATCATATTAGAATCTTCATAATCTTTATGCTTCATTCTTTTTTTCTTTCTCTTTCTCCCCCAATCCTTTACCTGTAACATGCAAAATCTCTCTCTTTATTACCCCACAAGTTTTCATACCAAGAAAATTGAATCCATACATTCTTTTGATTTATCATGCCAAGTTCACATGCAATAATACTACTTTCGCTCATTTCCTTGACTTTCACATTCTCCGCCGCCGCCGTGGCGACGGCGTTGAAACCTAAACGCTTAGTTACCAAACTGCTCCACCGTGATCCTGTGTTTTACAATCAGATCAACTCCGTTGAAGGGCGAGTTCAACGAACTCTAAACTCTTCAATTGCTCGATTTATCTATTTGTCCGAGAAATCTTCTCAAACTCACGATACCCGAGCTCTTCTTCATCCTGCAACCTCTTATTTCGGCATATTCTATGTCAGTTTCTCTATCGGCCAGCCGCCCGTTCAGCAGCTGGCAGTCATGGATTCCGGCAGTAGTCTTACATGGGTGAAATGCAAACCTTGTGAACAATGTAGTGGAACAATTTACGATCCTTCCAAATCACTCACGTACGCTAATTTGCCATGCAACTCCAGTTTCTGCTCCAACGATTGCAGATTGTTGTCAAATGAATGCACGTACAGAATTGAGTACGCAAAGGGTCCTGAGTCGGAAGGAACAATTGCAACTGAGCAATTCAGATTTGAAACATCAGATGAAGGAAAGATTTTTGTAAATGATGCAGTTTTTGGGTGCAGTCATAAGTATAATTCAGCTGATGAAAATGAACAACTTCCAGGAGTATTTGGACTTGGCACAAGAATTCCTTCCTTATCTCTTGTAAAAAAATTTGATTCTAGATTTTCATATTGTATAGGAAACTTAAATGATCCTGAGTATAGATACAACACGTTAATTTTAGGTGAAGGAGCAATAATTGAAGGAGATTCAACGCCATTGTCTGTAATTGATGGAATTTATTACATTTCTCTTGAAGGAATCAGCATTGGAGAGAAAATGCTAGACATTGATCCAATCATATTCAAGAAAAAAACAACCTCGGATCAAGATGGAGTTTTCATTGATTCTGGTTCTTCGTTCACTTGGTTAGCTCCAAGCGCGTTCAAGACACTTCGCCAACGGATTGAAAATCTCTCTGACGGGTTATTGACGAGGCATTTGAGGTCACCGGAGTGGCTCTTGTGCTTTTCCGGGGACGTTAAGAAAGATCCCCCTGGTTTTCCGGCGATGGCGTTTCATTTCTCCGGTGGAGTTGATTTGGTTTTGGATGCTGAGAGTATGTTTTACCAGGATTCTTCCTCTGCGTTTTGCTTGAGTGTTGGTCCAAGTGATTACATAAGTGAACGGTTAAAAGGTGTTTCCATAATAGGAATGATAGCTCAGCAGCATTATAATGTGGGTTATGATCTTGTTGGAAATCAATTGTATTTCCAGAGAATTGAGTGTGAACTTCTTGCTGATTAGCTGTTTTTAATTGGTTTCAATTATTTCAAGGCTTCAATTAGAGCAATGGAAATGTCTTTCAGGGCAATAATTTGGTTAAGTTCCACCGGCTCGAACAAAGTAGACAGTCTTACACGAAATTATTCCCAGCATATCATACCTAGATAATCGAAAGAATTTAGAATACGATCTCAAAGAGAGACTCAAAGGCAAGCAAACAAGCATCAAGAGAAGGACCCAAGATGGTACAAAACATTCTAGCATAAATTTACAGCCGCGGGGGACTGATTTGCCTCCAACAAAAGTAAAATGGCATAGCAGCAAATTGTTTTCACGACAATGTAGAGCACATAATTGGGTTTAGGACAGCACACTCATTACACACTCAGTTCAGAAGGGTTTTGACAATTGATTTGACGTTCAGTTTCTTCAAATCTGTATATGACTGTCCGCAGCCGATGAACATCACGGGAGCTCCGGAAACGTAGACCATCGATAACGCTGCTCCAACCTGCACAAACCAGTAACAGTCATGCTCAAAACCAATCTAAAATGCTGACAATTTGGCCCACTAGCATGTCTTTCCATCGTGCACATTCACGCATGTGTAGGAACTATTCACAATATTCAAGATTCTTCGCATATGCATGGTCAATTGCATACCTTATCATCAATCGTGTCAAATTTAGTGAGTAATATCCCATCAATCAATCGGGGATTAGGAGAGGCCGACAGGTCAGCCAATTTCTGCAAGAAGAACAATGGATGATCATATCATATTGGAGATTTAAGAACACTAACCTAACAAATGGGCCGAGAAAACAAAGAATGAAAACCATGACTGTGAAACCAAACCTCATTGAACTTAGATAGTTGATCAACAGCATCATTCCCAACGAGAGCCTCTCCAACGAATAGGACAAGGTCAGGATTGTTGAGGTAGACAAGCTTTGACAGCGCCCTCATCAGTGGCTCATTATCCTATTAAGAATTGGAATAGATATTAACACGCAAGCGGTAAAGAAACACAGAGCAATTCCCTTTTCCAGAATAAATTTTGATCCAACTGGTTTTTCATTGAAGTGTAATTCCATTATTTTTTTCATATCCAAAAGTCAAAGCCAATCCAGCTCTAAAGGAAACTAACAAAGTGCTCACTAAACAGTAACTAAAATGCAATACAAAAAGATAAAAGTAGACGATACCTGCATCCGACCAGCAGTATCAACAAGAACAACATCAGAGCCATTGCGTGTGGCCTCCTGGATAGCTTCCTTTGCAACAAATGCAGGATCTTTTTCATAGCCCTTCTCAAAAATAGGGATCTGACACAAACAGGCCATGTGTAAGCATCCTATGCCAAATAATGAGCCTAATTCAGACTGAAAACATTGGCATGCAAAAGATTTTATACCTGGAGTCTGCGTGCATGAGTTCGCAGCTGTTCAACAGCTCCTGAACGGAACGTATCACAGGCAGCCATCATAACACTGAGCTTATGCTGACGAAGCCAGTAAGCCACCTGCATGTTCGAGTTTGAAATTAGCCCACTGGATCAGCAGATGGCCTAAATTGCTTACAATAATCTAAACCACGCGATCAGCTTCACCTTAGCTAGGTTGGTAGATTTCCCAACTCCATTAACACCGACAAAAACAACAACATATGGCTTCCGTTGTTCCTTGGCAGCATGAACATCTCTTAGTATATCAATAGAACGCCTAGGAGTTAAAATGCGGACAAGAGCCTCTTCCATTGCAGCCTGCAGTGATAATCAGACACAATATTGCTTAATGTAAAGAAAACAAAATTTGAAGAATCCAAATATCAGAGAACAAGAAATCCAAAATCATTTCACCTGCACAGTTGAAGAAATCCTCGTAAATGAGGCCAGCCTTTTACCTTCAAGACTTGCTGCCACTGATTCACAGAGCATCTCAGCTATCACCCCTGCCTGCAATTGTCGAAACCCATTCAACTTCATTAGCAGCTTCTTTAGAACAACAAGTACCAAGAAAACAATAAAAACTTAGTAAACATTACAGAAGAAAAAACAAATAAAGAAACATACCACATTCTTGGTCATGAGCCTATCCTTAAGTGCTTTCAGAGCTGGTTCCAGGTCTGACTTTTCTAAATTTGCCTTTCCAGCAAAACTGAGCACAAAAGAATAAGATTCAATAATAAACCATTTTTTTAACAAACTGAAACGTACAAAATTCAACACCAGTCATAGACATTTTTGGGCAGAAGTTAATAAGAAGCAAATCAACCAAACAGAGTCATCAAAGCAATATACCTCTGGAACATAGATGAAAACCAACCCTTCTTCTTAGCTTCCGGCTTGTTGCCGTTTCCTGCTTCCTCATCTTCTTCAGATTCCCTATCACTGCTAATAACCTCCTCCTTGTCCATCATACTTTCACCATGATCTGCTGCCTCAACCTCAATATTGCCATTTCCATCCACAGGATCCGTGAAATCCAATTTGTCTTCTCGAGGCGAATCGTCCCAAACTCTATTCTTCTTTGTTAACTTTTTCTTTGGGTTCGGTTTTGAACCATTGCTAACAACAGCATCAGTTTTCTTACCACCTTTAGTTCTTAATTTCTGTAACTTATTTACATCAAAAGCTCCAATATTGGAACTCATATTCTCTTTACCATTAGCAACACCTGCTACTCTAGACTCTTCAATCTTAACACCGCCACCATTAGGGTGTCCATTCTCCAATCTACGGCCTTTCAGATCACCATCCCCATCATCATTCGCCAATCCACCAACACTCTTCTTACTTCCTCTTTCAAATCCAGCCTTTTGCGACTGTCCTCCCTGCTTCTTAACATTATTCATAGGCTTACCCACTTGCTTTGATCTCTTTAACTCATCTGCCCGAGCTTCCGCCTCCTTCCTCATTTGTCTAAACATTTCATCAAAGTCTGAATACTCTAATCTTTTTGGATCATAAATCTCTGAGAATGCTTGCTTCGTCATAGCCAGCAGATCATCCACATAGAGCAGATGAAGTATGCGCTGGTACACAGCAACAAACACCAGGCCAAGTTCATTATGAAAGGTCCATTTAAGGGTGTATGCTGCGCCAGGAGCATCATAATTGTACGAGGCTGCACCAGATCGTTCCTCCAAAAGACATGAACGGATCAACGTGTCAATTGGCGATCCTCTCAGAGCATTTCCCAGCTCTTTACATGTCCAGAGGATTAACCCTCCTCTGGTAAAGATCAGCAACTGCTCTAACATTGTGGACTTTCAACAAATACCCTGCATTGAAGATCATGAAAAGTTCAAAAATCTCATACCAAAAACCCTATCAGATGCACCAAATTTCAAGAATTTAACAACAAAAACACAATCAGAAGCGGCAGAAATAAAAAATCAATAAAAGCATTATTAAACAGCCTTAGATATTCCAAACACTACAATCACAAATTGATTAAAGTTCAAATTTTTCTAGGTTAAACTAACAGTTCAAAATCCACAGCTTCAATTCCATGCTACCAAGCAAAGATCAAGACTTGGAGTATTCCTTAAACATATTTATCATAACTCACAAAATCAAATAAAAATTTTCAATTTAAAAAACCAAAGATTAAAAATTAATAAAAAAAATTAAAACGTAATAAGGCCACCAGAAAAGAGATCAACGAGTCAGATTTCACCCTATTTTCATTAAAATTCTCGTGATTTTTCTCCGATTACAAAAAAAAACTTTCAACAGCCCAGAAAACATAAATTAAAGATCCAATCGAAAGCCGTAAGAACCAAACCCAGAATCCCAAGATCAGTAAATTAATCATACCTTCCGAGAAATCCCAGAAAAAGAAACTAACAAAACAAATCATAACAGAAAGGGGCACAAGATGTTCGGATTCGTGAGAATCAAAGAGAAGTCAGTTAATTACCTGTCTGGTCTGTATATCGAAATTCTACCAAAAAAGAATAGAAAATTAAAACGAAAAAAATCTGGAGAGAAAATAGAAAGAGCAGGGAATTGAAGCTCAAGTTGAAATTTTGGGTCATATAAATACTGTGATCTGGCAGGTAATGGTAGTGTTTTGTGTTTGACTAGGTTTCTTTTGGACGGTGACCGCATTGCCGCACGCCAACACCGATGCTTCCGACAACATGCGCTTGCCAAATTTGGCTTGGTATAATAACATATGAATCCCTACATTTTTATATTTTGACAATATGTACAATAGCATTTTTTTTAAATCGATCAAGTTCCTGGCTTCTATTTAAGTAGATATCTAAAGACTAAAATATTCTCCATGATCAAGTTGAATGGAGTCATGGATGTTGCACGATATTCTAATGGTCAAATAGTCATTTCAGGGAGAGTGAGGATTCATTGATACAAACATAACAATTATGTCTTTCTTTGTGAAAATTTTAAAACCGAAGGACCCGAAATATTATAACCTCAATTAAATATATTTAATAAATTATGTCAATAATATCGATTAATGGTAATAATATTATTTTATTTTTATCAAATTACACTTTTACAATTTTCAAAATTATGATGAAAAATATAACACAAATTACTATTTAGAAACTAAATTTAAAAAAAAAAATTATGACACAACATGTAAATTTAAAAAATATAGCCCATAATTTTAAAATTTTAATAAAAAATAAACTCAAAAATGGTAGTTTAATAGAAATTGGTTGATGGGTCATGACCCATTTATTTATTTTTAATTATTTATTTATTTTTTGGCATGCAATAAATAGATCCTATATTTTTTTCTTTTTATTTATCTTTTACTATTTTGGTGACTTATTGAACTATAGAAGCATCAGTTCAATATATTTTATTTTTTCATTAAAAAGAATAAATATGTAATCGTATTAAATTTTATTTCGTGCATAAAAAGATTTTTTAAAAAATAATTAGACTCATTTTGTTAAGTCAATTAATGATATTAAGAGTTTAGAAAAAAAATTAAATATTAAATTATTAATTTTAATATTTAAACAATAAAAATTAAAAATATACGTAAAAATACGCAACATATTTCGTAAATTATATTTATTTTTAAATAAATATAATTTGAGCTTAAATTAATCAACACAAATAACCAAGTTTTGAGATTAAACACCGACATTTCCGAGCCAAAGCAACAAAGGAAGTTGAGAAATGGCAACTAAAAGAAGTAGATAATGCCGCTTGCTCGAATGCTTCTCCGAAATTATAACCTCAGCAATCAAAATTCTCTTCAGGATTTTCGCAGGCAATACTCCCATGCAGAAACTCTCCCACACACTAACAAGGTAGAAACAATAGCTGCATGCCAGAAGCTTAGCCGCTAGGGCAACTGAAGGATGTCTCCGTCGCCTAACGGGTGTAACGTCGCCTCGACTAGAAGGACTTGGAGTAACCAGCAGAGTAATCCGTTTGTGAACTGTATGCCTAGAGCTTCAGGACTAAGCCTGGAAAATGTAAAAGCTACGACGCCTCGTTGATGCCATAATAATAAGCTATATTCTGGTCGATCCAGTGAAGAAACATGAACTTACTTATCATTGATGCCGAGAAAGAAACCAGCAAGAACAACGTGAGTGCCAAATGCCATCAATGGAATGTACAAATCTGGTGCATTTATGTCATCAATCGGAGGTTTGTAAGATAATTCACCCCCGATTGTCTCTGTTGCTCTCATCCGGTGTCCTTGTATGTTATTAATTAATTGATGAAATTATTATCCACAAAAGAGTTATAGATATGCGATCAGGAATCACTTAACCTTGTGCAGAAATGGCAACAGAATCATCTTCAGTTTATTTTTCAGATATTGATCATTCTATTGAAAATAGTATTGCGGGTTGGAGAAGCATCTGCCAATCTGTAACAAGTTCTTGAAACCATTAGAATCAATTGCAGAAGCAGTGTCTGAAAAAGCTAAAACTAGTTGGCTTACATTGCTATGCACATAAGCTGAGCCTGATCCAAGGAGCTTCTCACCATAAGCACTTAATTCGGACTTTAACACATCCGATCCAGCTCCATAAAGTGCTTCCCCGAGTGGATTAACTTGTTCGGTTGATGATTGTTTGCAGAAAAAATTGTGCATGGTTTCCTGATTCGTGATACATTCCTGAAAATAACATCAAAAATGGTGTTTTAACTTGTTTCACTTTCGAAAGGAAAAACAAGTAATAAAAAGGTCCAGGGTCCAGTTATTGTCGTCACCCTCTTTAGGAAGATGGAGGATTGTTGGGTCGTGATCTGTTGACAGAATTGCAGAGTGAAACGAGGATCGCATGAAATTCCCATTTCCCGATTATAATTATTTTTCCAATTGAATTTTAGGCTGAGGCCTAGATTTAGAAGCTGAGTGCCTTCGGTCGTGTATCAAGTCATTGGTTTACTAGGCCTAGAGCAATATCATGCCAGCCCAACAACAAAATTGTGTCTAGCATTCAAGTGGTGGGCACCGAAGACCTTGGAAATTTTCTAATTTGTAAGGGAATAAAAAAGTGTTTCTGATAATTCTTTTTTTTTTTTAAAGGATCGTACATCTCAAACTACTATATATATATAAATTTCAGTCCTCACTGTTTATAAATCTTAGTCATTAAAATTATTTGATGGTTGAAATTTATAATTTGTACGATTCTTAATATTTAAAAAGAAAAATGTAAAAAAAAAATTATACCCAAAAAAAGATGAAAATGATTCAATGAGTAATATTATATATTTTATAAAGTATAATTAAACACATACCATAATTATATTTTTCAGTATCACTTACTATAAAATGAGTAACATCACTTGCTAAATTATATTAGTAACTTAAATTCTTATGCGACTTGAAATGTCAGTGAAATTCAAACTTCAAAACTTATCTACTACTACCTTAAAAGATTTTATTCTTGAACTAATTAATACTCATTTATAACGAGTATATTTGATCAATAAAACTCCTCAAAAAACCAATCAATACAAATATTTCAGTGGAATGCAATAGCGCAGAGCATATGGGTTTTAAAAATGGACTTTTTGTTAACTGACAGCATTTTCTATGGTGTCAAAGATAGTGCAAATATGCTTCCAAAGTTGAACAAAAACCAGAAACAAAGGCATAGTAGCTACCAAAAACAAAGAAGAGACCGAAGGAAGCCAGATTCGAGGCAACACCAAAAACAGAAGCACTTGTAAGAGAAGTGTTTTCAAATTCAAAGACAGTGAAACATCAATCAAATCTGTCTGAAACCAAACTGGCAGCCCCAATTTCCCAAAAGAAATTGTTCAAAGTCTTTTTGAACAAACAAATGAGGGTAGGTCACATCCGGCTATTGGCATTTACCTCCTTTTCTTCTGTATACAAAGCTATCAAGTTCAACCCCTCATTAATTGTTACCACTTTGTTTGTCGGATTAAGTTGATACATATTTTTACACTCTATAATATAAAATATAAAATATAAATTCAATATAATTAATATAAAATATAAATTTTAAATACATAATATAAAAATTAAAAAATTAAACATATTTTATATTTGATATATTTATATAAGTAATTTTTTTAAAATTATTGAGTTTTGAAAATTATTTTTTGATTAAATTTTTGGGGCACAGTGTGTACATACACACATATATACATATATATATATATATATTAATTACGTCTTTTAAATTTTATATTATATTTCTCAATTTTTTATATGAAATACATAAATTAAAAAATATAATAAAAATCAAGAATTATGTGATGAAAATATTAATAATTATAATGAAAAATTGAGAAAAGTTATATAGCCGGTGTGTTAAAAATGAATCTTAATTCTACAGTAATATAATATATTCTTTACTTTTAATTATCAAGTCAAATATGAATTACAATTGCTGGTTAAATAAATACAAAATAAGAAACATTTGACACCAACAGAATTTTGCAAATCATATAATACACATGGACATTGATATAATAAATTCTTAATTATGCATAATCTCTAGAGTATAAGTTGGTTTTAAATTCCAAAATTTTCAAGGTTTAAAAGCAGTTTCCAAACAATGGATTATGATAATAATATTGCAAATTTCTTCACAAATAGAATAACCTTTTTTTTTGGTAGGATATTTTGAACATTAAAAAATTTGATTAAAATACATAAAATGTATCTTATATCTCTTAATGTAAAATTTAAAATATAAAAAAATTAATTAAACAATTAACATTTAAAAAATTTGATTCAGATACATAAAATGTATCTTATATTTCTTAATGTAAAATTTAAAATATAAAAAATTAATTAAAAAATTAACATTTACATTTAGTATATTATAATCAAAACCAATATTGAAGTTGTATATATATAAAATTGGGATTTGATGGATGCTTGAGTTGGCAGGCCATTAATGCCCATATAAATAAAACATCAACAGCAATCGTATGCTTTGCAATTTCTTGTGTAAATGATTCTTTTTATTGAAAGTATTGAGTAAGTAAACGATATAAATTAATTGTCTTAAACAATTGGTGGGTTTGAACGGCAGATCCTAGAATGATATATTTATAACGTTTGAAACAGTTGGATGATATTACAAGAACAACGAGATCTTCGACTATATTTGCATGGCGACATGCACGATATATTTAATTCAACTTTATGGGGTTGGATTGGAACATCTTCACATTAATCTTTATGTAAAAGAAAGAAGAAGAAACTTCCATGATAATATAAAATCCCTCTTGGAGCTAATCTAATTTGCACGATTGCATGCACATGTAGGGTTTCATGGGGCAGATAGAATCCAATAAATTATGAAGGGAGTTTGCAAATGCTAGCAAGCAACACTGTAATTAGGTTGAATATTGAAGAGAAGTTAATTATTAATTAACTTCTCTTGTTGTTATTGCATGCGAGGTTGGCTCAAAGTTGAATGAATAGACATCCAAGTATTTGTTTTGTGTGATTTAATGAGGAATTGAGGTTATGTATTAGCTGATAATTAACATGTGTGTAGAGTTTAAATTTTTTTAATAAAAAAATTTAAAATTTTATTTGAAAAGATGATTATTGGTGTGACCGAAATTTTGCAAATTATGAATTATTTTTTTCTTCAAAAATAAAATAAAAAAGATAGAAATTATTTATTCTAATACAAATATTTAGATATTATGCCATAATTAAAATAAATAAGAGACTAGTTTTCACTAAATAAAAATTTTTGATATTTAAAAAGAATTAATAACATATTTTTTAAAAAAAATTATGTAATAATTAAGGGTGATTACAACCAATAATTATGACATTGACAAGTTTAACGAATGCATGCAAGCTCCTAGAATTTATAGCCTATCAGTGAATCATTGCATTTCAATTGGAGCAATATCAGATGATTAAGGATTTTACTAAGCCTCAGATTTTGCACTAATTGTCTTCAATCTAGTACTCTTAATTTTCAAGAACATAATAAACTAGAATTGCCAGGGTTTTTCTTCATCTGCTAATCTACCCAGAAACCAAAATAAGTACAGAGGAAATGGCTTAGTGACCTGATGAATGACTGATTAGTCAAAAGATTAATGGATCATTAGTTAAGCTGGAGAAATTTTAATAAATAATTACAAAATAAGTTGCTAATAGGACGATTTGGTTTAAAGCAGTTTTAACCACTTAATGGGATGTTAATAGAAGATGTAACAATAATTTGTAGGTTGATCAACCCCTTAATTAACTTCTCCTAATTAATAAATTATCAAGCTTTTGGTAAACAAATATCAAAAGGACTTGAGAGTATAAAAAATTTGTCTCATGCAAATATTACAAGGGAATCAAAATTGAGAGGTGGGAACGGCCAGTTGGGAGGGATGGAAGTCACAAGACACACAGCCCCACATCCATTGAAATCTTTCTTCTCTTACCTTTCGTACAATGCTGATAAGGACGGCACCCTCATCTACAAGAAATTAAAGGCAATTAATCTCAAAAACTTTGATTAAATAGTCAAAAATGAGATCACTTGTACTTATGAATATCGCATCAGTAATTAATTATATGCAAGCTGTTAATTAATTAAATAGTTAATAAAATGATTGAAAATTTTAGATATAATGTACGTAAAATGTATTATAAACAATCCCATAATTGCAAATATATAAGCTGGCTGGCTTATTTATTTCACATCTTGACATGAGAGGGAGAGAGAGAGAGAGGTATAGCAATAGGCTTGTGAAGCATTAAATTATGAGGTATTGCTTGTGGGTTTTTGACCAAATTATCCGATCCAGATTTCATTCTTAATTTAATATACCTTGTTCTAGGATCAAGTATACGAAGAGAAAGAGAGAATGCTAATCAAGTTGTGTAATGGCTAGCTGGCGGCAGTAATAGTAGAAATGCAGCAACATTTGGACTTAATTTGGTTTGAAACTTGGAAAGTTGAAAGTCTCCCCCATAAT
This sequence comes from Swietenia macrophylla, assembly GCA_032401905.1. Lineage (NCBI taxonomy): Eukaryota > Viridiplantae > Streptophyta > Magnoliopsida > Sapindales > Meliaceae > Swietenia > Swietenia macrophylla. The sequence continues at coordinate 9,356,227 of CP135561.1, read as the reverse complement.
TTAGGCATCATCAACGATTAATTTTCCTCTGCATTAATTTCTCTTCTATTCTCTCGCTCACTCAACATCCAGATATATAAGGATTAGGAACACTTCATTTTCTCACAAGGCTCTCTGCAAATGGCGAGAATGGCAGCAACAGCAACTCCTCAGAGGAAAACACTTATGTTTTCATTAACATTTCTCATGTTTTTCTTGTCTTCATCAGTTACTGCCATCGTTGCTTTGAGTAGTAGTAAAGAACAAGAGCTGGATAGAATCTCAGCTCTTCCAGGACAACCAACGGTCAATTTTTCTCAGTTTTCAGGCTATGTAACAGTCAACGAAAACCATGGCCGAGCTTTATTTTACTGGTTGACAGAAGCTACGGCAAATCCTGAGAAGAAACCTCTAGTTCTTTGGCTCAACGGAGGTCAGTTTCCTTTATTTTCTTTCAGTTCACCATTTTCTTTGTTCGTATGAATCATGGGTTTGTTCTGAAGCAACATTAGGAAACTGAAAACATGTTTTCTATTGTGATTTATGAACACCCCTTTGGCAGCAAAACCATGGAAAACATGAGGCGTTTCCAAGTAATTCTTCTGTTAATTATGAAACACAAAACAAGCCACAATCTTTTTTTTTTTCATTTTAATTTCATGCAATTAATAAACTGTACTTGGTTTGTTATGTATGAACTGATTGTGGTTGAGAAATCTGGTCTTTAAGGGACAAAAATTGGTGAATTAATTTTTTAAAAAAAATCTTTCAACTTCAAGTTCTTCAATAAATGAATAAAACGTGCATGCCTGCTGCTGCCGTCCCTCTCCCCACTAACATCTCATGTCTCGCACGTGCCCCTAGGACTAGAACCATTTACTCCGGTACACATTAGCACCTCCCCCAATATTTTATACCTAAAATGCACCGTGAAAGGTCACCGTCAGTGCTAGAAATCAGAAAGAAGAACAGCTAGCTAATTCTTGCAGCTAGAAAAACCCAGAAAAAATAGAAATAAATAAATAAAGAGAGAAGGGAAAAGAAAAGGCCACATGGGTTCTCGTGATATCTCCCTGTCTGTATCTTTTCTTTCCATCCATAAATGACGTTTATTCTCTGGTTTTGAACAATTCCATTGTCTCAGAAGAAAAAAGAAAAAAGCTAACTTGCTTTCTGCTTCTGCTTTCTGAATTTGCTTGCCTGCCATTGCTTTATTTTTTCACTTTGCTCGTACATGCCACTAGATAATTGATGTGTGTAATTTTTACGAGTAACAAGTTGTTAAATATATACTAACAAACAAGGGAACAAACCTTTTACGGTAAACAAAACTGTCCACAAACTTTTTCATACCGTCTCTTCAAAAAGGTGCTTGCTCGCTTTTCGGAAGTGTTCTCTCTTTTTGTTTTCTTTTGGTGAGTCTTCAATATATCTCTCAGTTGACTCGAGATAATAATTAAAAGGTAGATGGGAGTGAAGAAAATTTTAACTTGTTTGCTTCGAAGCACGCGCATTCAGAGAAGTAGTAAATGGTGATGGTGATCGTGATGATTGATGAATGCTTTGGGTTATAATACCAACGGTTTATTCCCCATCTCTGACCCAGAATTGGAGGAGACATTAAAATCGTTTTATTTATGTTTTCTAAATAATGAGGTGAGTATGTGTTGTTTTGCAGAGACAACATTGATGTGAGCTTGTGAAAAGAATGGAAAGAGATTCAATATTAATGCATGGATGCATGCATTCACAATAATCAATCAAATAAACTAAAATGTTAGGGGGTGATAGAACTGCTGGCCGAATCCGTCTTGCCTCTGGCTGATTGTGTGCAAATTTCGGATTGCATGTTGCTTTTAGTCAGAAATAGTGAATGATAGCAACCACATAACTATAGCAATAATACATGTCTTGTTGATGTGTTGCCACACTTGGTTGAATTATTGATGTCCTCAGTTTCCATTATTAACTCTCTGCGTATTATGTGCAGTAAGTAGGATGTACATTAGAATACAACATCGGTATTCGGACAACTAACCGAATTTATTTTGTTACAGTTTATAAAATTCTTGAATTTGAAGTACGAACGAAGTGGTAAAATCCCGAACACAGTGTTGAATGAACTGAGAAATTTTAGAGAAACAATTAATGTGGAGAGAAATAGCTGTAAATGGTGAACAGCAAAAACACAGGCAACACTCACTCTCATTGATTTTTATTTTTTGTCTGGCAGTAGTGGAAGCAGTTTTGTATTGTCTCTGCAACTCTGCTCCACTGTGTGTGTAATTTGTGATGCGTCAAGCCCCACCTTATCAGACAAAAACAGAAGATTGCATTCATACTTGGGCCACTCTCTTTTTTAACCTTAATTATCCGTTTGATATTTTGCAATTTTACCTCAATTCTGATTACCCACAAAAATAAAATAAAATAAATTGCATGAAGGATAGGAAAGACTCAAATAGAGAATCATTTTGTGTCTTAGTATAATTGTCTTAGTTGCTCTATGTATAATTTCTGCAGGGCCTGGTTGTTCATCTGTGGCATATGGAGCATCCGAGGAAATTGGACCATTTCGGATAAATAAAACTGGATCATCTCTGTATCTCAACAAACATTCCTGGAACAAAGGTATTGCACATACAAGTCTTTGTTGAATCAATTATTATTATTATTTTTTTTTGAAAATAACGATTTTGTTTATATGCGTACATGCAGAAGCAAATATTCTCTTCCTTGAATCACCTGCTGGTGTTGGATTCTCGTACACAAACACAAGCTCCAATCTTAAAGATTCCGGGGACAAACGTACAGGTATGCAAGAATAGTCATCACGAAAAAGGAGAACAACTCTGATATTATATAGTCCTGATTACAGTTTGTTAACTTTGTAACACAGCTCAGGATTCTCTGATATTTCTCATTAGATGGATGTCAAGATTTCCACAATACAAATACAGAGAATTTTACCTTGCTGGGGAAAGTTATGCGGGTAGATAACAAAAGCAACAATGAATATTCTCTATCTATATTTATTTTGATGAATTTTGTTGGAAAATTTACATTCTTACGATTTCTTGTTCATCATGTATAGGGCATTATGTTCCTCAATTGGCCAAGAAAATCCATGACTACAACAAAGCTTACTTGCGACCGATCATCAATCTTAAAGGATTCATTGTAAGTGAAGAACTCCAGCTTCAGAAATTCAGATATCAGAAAAGAATTCTATTCTATCTGATGAAACTTAAGAATTTCAAATGATTTATAAAAACAGATAGGAAATGCAGTGACAGACAACTACTATGACAGCATTGGAACTGTTGCATTCTGGTGGAGTCATTCCATGATTTCGGATAAAACTTATCGTTCGATTCTCACTCACTGCAATTTCTCAGCAGAAATAAGTTCAAAGAAATGTGATGATGCTGTAAATTATGCAATGAATCATGAGTTTGGAGACATTGATCAGTACAGTATTTATACGCCATCTTGCTTAGCACTGCCAAATAGAACTATGAATGTCACGAGGCTGAAGAATTCTCTGCTGCGCAGAAGAGTTTCTGGATATGATCCTTGTACTGAGAACTATGCAGAAAAATATTATAACAGACCAAACGTTCAGAAAGCATTGCATGCAAATGTTACTGGGATTCCATACAAATGGACTGCTTGCAGGTCTTGTTTTTATAACTGATTTTGTTTTCTGAAAGCAAACAGGAAAGTTTGGCGACTTCGATCATATTTTTTCAATATATTTTGATTCCTTGTATTGTGCAGTGATGTTCTTATCAACAATTGGAAGGATTCTGAAGATTCTTTGTTACCAATATACAAAATACTGACTGCAGCCGGTCTTAGAATCTGGGTGTTCAGGTAATTTGCTGATTTCTCTCTTTTGATAATCACTTTCACATAATTTGTTTTCATATTTGGTTTGGCTTCAATTTCAGCGGTGATACAGACTCAGTTGTTCCAGTGACAGCCACGAGGTTTTCCCTTAGCCATCTCAATCTTCCCATTAAAACTCCGTGGTATCCTTGGTATTCAGGCAACCAGGTACTTTTGAACAACATATTTTTCGAAGCAAAAACACTACGATTTTTGTTTTTCGTGTTCATGCTTCTTTTCCCTTCGCAGGTTGGAGGATGGACAGAAGTTTACGAAGGGCTGACCTTTGCTACAGTGAGAGGTGCGGGTCATGAAGTTCCATTATTTCAGCCCAGAAGAGCTTTAAATCTTTTTAGATCATTCTTGGCAGGGAAAGAATTGCCGAAGTCATCACATAATTCTTAAAGCAAATAGCAAATTTAGTGCAAACTTCTCCATCAAATTGATGAGTTAAAGAACTAGAGTAGGAATCATTCATTCAAGTTAGAATATGCATTATTCAGACAATTTGTTATTCTACGTTTTATTGCAGGAAGCAAAGTGAGATTTTAGATTAACTGAATTCAAATTGTCAAGCAATGTTCAATGCAAGAAATATCAAAGATTTTTTCTGTAAAAAGAAAAATAATATACAGAGAACATCCATTATAAATGGATCAACAAAAAACAGTTTCTAATTTCCGGCAATGGCATGTTCCAGATACTGTTGCCATTCTGAATTTAGGGTAGAAGGAAATTTAAAAAAAAAAAAAACGAGTAAATCTGAAGGAACACGGTACAAATTAGCCCTTCTGACTGGTTTGTTGACAAAATTGAAGCTCATCTTGGATACGGGTGGGTGAAACATTCTTATTCTAAGCCCTCGCTTAGCCTTGTGGCATTCCCAAACTCTGAGCAAGGTCACTCATTCTCTCCTTCATGGCCTAGGAAAATCAGGAGAAAGAGATTATTATTTTGGTTAAAAAGATGGGTGAGCGGTCATGGCTTCTTGTTGAAATGAGGCAGAGAAATTATCACCTGAACACTCTTATGGTGTGCATCTTTGTATGCCTCGGTAACTAGCAGTGAAAGCTTCTGCATATAAAAATTGCCGCGGGTCAAGGTTTCTTCGAAACAAAAACACACATAAATTAGCAGCCCATTCTAAAGTTGGTAACCATATACAACAGCTGAGTCTTGCATTCAAAACTTGAATCCAGATATATTACCATGTCAACAACAATAAAGAAATTCAGAGTCTTTCATTCAAGTCATTCAGAATTTTTCATGGCAATACATCGTCAAAGAAGCATTTTTTAATGCATAAATGTTCATTTCTGCCCGTGGGAACATAAAAATATAGTTGTACATGCATTTAATCATCAAGCAAGGAATGATAAAACACAGTGAAAAAGAAAAAAAGAAAAGCAGATCGGATGAAAAAGATACAATATTGATTAAATTTTATGCACTCACTTCTGCACCCAGTTCCATTGCAGCCTCAGTGATCTCTGTGCGTACTGGTTGCTGATTTCCAGACAATGTTACCTATAATAGGTTTAAAAATTTTGTGAATTTCTATAAAAGATAAAGTCGAAAGTTAAATGGCACCACCTAGAAAAACAAGACATATTTCAGCCTTCAAATTTCGTGGGAAAAAATTTAAAACATATTTCCATGTTCCGTACACCAGTTCAAAATAAGGCTAAATGAATTTAAAGCTTCAAAAAAAAATGAAGGAAAAAAGGTTCAATTATTTTAGGCAAAGCATCGTGAGACCAGAGAAAGGGAGGAACACTAACATACCTTAATCAGCTCACCTTCGCAATAACCATCAAACTCAGCTCTGTAATACAAAATGATAACAAGATGGAATTTATACAAGCAGAGCAACGACACAAGTTCAGAAAACAATCTACTTAATACGAAAGACATACGCAGCCAGTTCTTTTTGCACCCGAACTGCATCAACTTGGACAACCATTTGTGCCTTTTTCACTGTCTCGTATAGATTCTGCATATTTCCAAGAATACCTGCCTAAAATCCAACAGCAGCAAAGTAGTGTTAGTGCCAATCAAGAGATACGAATAACGGCACACTCGCATCATGCAAAATAAATTCACAAGCACACGAAGAAGTTGTTCAATATTATTTTTTGCACGCTCAATTATATTGACCTTGTTTAAGATGCATTTCTGCTGTGCACAAAGCTTCACCCTAGAAACAGAAAGCACAAATAATCATAACAAGAAGAAACTGTAAATGAGACCAACCTTCGAAGGTGCTTCGCCAATCTTCTCATTATTATCTTTCTTGCCTCCGAACAGAGCATTTACACGGAGAGATCTAAAATGATGCCCAGATTTGTGTTGACCAGACCATAATAGGATCTCCTTACCAGCTAAGTTTGCATTCGAATTTAGATTATCTGGTGATAGCAGTGCAGCAGAAAATAAGTAAAAGCTATTATTCTCACATCATATACAAAGCAAATAGATGAGATCACAAAATAAAATGCCACAAAGCCAGTAGTTTTCAGTTAAATAATGACCTTAAGCCAACCCAAAAGAAGCAAGGGGAAAAACAAGCATCGAACTTTCAGGCAAATAAAAAACAACATCAGAAATGAGAAACCATTGACAAAGAGTTAGCTGAAATGCCAAAAATAGACCAATAAATTTGAATATGTCCAAACTCCTAGAAATAGAAATTAATAACAGTCAAAATTACTTTTCTTCAATGGATTATCCTACCCCAACCTGACCAACTCTTCGACCACTGGAACCCAACTCAGTGGAACATTTCATCGACATTTCTTTAACCTCGTAGTGACTTCAAAATGAGAAACTACTACGGAAAACAGGTGCTGATATCACTAACATTAGCTTATAATAAATTTCCCAGGTTCCCCCATGTTTAGTCACATTTACATCTAATTAGGTTTTTTAGCTGTTCTCCTAAGAGAAACGGGGAACCAAAAGACTGGTTTTTAATAGTTGAACAATTTAATTGGCTTTCTTGCCCAATCCCGCGTATCTTTTGCCAAAGAGCGAAAGAGAAATGGGCAGAACCTAGCAAGACTTAGTTTATGAAAAGCAAATGAAAACATCACAAAGAAACAATTTTCAATACTTTTATGAACAAATTAATCAATAAGGACAAACCCATCAATTAAAATAATCACTTTCATCAGAAAACATCCCAAAAACACAGCTTTAAAATTCCACCGCAGAGAAGCATACAAAATATATATATATATTCATAAAATAAATGCATACAACTGGGCCATTCACATTTGAATTCCTCACCAAATGCAAACCTACAACCAATCAAAAATTTTGCACTTTTATTACTTTCACAACAACATATATCCTCATTTCCAACAATATTAATCTCAAAACTCCAAAACTTTCCTCATCAAATCATTAACACTAGAAAGAAACCTCACGGGGAAAAAATGATGAAGAAAAAGGCTTTTCCCAGAGAATATTTGAAATCTGAGCTGTCACAGCACTTGTAGACACCATTGCCAACACTAAGATGCTTACAGATATTTTTACGCTGAACCTGTGAAGTATCGGTTTCTGATTCCGAAGATATACCGGTTTCGGTTTTTCCTCTTTAAATTGTTTTCCGCTGTGTATGACAGACCAATTAGGAAACGACACGAAGTTTTTATTTTTCACTTAATTTAATATATTAATTACGAGCCCAAACCAACAACTTGGGCTTTACCAGAGGCCCATGTTTACTGAAACCTGGGCCTGAATCTCTGTGGCATAGACAATCCAAAATATTAGTTAAAAATTCTAATTTTTTGTGTAAGATATTTTAATTTTGTATTATAATTATAACTCCTTATATTGGATGCAACAGAAATACATTATATTAGATGCAAGGGACTTGGCTAACATATATTTCATATATTTTATATTTTTTAATGAAAATTTTAAAGTATAAAACGTAAAATTTGAAATACATGATACAAATAATTTAAAATATAAATATAAACTTAAAAAATTAATATAAAATTTTAAAAAATTATATATTTTTTATACCTAGTATATTATAGACAAATCCTCGATGCAATGTAATCACATTCTCGTTTAAAATGCAAACTAATATGATATTATTTCAATTTATTTAGTTTAATATTTAATGTTAAATCTTTCTCTATTTTTAGAATTCATAGTATAGGATTTGTTATTCTAGTATATAATAATTATAAGTCAAAAGTTACATAATCTTAATATTAGACTAGCTTAATTCTCGACATAATTTAATTAATTTGACATGTTTATGATAATTTTTTTTATTCACATGATTTTGTCACGAGAATGGTTTTGAGTTTCAAAAAATTTAAGTGAAATTTTAAAGCGGGATTATTAATAAATCTAGTGTTGAGATATAAATATTAAAAATATATAACTAATTTTAAATTTGAATCTTAATTTTAAACCAAACTATGAATGTCCAGCCAACTGTTTGTATTTGCTGTACTTAGGGCCAGCATTGTCTCCTAGCTTAAATAGTTAAAGCGAAATATGTTAATTTAACAGGCAAAATAAAACATCAAACCAATGAAGAAGAAGAAGAAGAAGAAGAAAACGAGGCAATGTAATTTCAAGTTCAAATGTCAATATCACACAGCTTAGCATACCAACTTTGTGGTATGCAATTGTAAATGCAATTAATAAATTGGCCTAAAAAGCAGCAAAGACAACACAAAAAAATGGCAAAAACTCTCTCTCTCTCTCACTGTAAGTTGATATAATGCAGACAAGCAATCCCTATCTCTGTCAATTATGGCATTTGTCAATTGTTTACTCCTCAGGATCTGATCACCAACTTCATTTTTACAGAAGAGAAACCAAACTTCAAGAAAACCCACCTACTTTATTTGCTTTTTCTTTGTTTTTGGATGCAAAGATATACAGTTTATTCATATATAATAAATAGATTGTCTGTGGTTTAAATTGACATTTCAATAGAAATTAGGGATCTATTTGTTATAAATAAAAACATGCATTTATTTTTAAAACATTAAAAATATAGGGAACCAAATGTTATTAATTTTTTCTTTCCTTTTCTTTTTCGCCCATCATCCTCAACTTCCGTTTCCAAGCACTGCTGGAAATTTTTCTGCCCAAATTCATGGCATTTCACTACTGTTGTTGTTGTTGTTGTTATACGTGCTGTAATTCTACTAATTTCGGGAGGGATAGCCAGCCAATCTGGTAGAATTGCATATTCATCATCTTTGCTTTCAAAAACATAAAAGAAAAAAAAAGATAAGGCCAAGAAAACTTGCTTTGGTTGGTTCAATTCAATTATGGTGGCTAGACAAAGTAGGGTGGTGATACACACACACAAATATAAAGTTACAGACAGGGAGAGAAATTAGGTGGCGGTTAGGTATTGATGGGAAACTTGAATGCTAGAACCTGAGGCTGACGCAGTTTACTTTGATTTTGTTGCTTTCTTCTGTGTAGGGCGTAAATTGCAATGTTGTTCTGGTTGATGAATCATTGATTCATAACTGGGAAATGGAGATTTGGGTTTTCTTTCTTGGCTTGAAGCCTAAAATCAGGGGGACATTGTTCATAGCGTAGCAGCTAGCTGTGGGAAAGTATGTAGGAGGTAAAAACAGAAAAGACAGAGAGAGAATGAAGCATCCTTAATGAGAAAGAAAGCAAAAGAGAAAAGGGCATGAGAGTAAATTCAATGTGAAGAATAGACCCAGGTTTGGTATGGTGATGGTGGTATTTATTAATATTAATAATATAATAAAGGATAATTACATTTGAATCCATATCTTTATATTTTATAAATAAAAACATAATATATTTATTTATTTACAAATTATATATCTCTAGCCCCTATTAAAATCACAAAATTATCTTAAAAAGAACACATTTTGAATCAGTACTTCAAAATAATAAGGTATCTAACTTAACAATTAACACTAAATAATATTTCAGTTAATTAAGTATGTAATTACTGATTAAAGATTTATTTGTTATAAATAAAAAACCGTTATTATTTTTTTCAAATAGTAAAAAGATAAGGGATCTGAGCGTTATTATCCTAATGTAAAATTAATTGAAAGATCTCCGTTTCTGAGGAAAGGAAAAGGCAAGACAACAGCAAAGCACAGGAGGAGCACTTATCCAAAGCCTAAAAATAAGGTGCATCCAAAACCAAAACCGGCAACGCATCAGAAGACTGGCATCATCCTATTTATCATCTTGACTTTTTATTTTTTATTTTTTTTCATTTATTTTAATTTAACCCTTTTCATCTTATCTCTCCTTCTCTAAAATCCTGTGGCCTTGTCCAACTTTCCCTGTCCACAAGGAAGCAAATCAATAAAGCACGCAAGAGAGAAGAAAATATGGAAACAGAGGAAGAGTCCACACCACGCCTTGCTCTCTCTTCCTCTTTCTTTCTTCAATGGCCCAGCTGGACCAAAGTTTATATATGTATATGTATATATTGAAGAAAAACAAAATAGAAAGAAAAATGGAAAGCATAGAAAGATGCTGTTGTTGCTGCTGTTGTTTTTGTAGTTGTGATGCTGTAACATAGTCTTCAAATTTCCTCCAACCAAACCCATCTCACGAAGAAAAACTCACTCATTCTCGAACATGTAATAAAAGATGTTTACCAGAAATACCCTTCTGCAACACCCCAAAAAAAATCCCATCTTCATCACTGTCTCAACTCTTTCTCTCTCTCTCTTTCAAAAGAAAGAATACATTTTTTTTTTCACCGAAAATTATGTGGGCTCTTTGGGTTTTCATTCTTTCTTTGTCTTGGTCAGAGTTTCACAGAGAAAACAGGAATGCAAAGAACCTTCCTCTCTCTTCCTGTTCTACCTCTTTCTTTGTCTCTCTCCCCCGCTCCCCCTTCATTCCCTTTTCTTTAATTTTATCTCTCACTTTCTCCTTTATCGTCAAGCTGTTTTCTTTTTCTCTCTTTCCTTTCAAAACTCTCCCTTTTCTGGGTAGTTTTTGGTTTTTCCGTTGTTGGGTTTCTCTGTGATCTGAGGATGAAGAAGGTGAAAGGTGTTGTTGCAGCAGCATCTATGGAGAAAACTCCACCTTTTTCTGGTTATGATGACTCAAGGGCGAGGTTCAGGCACCAGAGCCTCATGCAGGATTATCAAGAGTTGTTAAAGGTACTTCCTTTTGTGGACTTGTGATATGTATTTGTTATTGGATTTGATCAGATCTGTTGTTTTTTGGTTGATTTTATTTTTGTTGGATTTTGTTCATGGTTTCTGGGTTCTCTTGATTTGTGGATGATTGATTGTTTGATACCTTAGGAAAAATAAAAAACAGTTGTTTTGGATCTTATGTTCTGGTTCTTAAAGTGTTGAGATCAGGTCAGAAATAAGCTTCAAATGGATTTTGGCAAAGGATCACTTTAGTCCTGAAATGTTTTTGTAATATAAACAAGCTTAATTAAACCATATAATTATAACTAAGCCAAATAGTTATTATATTCATAGTTATTATATTCTCTGTTGTTAAATTAGTTTATTAATCATCAAAAAAATATATATTTTTTTCAAATTCTTAATTATGAATTAAACCTATGAGATTTATTGATCAAGTATCGAAACAAGACAAGGCTTGAGACCTCTTTTGATTATTTTCTGGATTCTTTGTTTTCTCTTATTTATTTGTTGTGGATGTGGTTTATTGAAAGCTTTTCATTTTTTGTGGTTCACCGGAGAATTCACATATTTTTGTTTGGTTTTGTTATCAAACTTTTTGATATTCAATTTAATTTTTGAAGAATCATTTGTGGGTCCTTCTAGTTATATTTTTCCTTCATTTCTTTGTGTTAACCTTGGTTCGAATTCCATATTTTAATTGTCATTTTTGACGTGTTGTCAAAATGATGTGCAATTTTTATTTAGAAGAACTTTTGTTATTGTTAAGTAGACAGATGGATTTAAATGGTTAAGCATTTTACAGGAAAAGGAGGCCATGAAAATTAAACTGCAGATGATGAAACAGAAGAAATTGACGTTACTGGGCGAAGTCCGGTATAATCTTGTAATCTGAAGTTTGCATAGATTTTCAATCAAATCTTGTGAAAATCATAATCTTAACAATGTTTCCTTTTAAATTATAGGTTCTTGAGGAGACGGCAGCAGTTCTTGACTGCAAACCAGCCTTCTACTACACTGCCAGTTGACCGAAATTCTGTAAAGCCTCAGCATACACAAATACAAAGTAAAAAAATGGCAAAGGAAAGGAATAACAGCAGAAAGGGAGCTGCCTTATCTCGTCCATCTTCAGGTTTTGATCTGCATAAGAAAAGAAAGACTTACAATGAAAAACAAGCTAATTTGCGAAATCAAAATCCAGTTTTTGACTTAAACCAGAACCTGAAGACTTACCATGGAAAGGAATCAACTTTGCAAAAGTCCACACCGGTTCTTGACTTAAACCAGAAGGAAAGGGTTTACAATCGAAAGGAAGCTGATGCTCAAAACATGACTCCAGTTTTTGACTTAAACCAGATATCGGTAATCTATCAGTAGTGACCATTGATTTTGAACTTCAAATCTATGTGTTTCATTTTCAATATGAGCTAAAGTTTCCCGTAATTGTAACAGAGAGAGGAGGAAGAATTACAATTCAACAGCGAGCCATGGAGGGCAGAGGAATCAAAGAGAAGCTCTATTAGAGGCTCAGGTGATGAGCAGCACAATGACATGAAGTTATCGGTTTGTAGGAATATTGGAAAAGGGGCAAATCGAGCAGGGAAGAGGAAGATTTCATGGCAAGATCAGGTTGCTTTGAGAGTTTAAGTTTTTTATTCTTAGTTTGTATTGCAACTTAAGGTTTAATATTTGGTAGGCTCGGAAAGTTTACCTTCATGTGTTTTTACTAACCATTCTTCTTACTCTTTCCTTTTCCTTTGTAAAGTAAAAAGACAATATTTTTACATATTGAGTATATATAGATATGAGATGAAGGAATTGATCGGGTCAGGAATAAAATTTGATTTAATTAACAACCCTTTGTTTAGTTCTATGTGCATTTGAGAATGCTTTTAACATTTTCAAAAGTGATTTTGGACATCCTAAAGCATTTTATAGCACTCATGGAAGCATTAGTAGTTCACTTTCATGGTTGGATGAATGGAGTGAAAACAGAAGCAGCTGTGAGATTCCAAATTTTGTTGCTTTGCCTTTCTAGTTATTAGGTTGGTAAAGATCCCATAAGTACTTGTGACTTCAAAAAAACTGCTTCCTGAATCATTGCTTTCTTGGCCGGCATTCACATCCTCTGTGGGGAAGTTTACTGCTCGGGAATCTTATTATTTTAGTGGGTTGTGGTGGTGACTTGTGATTTGATAAAGCTTTTTTGTTGAATTCCAAGACGTTTCCACAATTGTTTGTTTGTAATTGGAAGGAGATTCCAGTGTTGTTGCTTTGCTTATCTTTTAATCTTGTTTGGTAGGAATTGCTTGTAAGGAATCTTTCATTTTACTCTACTGCATACATAGGCTACCCTTTATGCTGGCCTCTGATTCCTGTAATCATGCATACTAATCCAGCGCCCGAGAAAGTTGGGTTCAGCCACCATTTATGTGGCAAGGTTGCTGATTTTTTTTTTCCAATTTTTTAAAAAGGTAATTTGAAGTTTTTTATTAATGTTTTAAATATATTTTTATATATTTTAATTTTTAAATTTAAAATTTTATAAAAATTATGTCAAATCTAATACACATAATTATTTTAAAAACAATAATCATCACATATACAGAGTAGTTGAAAATTGGTCAGTAGTTGAAAATTAAACCAATTGTAAAAGCAATTATTACAATAACAGAAATTTACCAACTTTTAATGCCCTGTATTAAAGTTGGTTTTAGTGTTGGAGAAATAATTAAAGTGATTATGGTGGAGAACTTAATGGAGCAAGCAACCATATGGTCGTGCTCTTTGCACCAATCCCATGATTATTTTTCTAAAGTAAAATTTACTAATGTGCCTTGAAGATTTTTGAAGCACACAATACATAATCTACTAGAGTTAAAAGAGTCCCAGAGTCTTTCTTAATTCACAGAGCCAGAGGCTATGCTACCATGTACCTATAAATAAACATAAGGTAAATTGACATTAGATAATGATCATGAAGTTGAAAATTACACGGTGTGTGAGTTTAAGGTTGTGTGACTTTTAATCTATCGTGAGAGTGAGTGACAGTCGATAGCTTTCAAGTGGAAGTTTATCGAACACAATAGCTGTTGAACTTTTAAAGTTAAAGTAGAAGCACAATTGTTCTAAAAGTATATACCTGTAGTCTGCTAAGAAACAAGGAGTCTATAGCATGAATGGGCATAAAGAAAAGTTCCAAAACATCCAGATTTCATGATTGCATGTCTACAAAGAATCTGGTCTATGATGACATAATTGCGAGTGACACGGCAAGGGAAACACGTATCAAAGAAAGCAGAGGTTCCGAGAGAAGTCACTGCCTTTCTTACGTGACTGTTTGCAATTGCAACAGAAGTTATAGAATGGGCATGGTAGAATCATCATTTAGTAGTCTAACTTCCAAGTTTTTAAATGATGGAAGTGGTTTGGCTTTTTGCATTCAGATTTAAGACATTCAAATTAACCAGCGTTACTAAGGGGAAAGAAGCAAAAAACAGTACCTTTGGCATATTAAGGAGTCTGATGCTTCACATCCACAGCCATCTGAATCTCCAGAAACATTTTCCTTCATTTGCTTCTTTCGCAACCCCATCTGCATCTTTGGCATTCTTGGTAGGAACATTTTCTGTTGTTTCTTTGTTTGCTTCTTGGACCAACACATCTATATCTTTGGCACTGTCAGTAGGTTCTGATGATTTCACGATCATTGGGCTGGTCATTGTGGAGACAGCTTTACCATTTTGATTAGATTCCTTAAGTCGGGCCATGTGTTTCTTTCCCTTTTTATGAGCTTCCATCGTAACTGCAGAGCAAGTCCCGACTTGACAATTCTCACACCAGAATTCAAACTTCTGATTTGCTTGTTTTCTCTTCACACTCTCCGCCAACTGCATTACATTTTCCTTCATATTTTCTGCTTTTAGGTTTTTCTGCTTAGATGGCTGCTCATTTTCATTATTTGAATCTTCTACACCCTCCTTTCTCCGGTCTGAAACAATCACAGTTTTATCAGCTTGACTTGATGATTTTTCTTGCTGCTTGGTCTCCATTACTGAGCCAGCACCATCTCGGCTTTCTGCCAGCTCGATTTGCTTTCTGGATTTATTTGCCTGTGATGCAGGGTTGTTGCCCACCTTCTGAACTGTAAGCAGTCCTGCTTCCTTGGCCTTGTGCTTCTTACCTTGAAGGTGACCATTTAAACCTTGCTCACTAGTAGCGCTGACCTGACACAGAGCACAACTCCACTTCTTGGGTTTCTCAGTAGGTTCTGATGATTTCACGATCATTGGGCTGGTTATTGTGGAGACAGCTTCACCATTTTGATTAGATTCCTTAAGCCGAGCTATGTGCTTCTTTCCCTTTTTATGAGCTTCCATTATAACCGCAGCTTGAGTCCCGACTTGACAATTCTCACACCAGAATTCGAACTTCTTCTTTGCTTGTTCTCTCTTCACACTCTCTGCTAACTGCATTACATTTTTCTTCATATTTTCTGCTTTCAGGTTTTTCTGTTTGGGTGGCTGCTCATCATCTTGGCTTTCTGCAAGCTTGATTCGCTTTCTGGATTTCTTTGCCTGCGATGCAGGGTTGTTGCCTACCTTCTGCGCTCTAAGTAGTCCTGCTTCCTTGGCCTTGTGCTTCTTACCTTGAAGGTGCCCATTTAAACCTTGCTCACTTGTAGCGCTGACCTGACAGAGAGCACAACTCCACTCCTTGGGTTTCTTCGAACTTGTCAAAGAGACCCCTTGAGAACCTGCAGGCGGTGTGGTAACTTTCCCCTTTGCCCCAAAAAGATTTGGATCAGGTCTGGCCTGCAAAATATACTCAAACACAGTACATAACCAGGAAGTCATGTATTAGTCACCTCATCAATGGTGAAAGCTGTAAAATTTTTCCTGTGAGCTTCACTGCTGCTTATATAAGTACAGCTCAGAATTAAGTAATTAATGGTTACTCAATACACACAGATAAACCAAAAGCACTTCTGCAGTGCACTGCATAATTTGAAGAATGATACCCCCTCAAAGAAAATATCCTCTTCCCAAACTGAACACACATTTAGATAGAGACAAGCAATAGAATTCAAGTAGAAAATTACCCATTCAAAAAAATCAACAATAACCAAAAAAAAAAAGGGAAAGAAAGATAGAGAGAGAAATCACTCGGTATAAGTTGATGTGACATTTGGTAGTAAACCAATGTAACCTCTTTTAAAGCCTTAGCAGCAAGCTCACTTTTGTGCATTCATAGAAGGCTTTGAAACACAATTTTTCCAGGTTGTAGGGATCACATGTTCTCAATGCGCAAATTTAGAAACCGAAAAAATTAGCATTTGTGCACATGGTCAAGAATTAATACATTCTCTTATCCACTTAATTTGACCAACCAAACCAAATTTTGTGAACCTTGACCTACATAGATATCCAAATGCTAAAATGTTTGGAACTAATTCAAGATAGTTAGTCCAAATGTACTCCCCAACAAACTATGAAGCTTATGGATCAAAACTAAGCCATAAATTACAAAGAGGCCCATGGCGATATCTCAGCAATCACCTTGGGGTAACATAAAAATCCAATTAAGCTATCAAGCTAATTAGAATTTGTTAAATATGTAAGTGAGGGATAAAGCCAATCAAATGGACATGAAAGAATCACTTTAACCGAAAGGGTTCAAGAAAAACGAAGTCAATACAAAATATTCATTCCCTCCATACAAATAACAAAGTCCACTAACAGAATGTAAAGATTAAATGCAATGCAAAAATTTCATGAAGGTAGAAAAATAACAAACTAAGCTTAAGTGTGACACGTAGCCATCAGGGTATGACTGAGATCAGAAAACTTGACAAAAGGAATGTATAAGGATCTGCTGTTTATGCATTGGGTAGACTTCTCCAACTAAATTGCACATGAAAAATCAACACCTAAGGGATCAGGGAAGCCATCAATCTTAGGTTATTTTCCACCCGGATAACAGTAATGTCGCTACAACAAACTATTATAGCTACAGTAATCCTGGGAGAACAAATCTCCTTGATTAAATGACAATAATGTCCCATTAGGGTTGCCTTTTTTATGCATGGTTTGCAAGTAGAAGGGTTACTGCAAGCACGAGTAGCAAACCTGGATACGTGCACTGCATCAATAACAGCATAATGCAGAAGGCGAGACATTGAGAACACTTACTCAGCAGATATAAAGACAAACTCAAATTTAAACCAGAAATGCACAAAAGCTTTTGTCAGCAGTTGCAGATTTGTGACCTCACAACACAGGCATAAAAATGTTGTAAACTGAATAATATAAAGCTTTACAAAATAGCTATACTGCTAAAACTTCATAGGCCATGACACCAATGCACAAACTTCATTAAACTCGTGCCAGAGCTAGATGTATTACAAAAACACAAAACCGACAACAGAATCTGTGGATAGAGAATTAAAAAAAAAACTCGTAAAAGCTTAGATGCACATATCCTATGATGGGAGCTCAAAACAACAACCCCACTAGACTTGCAGTCACACTGAAAGACAATATTCTCTCAGAAAGAACTAGTAATAGTTATTAATATCCCATGAAGCTTCAGCAAAAATGCAGGAAATCCACCACTTTCCCAGATAAGTCTTGCCATGATAGCCCACAACCCAGAAATACTTAAAAACAAAAATAATAATAGAAAGGCAACATAAAATTGTATGTCTTTCTTTAGCTGCTGATTATACACCCTACCTCAGCAAGCTTGCAGCCAATGAGAGGGGTGGAAAAAAAAAGTCAAAACCTAGAAACTAATAGGGCTATTGCTCCCCTACAAATTCTACCAAATTTGTAGTATCCCCAGAAATAGCATAGAAGAGAAATAAACTCAATTAGAAAAAGCTACAAGAAACAGTAGAATTTACATGCTTCCTCCTTTAGCACCTGATTGAGTCAACTGCATCAAACTTGTAGCAAACAGAACACAGAGAATACAGCCACTAACCAATATTGAAGACAAAGAAACTCATTGACACCAAAAGCATAAATTAAATCACATAAACAAATAATTTGAACACTGACCAGCATAATCAATTTATCCTTCTGGGTGAAGTCCGAGGCACTTTTAATCTTATCTGTGGCAGCATCTGAAGACTCTGCCAAAATAGGAGACAGTACATTGTGACCAAATCCCAAGCTGCGATTCCCAGAAAATGCTAACCGGTCCTCAAGCTGGTGCATTAAGGGATACTGTGAGTGCCGCTGCATTGTTAGCCTTTCATCAATTGATATTCCTCTTCTGCTTGATCTATGCATTGGCATCTCTCTTTCCATCATCAGCTTTCGAGTCACCTCTTCTTGAAGCATTTGTAGTCGTTGGCGAACATTTTCTGCTGCAATTAATTCTTGCCCAATCCTCTCTTTCTCAATCTCAAGCTGGATTATGTAAAAGTCTTTTGGGTTTGGCATATCCCTTTCCATCATCAGCCTTCTTGTCATCTCCTCTTCAAGCACTCTTAGTTGTTGGCTCACATTTTCTGCTACAATGAATTCTTGCCCGATCCTCTCCTTCTCAATCTTAAGCTGGATTGAGTCAAAATTTCTTTGGCTTGGCATGAAACTTTGGGCTGTTGTATAGTTAGCTGAAAGAGAAAATTTATACTAGATCAAAATTACAAGGTACGCCCATTTGATTGCAGAGAAATTGGGGTGAAATTATATCAACAAGTTTTAAAGTGGGAAGCACTTCAAGGTTCTGAAGTTATTTTTTTCCATCCTTCCTTTAGGAACCTCTGATTCACTAAAGTAACTCAAATTTCAAGAAGAAAAAAATAATGAACCAATATAGCAATAAGAATTGGATTAAAAGAGTACAAAATGGGTTCTGTTTTCACACAAAAGCTTAAGCAGCATTTGTTTCATGATTTAGAACGATTCTAAAGAATTTATGACACAATTCAGAGTGCTGGCATATGATTTAAATTCAATCTCATAAAGAACAACAAAACAAACTTCTTATTGTTTTAAGCTTTTAACCCGGTTTTAAGCATTGTATCAAAAAACTGTTTTTGGCAACTCCAATAAAAGCTTCTTGTTTCTCCAGTTTCCTAACACATTTTCTGTCCTTCGGTTCCGGTAAAAGAAATCTAAATTATATATCAATTCAGCAGAAGTTTCCAAATCTGCTATCTTCCAATTGCATTCGGCAATGACATAAAGAGAACGAGAAAGAGAGAAAGGGGACTGTCTGGTCGCTGAGAAAATGGGGGAAATGCAGGATATTTGAGTCTTCAAGTTATGAGAATTGATTTGATGACATAAAAACAACGGCTCAGAATCTTTGACTTGCAAATTGTTTCGAAAATCATGGTTTTGCGTCATGTTGTTGAAATACTGCCCTGCTTTCAATCCAAGGGAAAATACAGCCACAAAATTTTCATAAACTATTTTGTTTCTAAAAGAATGAGAAAAGTAAATTATTAAGATTTATGAGATCATACTATCATAAAACCTCCAACGTTCCGTATTCAACTCAAATAGAAAATCTCATGTTTCAAAGACATATTATTTGCCTAAAGTGCTTTTCAGAAAGCGAGTTCTCCGATTGCACGAGAAACTGCTGCCGGCAGAAGCACTTTTCAGAACAATTTCAGATCAAAAGCCCGTTTGAACTGAAAGTATATATTTATTTTAAAAAAAAAAAGCATCGAAAGTACTTCTCTAACAAGCATTCCAAATGCTTTTCGATTTAAAATAACAAAAAGCACTTCCGTATATTTCATCGAAATTCAGGACACAAACATCGTCTTATCTACTTGAAGGACGCTTAGAACTTTTCTTAAAACATAAATGAAAAAAGTGTTCTTTTCATTTCATTTCTAGTTTTCTCAGCAACCAAACAGATGACAATGACGCTAGATATTACATAGATAGATCGATCCTGTACTGACCTCCCAATGCTTGCTCAGAGAAGGAACTCAAGCTGGGAGAAGAAGTAGAAGAAGACAGATACGGCGCCGATCTATCGTCAACTGCTCGGAACTTGAACTCCATTGAACTGTACAAAGAGCCGTACACCGATCACAAAAACCACGGAGAAAGAGAGAGAATCATCGAGTTATTATCGCAGCTCTGCTAAAAAAAAAAGGAATAATATTCAGGGACTGGTCACCGGTCGATTATAAAAGAGCAAGTCTGTGTCACGCGTAGGCACGGCGCGGGAAGATTTTGCGGACCGTATTAAGAAATAGGTTGGTCTGTTTGCTTCAACGCGTTGTACGAGACTTATGTAGTGTGTTTCCGTATTTATATTTGGATTCTGGGTTTTTCTACTTTATATACAGTAACATCTTAAAATTTATGTTATTATTAATTTAAAATATTTTATTTTATTTTAAATTTTTATAAATAATTTTTAAACTAAAATTAAGACGATCCCTTATAAATTTTTTTATTTTTAGTTTAAATAATTATTTTTAATATTTTATAAATTTATTAAAATATAATTAAAATTATTTATTATTTATTATATAATTGTTAATATTTTATTAAAAATTTAAAATAAAAAATTAACAAAAATTCAAATCTACGTACCAAAACTTTCGGAGTATACCAGTACGTACATGTACGAGGAAGACCCTTGGATTCTGTTGCTTGGCTTTGGGGAAGTCACTCAGCGCGCGGGTTCAGAGGCTTCTAAGTTGTCGGTGTGTAACCACACGTGCACAGAAATTCACAAATCGAATAAAAAAGTGCCACGCTTATAATTTCGGAAACGTGTTAAAAGAGTGCATGATTTTAATAATTATTAGAGATTTTAAGCACGTGTGACCGACTCTTGTATTGTAGAAATTTTTTAAAAAAGAAAATTTTAAATACCTAATTAAAGATAAATTATTTATTTATTTATTTTAATTATATACAGTTAATAAAAGAACGTACTGATAATGGGATTCTTAGCATTGTAATAAAATTAAAGTGGTAAGAGACTGTACAAGGCATGCCCATCATCATTCCAACTAAAATTCCGAAAACGACGTAGTTTTAATTATATAATAATTCAGTTATCGACCGATTGACCATCCAATTAACTTTTCGTTGAAGACTGATGTTATCTTCACCGTTAAGGCTGACATTTCCCCACGTTACATTGTACTACATTCTTCTTCGTCTGCAGCTGTTAGACTTACGAAGATGCCCACTCGCTGCCAGATCTTCATGCTCACTTCCGATCGCAATATTCCTTCCTCCTTTGAGAGTTTGCCTCCGTCGTGGTTGCTGCTTTGTACCTTTCGCTCCTCCTTGCTCCCTTTCTGCTCTGTTATATGCTTTGTTTGGTTCTCAAGAAAACGTCCGTTTTCTCCTTTCCAATCTTTCATTAATGCATAATTTGGAAAGAGATTGTAGCAGAATCCTAATCTAACATAAAAAGAAATCAAATTTAATGTAAAAAATAGACTAACTCTTCACGCCCTGTGCTAAAGTTGGTTTTCGTAGTGGAGAAATAATGGAAGTCATTACAGCGGAAAACTTTATGGAGCAAGCAACTACATGTCTTGTGCATCATCTCATGATTACTTTTTCTTGCAAGATAAGCTTACTCGGGTGCCTTACGAGATTTTTGAACCACACAATACATAATCTTCAAGACTTAAAAAAAGAGTCCCACAGTCTTTCTTAGTTCACTGAGCTCTAAACTGAAGACTGTTGTTTTATCTTACATATTTGAGAGTTGAAGCATTTTCCAAATGCTATGCTACCGTCTTCCTACAAGTAAATATAAGATAAATTGTCATTAGATAATGATCAAGAAGTTGAAAATTATATCCCGTACGAGATTAGGGTGGCGTGACTTCTAATCTACAGGGAGAGTGAGTGATAATCCTTAGCTGTCAAGTGAATGTTTATCGAACACAATAGCTGTTGAACTGTTAAAAGTAAAAGCATAGTTGCTCTAAACGTAAGTACCTAGAGGTCGCTAAGAAACAAGGAGTATACAGCATAACTAACTATTCTAATTAGATGGGCATAAAGAAAAGTTTTAAAACATCCAGATTTCATGATTGCTTGTCTCAGATACAAAGAATGTGGTCTATGATGACATAATTGCAAGTGACACGGCAAAGGAAGCACTTACCAAAGGAAGCAGGGGTTGTAAGATAAGTCACTACTTTTCATAATTGACCTTTTGCATATACAACAGAAGTTATAGACAGGGATGGTAGAAACGTTATTTATTAGTCCAACTTCTGAGTTTCTAAATGATGGAAGTGGTTCGACTTACGCATTCAGACTTAAAATATTCAAATTAACCAACATTACTAAGGAGTGAAAAGCAGTACCTTTGGCTTATTAAGGAGTCCGCTTCTTCGTTTCCACAGTGTCTGCCACTATAGATGAACCCAAGCCATCTGAATCTCTAGTAACATTTTCTGTTGTTTTTTCATTTGCTTCTTTCACCACAACATCTGTATCTTTAACATTCTCAGAAGGAATATTTTCTGTTGTTTCTTTGGCCGCTGTGTTTCTGTCGTTGGCATTCTCAGTAGGTACTGATGATTCCACAATCATTGGACTGGTCATTCTGAAGACTGATTCAATATTTTGATTAAATTCCTTGAGTCGACCTATGTGTTTCTTTCCCTTTTTATGAGCTTCCATCACAATTGCAGTGTGAGTTCCGACTTGACAATTCTCACACCAGAATTTGAACTTCTTATTTGCTTGTTTTCTCTTCATACTCTCCGCCACCAGCATTACATTTTTCTTCTGGCTTTCTGCTTTCCAGTTTTTCTGCTTCAGAGGTTCCTCATTTTCAATCTTTGAATCTTCTATACCCACCATTTTCTGGTATTTAACAACCAGAGGTGTATCAGCTTGAAGTGACAATTCCTCTTCCAGCTTGGGCTCTTTTTCTGGGCCAGCACCATATTGGCATTCTGCAAGCTTGATTTGCTTTCTGGATTTCTTTACCTGTGATGCAGGTTTGTCACCCATCTTCTGAGCTCTAATTAGTCCTGCTTCCTTGGCCTTATGCTTCTTACCTTGAAGGTGTGCATTCAAACCTTGCTCACTAGTAGTGCTGACCTGACAGAGAGCACAACTCCACTCCTTGGGTTTCTTCAAACTTGTCAGAAAGAGCTCTTGAGAACCTGCAGCCAGTGCCGTGGCTTTCCTCTTTGCTCCACAAAGATTTGGTTTGGGCTTAGCCTGCAAAAGATGCTCAAAACACATAACATAACCAGGAACTTGTGTATTAGTCACCTCATCAATAGTGAAAACTGCAAAATTTTTCCTCTGAACTCCATTGCTGCTTCTATAACTATAGATCAGAATTAGTGATTAATGGTTACTTAATACATACAGCAAACCAAAAGCATCTCTGCAGTGCACAGCATAATTCGAAATATGAGACCCTCTTGAAGACCATATCCTCTCCCAAAACTGATCAACAATTTGCTTAAAGGACTTAACATTCAGGCAAATACTCCCAACACACACACACACAGAACGAGCAATAGAATTCAAGTAAGAAATTATCCCCTCCAAAAATCAACCAAAAAAGAGAAAGGAATATAGAGAGAGAAATCAGTCAGTAAAAGCCTTAGCAGCAAGTTCACATTTGTGCATTCATAGAAGGTTTTGAAACACAATGTTTCCAGGTTGTAGGGGATCACATGTTCTCACTTCCCGAATTGAAAAACCAAAAAATTAACATTTACGCACATGGTCAAGAGTTAATACATTCTCTTATCAACTTAAGTTGACCAACCAAACTGAATTTGTGAACTTTGATAACATGTTTGGAATGAAGTCAAGATAGTGAGTCCAAATGTACTCCCCAACGAACTATGACACTTGTGGATCAAAATCAAGCCATAAATTACAAAGAGGCGAAATGGGAATATCTCAGCAATCACCGTGGGGTAACATACAAATCCAGTCAGCTATCTAG
Organism: Swietenia macrophylla; assembly: GCA_032401905.1. NCBI lineage: Eukaryota > Viridiplantae > Streptophyta > Magnoliopsida > Sapindales > Meliaceae > Swietenia > Swietenia macrophylla. The sequence continues at coordinate 9,332,264 of CP135561.1, read as the reverse complement.
CTAATCAGAATTTGTTAGGTATGTAAAACAGGTAAGTGAGGTATAAAGCCGTTCAAATGGACATGAAAGAATCATTTTAATGGAAAAGGGTTCAAAAAAAACAATGTCAACACAATATTCATTCCCTCCATACAAATTATAAGGTCCACTAACAGAATGTAAAGTGTCAATGCATTCCAAAAATGTGAATGTATGTAGAAGACTAACAAACTAAGTTTAAGTGTGACATGTAGCTACCGTGGTATGAATGAGACTACGTAACTTGACACAATTCTACTGTTTATACACAGGATACACTTCTCCAACTGAACTTGCACATGAAAAATCAAATCCTAAGAGATCAGCAAAGCCATCAATCTTATTTCAGCCCAGATTACAGTAGTGCCACTATAGCAAACTATTTTAGCTACAGTAATCCAGGGGGAAAAAACTCCTTGATTAAATGACAATAATGTCTCCTTATGGTTAACTTTTTAATGCATGGTCCGCAAGTAGAAGGGTTGCTGGATGCATGAGTGGCAAACCTGGATACATTCACCGCATCAATAACACAATAAAAACCTGGATACATGCACCGAATCAATAACACAATAAAGCAAAAGGCGAGACATTGAGCAAACTTACTCAGCAAGCAAAAGGCGAGACATTGAGAAAACTTACTCAGCAAGCAAAAGGCGAGACATTGAGAAAACTTACTCAGCAGATATAACTTCAAACACAAAGTTAGACCAGAAAAGCACAAAACTTTTGCCAGCAATGATAGACTTGTGACTGCACAGCACGGGCATAAATATATCATGTAAACTAAATAGTACAAAGCTTTAATAGCTGTACCGCTACAACTTGCTAGGCCAGGACATGAATACACAAACTTCGCTAAACTTGTACCAGAGCTAAATGTATTACAAAAGTACAAAACCTACAACAGAATCCATGAATAGAGAAATGAAAAAACCCAACAGCTTAGATGCACATATCCTACCTTGGGAGCTCAAAACAAGAACCTTGCTAGACTTGCAGTCCCATTGACAGACAATATTCTCTCAAAAAGAACTAGTAATAGTTATTAATATCCCAAAAAGCTTCAGCAAACATGGAAGAAATCCACCGCCACTTTCAAAGATAAGTCTTGCAATGATATCACGGGTTGGATCATTACTCTCTCTTTAAAAGACATGTCTGATAAGGTGTACAACACCCACCTTATAAACCCCAAGAATTCCCCTTTCCTATCTAATGTGGGATTCCATTGCATTATCTCCCACTCAATCCAGTGACACCCCCATCATAGATGAGCCTTCTTGCTTGCCCCTTCTGCTCTACCTCAAGACTTATGAACCCTTTGTGAACACGACAGCTACAATTCTCCTTTCTTATTTGATGTTGGATTCCGTTACATTCTCTCTCACTCAATCTTGTGATGCCATCGTCACAGGTGGGCCTCTCTGCTTACCCGTCCCGCTTTACCTTGAAATTTATAGATTCTTTATAAATGCGTTCGCTACCATGGGTGCTTGGTGAGACATCACAGTCGGATTGTGTTTGACTCTGCTATTATTTGTCACAGGTTGGGTCATTACTTTCTCTCTAAAAGACATGTGTGATAGGGCGTGCAATACCCACCCTTATAAACCTAAGAATTCCCATTTACTATCTAATGTGGGATTCTATTATAATAATTCATCACCCAGAATGCATAAAAGCAAAATAATAATAGAAAGGCAGCATAAAACAATATTTCCTTCTTTATATGCTGATTATACACCCTACCTTAGCAAGCTTGTAGCCAATGAGAAAAAGAAAAGTCAAAACCAAGAAACTAGTAGAGCTATTTGTCTCCTACAAATCCTACCAAACTTTTAGTATCACTGGAGATAGTGTAAAAGAGAAATATGACAATAAACTCAATTAGAAAAAGCTACAAGAAAAGTATAATTCACATGCTTCCTCATTTAGCATCTGATCAACTCAACCCCATCAAAGGTGTAGCAAACAGAACACACAGAATACAGCCACTAACCAATATTGAAGACAAAGAAACTCATTGACACAAAAAGCATAAATTAAATTATATACACAAATACTTCGAACACTGACCAGCATAATCAATTTATCCTTCTGGGTAAAGTGCAAGGCACTTTTAGCCTCATCTTCAGCAGCATCTGAAAACTGTGCCAAAATAGGAGGCAGTACATTATGTCTATATCCCAAGCTGGGATTCCCAGAAAATGCTAACCGGTCCTCAAGCCAGTGGTTATCAAGCTGGTGCATTAATGGATACCTTGAGTGAAGCCGCATTGTGAGCCTTTCATCAATTGATATACCTGCTCTTCTTGATCTACACATTGGCATCTCTTTTTCCATTATCAGCTTCCTCGTCACCTCTTCTTCAAGCATTCGTAGTCGTTGGCGCAGATTTTCTGTTGCAATTAATTCTTGCCCAATCCTCTCCTTCTCAATCTCAAGCTGGATTGTGTAAAAGTCTCTTGGGTTTGGCATCACTCTTTCCGTCATTGTCTTTCTCGTCATCTCATCTTCAAGCTCTGTTAGTCGTCGGTGCATATTTTCTGCCGCAATGAATTCTTGCCCAATCCTCTCCTTTTCAATCTCAAGCTGGATTGTGTAAAAGTCTCCTTGGTTTGGCATTAAACTTGGGGCTGCTGTATAGTTAGCTGAAAGAGAAACTTTATACCAGGTCAAAATTATGAGGTATGACCATTTGATTGCAGAGAGATTGAGGCGAAACGATATCAATAAGTTGTCAAGTGGAAAACACTTCAAGGTTCTGAAGTTATTGTTTCCATCCTTCCTATAGGAACCTCTGTTATGCTAAAATAACTCAAATTTCAAAAAGAAAAAGGTAACGAGATGATTAAGCAATAAGAATTAGATGAAAGGAGAAAAAACCGAGTTCTGCTTTCACACAAAAGCTCAAGCAGCATTTGGTTCACGATTCACAACAATTCTCAAAATTTATGACACAACTCAGAGCGATGGCATATGATTTAAATTCAATCCCATAAAGAAAAACAAAACAAACTTTTTATTGTTTTAAAACTTTAACCGGGTTTTAAGCATAAGCATTGCATCCAAAAACTGTTTTTGACAACTCCAAGAAAAGTTTCAATTTTCTACTCTTTTGTAATCCATTTTGCATTATTTGTTCTCAATGGAAGAAATGTAAACTATATATCAAATGGGCAGAAGTCTCTAAATGTGCTATATCTAACTGAGTAGAGTATCTTCCAATTGACATTTAGCAATGACATAAAGAGAAGGAGAGAGAAAGGGGACTGTTTAAATGTGGGAAATGCAGGATATTTGAGTTTTCAAGTAATGAGAATTGATTTGATGACATAAAGACAAAGGCTCTGAATCTTTATCTTTCCAAATTGTTTCTAAAATCATGGTTTTGCCTATTTATTCATGCTGTTGAAATACTGCAATGTTCTCGTTCCAAAAGAAAACAACCACAAAATTTTTATCAACTATTAATTTATTTTTGTAAGAACAAGACTTGTAAATTATTAAGAATAATGACATCGTATTATAATTATCATAAAACCTCCAATGTTCTGCATTCAACTCAACTATACAAAAAATCTCATGTTTCAAAGAGATATTGTGCCTGGAGTGCTTTTCAGAAAGCGACTTCTCCGATTGCACATCAAACCGCTACCTGCAAAAGCACTTTTCAGAACCATTTCAAATCGAAAGCCTCGTTCACCTAAAAATATTTATATTTTTTACGCAAGAAACCAGCATAGTGAATGCTTCTCTAACGAGCATTCCAAATGCTTTTCGCTTTAAAATGAATTAAAAAAAAAAAACACATTCGTTTATTTCATCGAAATTCACGACACAAATGTCGTTTTATCTACTTGGAGGACTCTTTGAGCATTTCTTAAAACATAAATAAAGAAAAAAAATAAAAATTCTTTTCATTTCCTTTCTAGTTTTCTCAGCAACCATACAGATGACAATGAAGATAGATAGATAGATAGATAGATAGAAAGATAGATCGATCAGTACGGACCTCGCAATGCTTGCTCAGAGAAGTAACTCAAGCTGGGAGAAGAAGCAGATGAAGACAGATACGGCGCCGTTCTGCGGTCAACTGATTGGAATTTGAACTCCATTGAGCTGTAGAAAGAACCGTAAACCGGTCACAAAACCACAGAGAAAACGAGAGAATCCTCGAGTTACTATCGTAACCGTGCTGGAAAATAAACGAATAATGTTGATGGTTGATGATGGAAGAGCACGTTTATTTCACGCGCTGCCACGGTGCCGGGGATTGTGTATTGTGTTTGTATATGGATTCTCTTCGATACTGTAGATTGCATTCAGAGGTTTTTAAAGTCTGCGTGCTGCCACACGGGTATGGAAATTCCCAATGCGAATAAAAATGTGCCACGTATATAATTTCGGACACGTGTTAAAATGCAAGATATTTAAACTTTTCCTACAGGCCTAGTGCGAATGGCCCATTTCTGTGGGCCATTCAGAGGTGATGAATGCCAGCCCAACCCATCATCATTGCTTCCAGCTATAATTTCGAAAACGACAAAGTTTTAGTTCCCTACTCTTTCTCCCATTTTCTTTGCGACCAAACGGAGATTATTTGATATCTTTCCCTCCCCATCTTCTGTTTACTTGGCGACTTTTCTCTCGGTTACTGAGAATTTTTTTTTCTCTTGTAATCATTTTGTATATATGAGATTGGATTTTTGTTCAGGGGTGTTGATTTGATCGGGTGATGGTTTAAGGAATGCAGTGGCTACGGATCCTGCAGGATCTGATTGGAACTACGTATTTTGCTCAAGGGCATTCATGGTAGGAGAAGATGGGACTCGGACATCTAGCTTAACTCTTCGTTATCGCATAAATTATCAATGTTCTTATTGTTTTCCAAATTCTATTAAATTAAATGTTTGACAGAGTAATTACTATAAGATGACAAATCATTACACACACCATCCATTTATGTTATTGATAGCAGAATCAGCGTTACATAAAATTACAGAAATGAATCGTACTAAGCAGGGTCCGAGCTGCACCAGGAATTTTATTTATTTCATTTATTCATATTTCCTACCCCCTCCCTCCGTTCCAAACTTCAATACCGAGATCTTACATTCGGGGGTTGCAAGAGCATCTCGTAAAACAACTTCTTAAAGGGCTGAATGTGTTGGTTTTCCAGGTTTACAGTCACGGACCAACTCGCATCATTGCTTCGACTTCGTACGATACACACTGTCCCATCGAAACCGGCAGTAAGTCTCACAAACATTGGTGTTCCCCATCCGAAATTTGCATCATACACAGGCATGTCTACCAATTTAGTTATAAAGAGATTAGGACATTTATAAACGTCTAATCCTTGCTTGACAAGCATTACATCGGGCTGTTGCTTTAGAAAAGCAAGAGCTGACTTCACATGCTCGCCATCTATCCGCTTTATAGCTTTGTGAATTCTTTCCGCTGTATTATTCAACGGTTCTGATAGAATGTCACCCGATGAGGAAAACGATTTAGCAGCAAGGACTACGTTGCCGAAATACGCATATGGAATAGGAGGATTGAATTTAGACCGTACATTTGTGGAAATGTATAACTTGCTGGCTTGATCATCAGACACTCCACGAGCTTTGCATGCGCAACGCCATATATGTGCTGCTAGGATCTCGAGCCTGGTATACTTGTCAACGGATTTTTCTTTCAGGAGGTCGATTTGATCAGGTGATATTTTAAGGGTCGCAGAGGAAATGGATTCAGAATTTGATTGTAATTCTATATTGGGTTTAAGGGTATTTATAGAAGGAGAATTTGAGGCCCCGACATCTATCACTTTCCGATCAAAGAATGGTGGAATGCTAACCGGAAGGCCACGAGTCATCTCAGCCCACGAGTTGATGAGATGGTACATTGAAGTTGCATCTCCAATTGTATGGTGGAACATTACTCCAAAACAAACACCTCCACACTTGAAACGAGTTACCTATTTCATATATTAAGACAAAATATCAAATTAGAATCCACAAGAAATCTCGAATCAAGCAAAAACATGTAAAATCTTCTATATTCATTTTGTAGACCATTTCTTATACCTGTATTAGTAGGAGTGGACAAGAAAATATATCTTTGGTAGAGTCAAGACTTGGAAGAAGCTGCTGAAGCATCCGCCTTGATTCAGAGTCATCAAAATCATCAATAACGCAACTTGTTTCAGCCTCTAAGAATAAAACTCCCTCTCCATTACACTGTATCTCAATTCCGCCGCTTTCATCCCTTCCGAATCTTCCAGACAAAGCGTAGAATGGTACAAGAACATTGCTCAAAGCTTCCTTCAATAAATCAACTTGGAAGAAATTGGAACAATCATTTGGCCGCCGGTAGAAATACACAGTGCCCATATGAATTGCCGGCACCGATAGGTCCAAGACAGAAAGTCGTACGCGTTGCATGGCAATTTTCTTGGCAGGGCGTATGATTGTTGAATCCTTTACTTGAATTTCCATTGCGCCAATACTGTCACTATGATCACCACCTGTGAAAATAATGGTCACATAAGTACTTTTTTAAACCTTCTAAATTCAAATAGAAAATCAACCATACTTTTTATCCTTTATTAATTCAGAGAAAATAAATTTTACAGTTGAAAAAAAATCTAAAAAAACCATTGGAGATACCACATTATTAGTGCATCAATGCTGTACAGTTCGAATATCTTTATTTTTATTTAAAAAATCAATAATAATAAAAATACAAACTCTATTATTATAAACTCATACGTTTTTTTCTCGTAAAAATATAAGATATATGATAATTATATAACACTATCCCATAAATTTATACAAATAAACTTGAATATCTAATAAATATTCTTTAAAATTATTAAACACATGTATGAAAGTGCACACGCACATATACATAGACAAACACATAAACGATATTATAAATAATTTTACTATTTATGATATAATTATAAACTCTCTCTTAAAACTCTATAAAGTTTAGAATGCATATACCTTTCGGCCTCTTGAGAGTTTTGCAGTAAACGTTGAATAGTGTGTTGTGATAAACGGAAACCTGGAGGCTATATATAGACACACCGTTAAGCCTGATTCACAGCTTTTTGGATGATTTATTTAACGATTTGGTCAGACTTATTAGGCATTTTTTTAATCAATTTTCAGAGTCATTAATTTACAAAATTCATAAGGGATGTATCTAATTTCTTGTGACGGCAACCACTTCGTCATTGATCGGGTGGTTGTACCTTACAGCCCCTCTGCAATTCATTCTTGAAGTAAATAATATCTACATTTTTTAAAAGCACACATTGAGACTGAGTTATCAATGTGCTTAATTAATATGGGCGAAGTTAGTAGATATAAATGTCAGCACTCAATAAAAAAAATGTATATAAATTCTCTTTTGATCTTTTTCTTTTTTAATTTAACAATATGATGACATACTGTACGCTTAATAATGAAAAGTTAAAATTATGTCTTTAACTTTTTAATTTATATCATAAAATATAAAATTAATTTATAAATTTTGATAAAATATAATTTGAACTATTTATTATTAAATGTGTTACATATTATTATCTTGTTAAAAGTTAATAAGAAAAAAGAGTAAGAGAGAATCTAAATTCTAAAAAAATGGTGATAAAACAGTACATTTCGGTCAACTAATATAATTTTTTAGAAAGAATTTGATATATTTTGCCAGTACAACCAATGATAAGAGTTTTGCAATACCCAAAGAGAGAAAAGTGTGAAAATGGAAAGGGCGAGGATGGAGACTCTAATTCACATGTTACTCTTAAGTTTATTCTAATGTTATACAATTTTCTTTTTTAAAAAAATTTTATTTTGATTTTAAATAATTACAAAATTTCTAGTGAAAAATAATTATTTATGATTTTGAAATATATTCATTATAATATTAATGGACATTATCTCTTTATTTATTTACTTTTATTATTATTCAATCTAATCCCACCGAATAAGAGTTGGCTCGGCAACTGTAATTGGTTGTCTTATAAAGAACACATCTCTTCATTTTTCCGGCTCTGTTATTATTCTTATTCATGTTTTTCACAATGAAATTTTTTAAAGCTTCCAACTACTGCTTCTTTAATCTAGAATTATGTTTGCTTGCAAGAAGACATTTTTTTTTCGGTTTTGGATAGGTTAAGGTAATTATTGTTAGATCATGATATTTCCCATCAGCCAAATCCATTCCATATCAGCAAAGATGACTCACCCCAGCAACTCTGGCATCTCCTTCTCAAGAATCGGTTCAGGAAGGGTAAGGTCAGATCACACATCCTCGACATAAAAGGCCCTCAGAGGAAGAGTAGAATGAAAGTAAATAGAAGTCGGAGACAGATCAGGGCGTCCTATTCCTAAGGATAAATTAGGATAAGTGAATCGAGGACAAGGCAGGATGTACTTGGTCATACTTACAAGCAATTTTATTTCTCATTAACAGGCTTACACGACCTGGGGTTGAAGTAGGACTCTTAGTAAACCAGATTTCTAATCTTATAAGTAAGAGCTAGTTTGAAACATACTCTATATCATAGTGCTATTGGAAGACAAATTCATCAAGAATTAAGCATCAACTAAAACATGGAAAGGTGAAAAGGCTATAAATAAAGGTTCAAACAAAGAAAATGGGATATAGCAATTTTTCTGATTTCCCGAAAACAATATACACATTCATCTCTATTGTTAATTATGAAGGATAATCATAAAATGAAAACTATATACACGTTCATTTCTATTATTAGTTATAAAAGATAACTCCGTTTTTATCTTGCAGGAATCGCTGGAATAGCAGCGCCAGTTCATCGTGAAATCAGGCAACCCGAGAACATTCCCAAGAGTTCGAGATTCTAGCAACAGACAGATTCGCAGAAAAAAATGAGGTTGTTGCTATAGATATGCAAGATTTGACTTTTCAGATAATCCACCTGCTTTGCTCGCACAACGCCATATATGTGCTGCTAGGATCTAAAAACTGTATACCTGATCACGGATTTTTCTTTGAGGGTGTTGATTTGATCAGGTGATAGTTTAAGGATTGCAGTGGAAATGGATTCAGGATTTGATTGGAATTCTAAATTGTGAGTATGGATATTGATGGAAGGATAATTTGAGACCCACCTACATCTAGTATGGTCCGATCAAAGAATGATGGAAACCTAATAGGAAGACCACATATCATCTCAGCCCGTTAGTTTCATAAAATGGTAAGTTGAAGTTGCAACTGCCAATATACAGTGCGACATTACTCCAAGGAAACTCCTCCACACTTTAAATTACCTATTCAGTACAGTAAAAAAAAAAAAATCACTCTCGACACAAGAAGAAACTTTAAATCAATGAAGACAAAAATAGTTAATAGACGACAAAAGTAAAATATTTCTGACTAAACAAAATGTCTGTATTAGGGACAATGTCAATTGTTAAATTAAAAAAAAAAAACCTATAAAAAGAAATCACTTAGCAGCATGTGGACAAAAGTATGACATAGATTATGACATTAGAGTAGAGTAGTGTAGTGTAAAATTAGTAACATCACACACAGCTAGATAACATTAGAGTAGTTCCAAACATATAGACCATTACATCAATTGTGATTACAAATCAAACGTTCTAGCCAGTATCAATACCTAGATCTTGCATTTGGGCACTGCAGAAAAATCTCGTAAAATAACTTCTTAAAAAGTTGCATTGGTTGGGTTTCCAAATTTATAGACACTGATAAGCTCCCATCATTGGTTGGACTTGGTAAAATTTGTGATTGCCCTTCGAAATTAGTGTTAACAGGCCTCGAAAAAATGGGTCGACCCCATCCGAAATTTGCATCATGCATAGGCATTTGAATCAAATTGACTATATTGAGATTAGGGCACTTAAAAGTATGCGCTCCTTGCATTAGAGTCGCTGGATCGGGTTGTTGCTTTAGATAAGCAAGAGCTGACTTCAAATACTTCTCATCCATCCGCTTAAATGCATTATGAATTCTCTCTACGGTATAATTCAACGGTTCTGATTGGATATCACCTGATAAGGCAATTGTAGTAGTGGTGAAGATTACATTGCCGAAATACCCAGATGGAAGTGGGGGATTCAATCTAGACCGTCCGTTTGTAGGAAAGTTTATCTTGGTGGTTTGATCATCAGACAATCCACGGGCTTTACACACGCAACGCCATATATGAGCTGCCAATATCTCAAATCTAGTATACTTGATATTAGGTCCGTGATCTCTCTTAGATTTTTCTTTAAGAGTGTTGATTTGATCAAGTGATAGTTTAAGGATGGCAGTGCAAATGGATCCAGGATTCAATTGAGAATCTTTGTTTTGAGTAGGGGTATTCATCGAAGGAGGTGGGTCATATTCAAAGTGATGGAATGCAGGATAAGGTGGGATCCCAACACTTAGGATGGTTCGATCAAAGAACGGTTGAATGCTAAAGGGAAGACCGCGTGTTAAATCAGCCCATTTGTTGATGAAATAGTATATTGAAGTCGCATCTGCCAAAATATGATGCAACCTTACGCCAAGACAAACTCCACCACACTTGAAATGAGTTACCTGTCCGATAAAAAAGGATATCAACAGTAGCTTAATGTAAACTAATAAAAAGGAAGTGAATAATAAAATCCTAAGTACTTGTAAGGTGACTATTTCTGGTTATTGTACCTGTGACACCATAAGTGGTCGAGAAGATACATCTTTTATATTATCAACAGCTGGGACAAGCGGCAAAAGCTTAAAGCCTGCTGAGAAGTCACCAAAATGATCAATACCACAACTTGCTTCCGCCTCCATAAATAGAACTCCGTCCCCATTACAGTCTATCTGAAGTCTTCCATTTTCTTTCCTTCCCAACCTTCCAGCCACGGGGTAAAACGAGACAAGAAGTTTGCTTAGAGCCTCTTTCAGCAAACCAGCTTCAAAGAAATTGGAAGAATTACTTGGCCGCCGGTAAAAATACACAAGAGGGATGTAAACTTGAGGTAACACTATGTCCAAGTCAGAGACCTGTAGGAAATGCTTGGGCGTTTGCTTGGCAGGACGTATAATTGTTGTCTGCTTTACGTCAAGTTCCATTGCGGGTCAAGAGTGTCAATATCACTACCTGCAACAACCGGACCCAGCATAATAATAAAGCCAATTCGCCATTAATAAAGACAAGACCATAGGAATCCAATGAAGAGGCAGCAGGACCAAGTAATCTGACTTCACTCAAATTAAAATTTAAATTTTAAAAACAAAATTAATTTAATCTTATCCCAAGTCTAGCATGCAGCCATCAACATTCTTATATAATTCTTTTTATCCATAATATTGTATTAAAAATATTTAAAACCTGGTAATAAGTGTTATAAAATATGTAAAAATTAAATTCTAAATAATAATATAATATTTTATTTCGTACTCTTAATTAATTTATTTTTTAAATTTATTACATATATTTTTAAAATAAAAATAATATTTAATTAAAAATTTTTATTCATATATATATAATAATTCTTTAATAAATTATTTTAAAATTACTTTACTTCATATTTTATTAAAAAAATAATTTTATTATAAAAATAATCAAATAATCTTAATTAATAAGATTATTAAAAAATTTTAATTTTTATTATTTAAGATATTTTTATATTA
>CP135561.1:9248876-9291122 GCA_032401905.1 Swietenia macrophylla | reverse complement strand
TGTATAGTTGTATTATTATTAATTATACTTATTTATATTTTTTTATAACTTGATTAATTGAAAGATAATTATTATTAAATTTATTTAAAAAACTTCAATTATTTATGAATATATATGAAATTTTAGCTTACACCCTATTTTTTTTTATGTTCTCTTGAAATAACAGAAAATAAATGAATTTGAAGGAATATTATACGTTTTGTTAGATATATTTCGGTGGAATATTTTGCAGTGTATATTAGAATTATCAAAATATTATAAATAAATTAAAAACTATATATAATTAATTAAAATAATACAAATAAAAAAAATTAATGTGATGGTTGTGATGATAGTTAAAAATTTTATAAAAAATATTAAGAGCATTATAAAATTTTTAGAATTTATAAATTTACATTGATAATATCTATATTATATAAAAAACTCTATTATAACATTCAAAATTATATTTTTTTTAGTTTAAATTATTATATTAAATTTTAATTTATGAACTCTAATTTTATAAATACAATAATAAACATCTCTTGCACCACTCAAAAGAACAGGAAAAAGAGGAACCCAATAGCCAGAGTCTTGAGTGCCATTGAACAAGTTGATTTCAAGCTCAAGGAAGATGCTCCATTTTTCTTGCCTTTCGGCCGGAGAATATCGCCGCCGCCGTAAACTCCCTTATTTGCTTTCTTTGATTGATTATAAATTTCTATTCCTTCCTTTCCTTTTGAAACATTAATCCCCAAATGAAGAACTACTTCACGAAATCCCTTAAGTGCTTTCAATCTTGGTTCAACTTCTTTGCTTGATTTCTTGATTTTGCTGCCATACCCATCTGCATACACACAAGAAAACGGTAAAAGGTCTTGTCATGTTTTGCATTAAGAAACATAAGAGTGCTTTTCAGCAGAAAGAATAAACTTACTCTTGATGATAAGTTGCTTTTCTGAAGTCAAATTGCTTGAATTACAACAAATGATGAATTAAAACCAAAAAAGTACTACTCTCTTGATGCTAACCACCTTCATGGATGAGCTAGTTAGAAACTAGGGTTTGGTGGTGGCTTGGGGTTTTAGACTTTAGGGTTTTGTTAATTATCAATTCTTTGCAATCTTAAAGTTGGATTTCATGTCCATTTATAGCCACGGTTTCATGGTTAACAACCGTAAAAAGAGAATCAATTTAATGCAAATTTAGCTGGTATAAGAAATTTGGAATCAATTGTCTTATAGTCTCTTTGAATAGTATGTGAACAAGAAAAAAAAAATCAGAGGATAATGTCGGGACAGTTTGCTTTTTGCTTTTCTTTGATTCCCAATTTTTTTATTAATCCTGGGTCACTCTTTTTAACTGTTCTAAAGAAATCAAATCAAATTAGAGAGGGGACAAATGCCTTTTCAGCGGTGGTAGTAAGCAAAGTCGAGCAAAGTTCTTTCAGTGAATATGCTAGGAGGAAAAAATGATAAAAAAATTAGAAAGACATTCATTCCTTTCAAAGACTTTATGCACCAAATTATCTTTTAGTTATTAATATTTTGTGGAAGCCGATTATTAGTCAACTAATTATACAAAATTATCTATGCAAAATCATATCTATAACAAAATTAAAAGAATAAAATGGTATATATTTTTATTTTCTAATTAATTATTTAGATGATTCTTTATATATATATATATATATAATTTTTTCCTTTCATAAATTTTACTTGTCCAATTTTTCTCCCTTTCTTTAAAGGAAGATTTAGATGGTTCAACTTTTTATCTTGGATTCCATCCAAATATCTTACCCTTTTTCTAATCACTTTGTCCAATATTTTCAAGAAAATCAAACAGAGAATAAAACCGGTGCCAACATTCTTTAAGAAAAGAATATATGTTGTTGTAAAGTGTGGTCATAACGATTTAATTATCTACATTAGAAAAGTTGAAATGTTTTATGTATGATAACCGGTTTTTTGCCATCTATACACAATGTGAAATATATAGATACTCAAGACTTCATGTTTTATATGGGTGGGTGGGTTCTCTCTATTCAAATGTTGTACTATCAATCCAGACACAAATCTAATAATTGATTATTCCTTTAAGGTATGTTTGATAACAAGTAATAGACTGCATTATTTTAAATAAATTAGATGAAAATAGGTTAGATTAGACTACAATTGACTAAATAAAAATATGTATTATATTTAATACAACGTGTATTGTATTTTAATTTTAAATTATTTATATAATAATATATTTATAATATATAATATTATAATATATTATTATTATTATAACAAAATAAAATTTAATTATTAAATAATTAATTTTTTATAATGCGGCTTTGACCATAGGCCGGGTTGGGGTGGGGTGTGGGTTCCCATTGTCCAAGGAAGACTACGGGAAGACTGCCCCTAAATTGGGTTTTTTTACAATACAATTTAGTATAAAAAAAAGTTTGCTAAACATAATATTTCAACCAGTTAATGCAATCCACTTGTTTAGTCCCCATGAGTGCGGGCCACCAAATGTGCCATCAGTGGTTTCCTCGTTGCTTTCCACTAATAATAGATTCTTCATTGATGATTCAGGATAGATTAAAAACAACTTTAGGGAGTAAAATAACAGGAAAATCATCTAGAAACAGCATCAGACATGAATTAAAGTTTCCCACCACCTATGAACGGGAAGAGAACTTGGAAACTGGAGCATAGGATTAAAGCATTACTATAATCACGTTGGTTCAAATCACATGAAAACTATTCTACAATTTTCCTTCTTCTTTTTTCCTGGTCACCATTTTTTTTTTTTAATTTTTTCCATTCGGATCATAAAGGGACAGGTAAAGCAGGCTAATTGTCCATTGCATGACAGGCCATAATGCCTGTGTACAGCCTCAATCCATGGTTTTCGTTCCTTATTTTTGCCCCTGTACTGCCTTTCAGCTTTGTCAATCGAACTCTAAAGCATGCATAGGATAGATCATCGGTGAACTCTTAGTTCTTCCCATCCCTCTCCCTTTTAATTCTACTCCTACTATTCCATATAATCTAAATTGTCTTCAAAGGATTCAGATCCAAATTTCATGTGGACTTAGAAAAGTTTCAATCAATGGCTTTTAATATTTTGGGTCATAAACACATCTTCATGTTACCTACAACAGATGAGATTATCGGAAAGAACCTTCAAATATTCTTCTTCCCTGGTTGCATCCACCAAAATTTCCTCCCAGGTGAAGAGCATATGCAGGCCATCTATATCATCTCATCAATGAAGGTACTAAATGGCATTGGGGACTGTAGCCGCAGCTATATTCAGCTTTAGATGTTTTCAAGTATGTCACTAGAAACAGAACCAACGAAACAGACTGACCGAAATTATGAAGGAATTAGCACTTGCACTTTTGAGAAAACAAATCGCAATGCGAAGCATCTACAATAAAAACCAAAAATGAAACAAAATCACTAAAGAGAAACAAAGATAAAAACAAGAAGGGAGAACCTTCAGCTTCTCGAAGATCCTCTCTGAGCCTGGGAAGCTCTTGCTTTCGCTCCTAAGCCTGTAATCGCAACCAAAACAACAGAAACTGCAATCAGGATCTGTTTGTTTACAAACATAGCAGAAATCCTGAGAAACCTTGCGCTTCCAGCGAAGAGCCTCAGATTCATCAGGAGGAGGAAATTCAGTGTTGTGATATTTACTTTGGTTGTGGAAGCTTTGATCGGAGAAGAGAAACGGCTACAACGATCTTCAGCGATTTATCGTTTTGTGAGAAAGAGTTCTGTTTCCTTTGCATTCATTCTGCTTATTGTAGTTTTTTATGCAATGATAATATAAAGGCCCCTGATGTTTTACATTATTACAAATAAAAATACATCTTGTTCATTTCTAACAAATAATGCCCCAAATTAAACTCTTCATTGCAACGAAAGTAAAATATTAGGGAGCCGAACGTTATTACCCAATAGATTAGGGTGGTTTTTCTTTTTATTTCAATGTTTTCAACAATTGCTGGCTTTTGTTCCCTTTATCCTCTATTTTATTCCCTGCCTGATTGGCATCATTGTGGGAATTATTTTTAATTTTTCAACTGGAGCTTAGATTAAGCCATATCGGGCTGAAAAATCCTGACAGATAGCTATGTCAAACTGTGAAATTTGTAACATGAACACGAACTACCTTAGAGTTATCAAATATGTCCAATCAACTTACTCAAAGCATAGAATTCACGAGGGCTAGTTGATTCAATCCATAAAATTGGAGTAAGAAAAGAACAGAAGAAGCTAGTCATGTCTGCATAAAAACAAATTTACCTCTTTTCGGCTTTCAGCCAAACCAAACTCAGAAAACAATTGAAAGAGAACTCAAACCCATCAAATGATAAGATCTATACCTTCTTCAGCAGGGGAAGGACAAAATGCTTTGGGATTTATGAAGTGAACAGTTTTTAACAACAAACTAAATTACCCAGTTAAGAAAATAAAAAATGAGTCAAAAAATAAAAACTAATCAAATACAAAAACAAACTGGATCCGTTGAAAAGGGCCAACTCTTATCGACCAATTTTGGCAAAACATGATTAGCTGCACTCGAGAACAAAATCCATGGCACTATAGGGTTTTTTTTTTCGGTTTTCATCTCTTTTTCTTAATAAAACACATATGCTCTGACATCAGAAAAATATACAACTCAATAAAAATTACCTATTTTTGCTTTTTCGGCAGCTCCACCTTATCACATGGTACAAGTTTCTTGCCTCATTGAAGTACCAATGCGCAGACATACTAGACTTGTTACAGCAGACTCTGGCATGCCTTGATATCATACGCCTGCGAATCCAATACATTTTGTCCATGACTTAAACTTATTATCCTCAACGCTACATCAAGTAAAGTTTTCCGGAACATTTCATCTTCCAGTTTCTTAAGGATCTCCTTCACCATTTTAAAATCCAATCTCCCTGCCAAAATTAGTTTTCCGATGATCTCACCAAAATTACTTGGTGCTCTAGGCAAATCAATTGCAACTTCATCCAACAAAGAACCATAGAGCAAACATCCTGTCTCTATGTCTCTAGATGTAAAGACTTTCTTAGCAAACAAGTGTTCCAAGAGTTTCAAAACTGGTTCGATATGTGGTGGACTTTTCTCAAGTGCAAGGGAGATAGCTTCCTTGACAACTTCAGGGTGATATGCCGGAGAATTTAGTTCCTCAACACATATCAGTGCTTCATCCAACAGTCCGATGCTGAAATATTCCTCCAGAAGCGAGACTGTTTGCTTACGAAGATCACCCATATTCAACTTTAAAGCTGGGGCCAGTGATTTATCTGCAACTGGAGGCACAGGGGGAGTATAAATGGGTTTAGAAGGTACAGGGGCTTGGTATATAGGTTCTGCACCTGAAATAAAGCTCGAAGGTTGAGCCGGAGGGTTACCACTGCCCTGCAACAGGGCACTCCTGCTCATGAGGCCACCAGTACCCTGAGGTAACAGCCTTGTGTTCAGTGATGAAGACTTACTCGTCACTGGTGACTGAACTCGTCCTCCGGGCTGCATTCCTGATCCATCACCCCTGGGCATTGACCGCATCCTGGGGACTTCCCAATTATCATTATCAATTCCAGGCATTCCAGGCATCTTCCTAGTTCCCGGCATGCCAGGCATCATACCTCCTGTACCAAGCCGTGTGATGGGCATACCACCAGGGCTGATAGCCCCTGGAGACCCAGAAACTATGCCACGATTATTTCTAATGCTTGCAGTAGCACCTGGACGCAACCCAAGAATTTTTTCCGCCTCAGAATGGATTTCATTGATGGTTTTTGCTTTCACCTACAAAATTAACAGTAGAAGGATAAAATTAGATTTAAAACATTTATCAAATCACAACCACTTAATACATAACAAAATAGGTTTACTTAAAAAGAGAAAAGGCATCAGAAAGCCACCTCTTCACGCCTAGGAACCCAGTTGTTTGTACGCAGATCAAGAACATCACGAACCATGAATTTCAACCGGGGAGCAAGTTGAGGATTAGTAGTCAGTTCCTTCAACCTGCTAAAGTACACATCATTTATACGTCGTGATTTTGGGCTCTCATCAAGCTGCTTCCCAATAGTGTTGAAGAACTGACAGATGGCTTCAACATTTTCCTCCGCTGGACAGGTCAAACCATCGTGTCCTAAAAGCTCCTGTTTACACAACAAGAAATAATGAGCAGTCTTAAAACCGATCACAGTATGTCTCAGAGAGATCATCTTTTGAAACAACCAAGTTCATCTTTTCAAACAACCACCCTCAATTCTAACCTGTACAATATGATGGACAATCTTTTCAGGCACCATCTTCTGCTTCAGGAGCTCACCAATTAAACGAATGTTTCCTAGAGTACGGAGCTTGACAAGTCTTTCTTTATCCCTACGCTCTGACTCTTGCTCTGGAGCAGTCATCTGCCTCACTTCTTCCCTCAGTTTGTCAGCACCCTCAAATGCCTCCTGGCAATTATTCAACAGTACTCGCTTGAATGTGATTTCTTTCCCATCAGGTTCATCGGAGGGGAAAGGAGGGAGCTTTGAATTAAGATCAGAACATAGCTGAGCATACATGGGGCAAAATGTGGGCTCAATCACAGCCTTGTCAAATATAAGAGATATAACCCCCTGTTACAAGTACCCAATGAGTTCAATTGAAAACAACGAGATAAACGTAAAGCACAATAACTTTGTAAACAAAACACATTAAAAATTGGAGTTATAAAAACTTAACCTTTAAGATTTCAGCTGATGTAATGCCAGATTCTATTAGTTGACCCTTTAGTAGAACAAATTTCTCTGGGGTTAACTTATTTAGTATCCTGCAAATGAAACAGAAAATAGTAGTTAGAAAACATGTTAATATTTGTACATGATACACATAATTTAGATAAAAAACTCCACACAGATTAAGCAGATGAATATCACTCCAGAATTCAACCAAGCAGTAGGATTGGTTGAACAAGGTTTTACTAGTACAATAATGCATACTTTTTACAAAAAAGGCAATGCAAAGGAGTGTGTTATAATCATTTGTATAAGAACAAATATCCTAATCTCATTATCATTCACCATTTTCCAAAATTATAATCTGAAATTCAAGAATCTGAAAGATGCAAGAATGTTATCAACGGCTGTTCAATCAACTTTCGTTAGTTAGTAAAACAAAAAGGAGGTTCAAATTAGTGTAGGAGACAGAAATTAAACATCAACAAAAATATTACCCTTTCACAGTCTTCAAGACACGTTCCTTATCAGAAAGATTTCCTCTTCTAGCTGACCACGGCACCTCAGCCTTGACTAAAACAGGAACTGCCCCTCCCTATTTCAACAAAGTAAACAAAGTTTGCCGAAATTGGAATCAGACAATGTCCACACATACACTACAAAAGAAATCTAAATGGGCAATAACACAACAAAACACACATTCCTCCCTCAAGTCTGTAAGCATAACTTTTCTTTCAATTTCAGCAATAATTCTGACAATCAATTTTGCTTAAACGTACCTTTCCATAAAAATCTTAAGTTTCCACATACAGATCTAAAGTCAAAATCAAAACAACTTACCCAAACAAATGTATGACATGTATCATTTGAAACTTCTAAATGTTCAACATAATTGATAGATAATTGGATAAGAGGCAGAATGCACAAACAAAGTACAATCAATTTAAGGGACTTCAATTCCGTGTTTATGTCCCAGGATATATAGTTTTGTTAAGGCAATTTCAACACCCATTAACAATACAATACCACATTAGAAGAATAATCCAAAATAAGCCTGATCCAACATTAATCCGTGGCATATGAAAGAAAAAATTCCGCCTCCAGAAATTCAAGTGATAGAAAATCAAATAAAACCATATGAAGTAATACAAAAATCAATAAATAAAACAATGCACTTATCTAGTTACCCCTTGGTTAGATGAGATTTGTGTCCCTGAGAATTGGTTATTGAGTTGTTCTTGGCGATTAAATTGATTTGCATCTTGCTGCCTGATGTCGGATTGTCCACCAAATTCTCTATTATCTCGAATAGATTCTCCAAATGGAAAAGACTGTGCAGGACGGCGCCAGTCACGATTGTCTGGCTCAGAATATCGGCCCGTAGATTGATTTGGTGGTGGCTGAAGGAAACAGAAAGACATTTTTATTTGAAAGTCTATAATAATTGCAGAAATACATTCGATTCAAACAACAAAAAACTGGGAACAGAAATTTCGTTCTGCTACATAATTATCACACAATTCCCAAAACCAAGCATCCCACACTGCAGCAGAGGAAAACAAATAAATAATGAAGAAAGCAAATAGAATATGGTCAGTAACTCACATTGTTTTCCACACGGACCCAGTTCTGTTCTTCGCCAAACACTTCAGATTCAAATTCTCGTTTGATTTTGAGAATCTCATCAGATATTACAGCAACCTATGAGGAAATAAGAAACATACGTTCAGACATCATTCTAAGAAAAAGTGCTAAAATGGTGACTTCTCCTTCAAATAGGAATATAAGATAAAATTGAATGTTTAAGCATCAAAGCCGAAGAATAAATTGTATTACCTCTCTAAGCTGTAACAGCTGGTCTCGGGTGTACCTCACACGCTCACAGCTCTCAAAACGCAAGTCTCCAGTCTACACAACATTAGCAACGAAAGAGTCAATAACCTTCAACAAACAGCAAGTATATACCCGTACTGCTGCATGATGCAAAGGATGAAGAAAAGACCTAACAAAATCACTTAATGCATAATTGGAAACACTACTGCAAAATAATCAGCGATTTGAACTGATTCAGTCCTCAAACAAGAAATCGCAATGTGAATAGGACTTCTATGGGCAGCCTAAAACTCACAGAATGCCCAACTAAAGCCTACATGTTATTGTCAGTCCGTATTTACAGCAGGTACACGAGTTTAGTACCCCACCAAGAATTAGGACATAGTATGATACTCGAAACTATTTTCAGTAAGCACACAGATTATATACATGCATATGAAAAAAGGAAAAATAAATAAAAATTTTTTAATCTTAAATCCTAAAACGCTCACCCCAAACCAAACCAAACAGTACGAGAAAAGTCATATTCCTCTTCATAGTCCCCATTAACAAAGACAAGGAAAGAAATCAACCCAATAATTTCATCTGCCGACATATTCATACAAACACAGAACAAACATGTATAACTTCTCACACTTAGCTCGGAGGGCAACGATCGATCAAAGATTCAATCTTTTCGAAGAAAATCATCACAATTAAATCATACCAAACACAAATAATAACACCATATAAAAGCATCTAAATTCGAAAGGCAACGCCTATTCTCATCACAATAAAAAATAAAGAGCATCTAGATCCAAATCGGAGACAGATTTCATAAATTTTACGAATATACCGTTGCCGAGAGCGAAGGAGGAGCACCGCCATGAGGACGCAAAAGAGGGAGATCAGAGGTGAAAGAACCGAAAGCTAAAGACGAAGCAGCTGCTACCGACGATGAGGAAGAGGAATCGAAGCGAGCACCAAGTAATCTGCTGCTGCCGCCACCACCTCGACCACCACCAGGTCTCAAGCTCAACACCGTTTGGTCACCTTGCTGCATATCAAATCTCCGCCGTCCAATCCAAAAACGACAACAGAATCCAACACCGAACGAAGAAAACAAAAATTATGAAAGATAACAAAACAAACTCAGCCGCGTAACGCTGAATCAGAGATAGGTTTCAGATATCTAAGATGTCTGTGTGTGTAAGAGAAACAGATAGAGAGAGAAGAGTTATTTGTGAGTAACAAGGAAATTCTCTCTCTAGCGGAAAGAAGAACGGAAGAGAAAAGGTTATGGGAGGACGGTGCGGAAGAGGAAAACAAACCCTTCTTTCACTTGTATTCGTCCGTTATCATCCACGTCCCCCTACTCTTATACTTCGAGTCAAATAGGTCCTAATCTCTACTGGAATTACTATATTAACCCCGAAATGCTGTCTATCCACCGCGGCAAGGAAACTAGGTATTTCCGTCAATGTGGTAGGCGTTGGGTACCTATTTAGAACAAAAGGATAAATTCTGTCCTTTATTGAAAAATTATAGGCGTCTGGATAATAAAATCCCTAATTATATTGATTTTTTATTTTTTTATTTTTTTTATTTTGGGCGTTTGATGGTAAGAGTGCTGTGTGATTACGTCAATGTCCTTGGTTGCAGAGACACAAGTTAGATTTCTTTTGCTACAAATTGACAAATTTACCCTTTACATTATTTAGTTGACAACTATTTTTGGGTTAAGGATAAATAAATAAAATTAGAATTTGTGAATTTTTTTTCAATTTTGAAGATTTGTTATTAAATAAGAGTTGATTTTTGAAGATTTTGATTTTATGGTGACGATCCTTCTTACTTTCTATGACTATGGAAAATAGAACCTATCAATCAAGATTTTAAATGTTTAATTAAAATTTAAATCAACATTGATATAATAATATTGATTTAATTTACATTCACTATTGTTCTTCTTATACCCAATTAGTTATTTGCGGCAATTTTAATGGATAATAATTATTAAATATTTTTAAAATAATAAATATAAAATTTAGTAAATTCTTTAAATTTAGTTATATATAATACTATAATAGTATTTAATAAAACAATAAATTATTTAATAAAAATTTAATTTCTATTTGCATACAAATTTAGGATAAAATTTTGGATGCATTGAAATGTATAAAAAAATATTAAAACTTAAATAAAATTTAAAATTTCTTAATATTAATTTGGTAGATTTATATGAAAATAATAAATTTAATTAAATAAAAAATCAACAACATCAAAAGATTACAAAGATTTCTACCTTGTATGGGACATAGAGAGAGATGTGAAGAATTTATTAAATAAAAAATCAGAAAAAAATTAATTTTTTATTTTATTTTACAATTTTTATAATTTTAATATGCATAAAAAAAAGTTAATATTATTATTTATTAAATTTTGTCTATGCACAAAAATTGTATCATTATTTATTAATATATAAGAGTGAATTTAAGAATGTATTATTAAAAATGCTTTTAAATAAAAGTATTACCCTTGAAATTACACAAAAAAAAACAATTTTTCTTTTTAAATTAAAACACTGCAAATGGTTTATATTCTTAAAGGTATTTTTTTTCACGTAAATCTACTAAAAAGCACATGAGAGAGCGTGACAGGGGCATCCCAGTAATTTAAAGTAACTGTTCAAGGACATTATCGTCACTTCGTGTCAGAACAAATTAGATAAAAAAGTACTTTCCATAAAAAAGAAACTGGGCCTCCATAGGAAAAAAAAAAACTGCCTTTCCAAAACTCCAAATACAACAAAAACGCGGCGTTTTCTCTCCTATCTTGTTTTGCCCTAACTTTCACCGGTTACCTCATGCGGCCCCAACTACCAATTAACGTCAAAATCCATACGTGTCAGTCTCCCGTCAAGAAACCCAAACAAAACGACAACGCCTGCCTCAACCGCCACGTGTCCGTCCCGTTACTATATGTGTGGGCCTCGCCTCTGTTAGTAAAACTGAGTGTAGTGGTGGTAAAAAGTAGGGGTTGGACTTTGTGGTTTATGACACGTGTGAACTGACGTCATATTGGG
This sequence comes from Swietenia macrophylla, assembly GCA_032401905.1. Taxonomy (NCBI): domain Eukaryota; kingdom Viridiplantae; phylum Streptophyta; class Magnoliopsida; order Sapindales; family Meliaceae; genus Swietenia; species Swietenia macrophylla. The sequence continues at coordinate 9,279,489 of CP135561.1, read as the reverse complement.
AATTGTACTAATTCCATGTCTAATTGCGCGAGCTTATGAAGATTTGGGTTTCAGTTGTGAGTAGCTGATGTGGCCCTTTATAACCTTGTAATTGGATAGTTAAGTTATACAATGTACTTGGACCAATTCCATTTTAGCCTTGATAATTTTATTTTTAAATGAAAAAAAAAATTAGAATAGATTTTATTGCCACGTTTGATTGGTTCTTACCGTCTTTGCCTGGCAATTCGACCAAGCCGGGTTGGATCGATCACAAAAATGAGGGCTATAAGAGTTTGCGGGTTAAATTTGTATAAAAATAATAAATTCCAATACTGTTTATAAACGTGATCTCACAGAAGTCGTGCGGGACTTGGAAATTTTTTGACGTTTAATTTAAAAGAAATTTCTCCGGTTCGGTTGGTTTGGTACCGGGTTGGTCAAAAATATTAAAACAACTTTTAGGATTTTACTTTGGCCTTTGCCTCTTCTTACTTGCGTTGCGTGTGCTAACAGATACTAGCACACGGCCACGTGTACACAAATGGACCCGGTAGTTTACTACATGTCAAGTTGTTCTCGTCGGTGGGTCGACGAGAATTCAGAAAATTCAGCAACTTTTGCGGGATTTCTTCAATGTTAAAAGAGTTGTGTAAGAGCATTTACCAAGATGGAGTTGTGGCTTATGGCGCTGCGGTGCAAGCTGCAATTCTCAGCGGAGAAGGAAATGAGAAAGTGCTCCTCGACGTCATGCCTCTCAGTATTGGGCTTGAAACTGCTGGCGGTGTTACGACAGTGTTGATTCCGAGAAACACGACGATTCCTACTAAAAAGGAGAAGGTTTTCTTGACGTATGCGGATAAAAAAACTGGAGTTTTAATCCAAGTTTACGAAGGAGAGCGAGCGAGAACAAAAGATAACAATCTTCTCGGGAAATCTGAGCTCACTGGTATTCCTCCTGCGCCTAGAGGAGTGCCGCAAATCAATGTCTGTTTCGATAGCGAGGCAAATGGAATCTTGAATGTCAGCGCAGAAGACAAAACAGCGGGGGTGAAGAACATGACTACAATCACGAACGATAAAGGAAGATTGAATAAGGAAAAGATTGAGAAGATAGTGAAGGAAGCAGAGGACGAAGAAGTGAAGAAGAAGGTGGAAGCGAAGAACGCGCTGAAGAACTACGCGCACAACATTAGAAACACAAGTGAGAGATGATAAATTTGTGCCAAAACTGGACCCGGGGGACTAGGAGAAGATCGAGAAGGCGGTGAACCAGAGTGTTCTGGACAGGAACTAACTGGCTGAAGTTGATAAGCTTAAAGACAAGCTGAAAGAGCTGGAGGGAATTTGCAGTCCTATCATTGATAAAATGTACGAGGGTGGCGGTGGCGGCAATATGCCGATGGTTGATGACATGCCGGGTGGTGGCTACGACGGTAGTTCGACTGGGTCTGGTTCTGGCGCGGGGCCGGAGATTGAAGAGGTTGACTAAAGTCGAACCGTAAGCCCATAAATGTTAGCTTCTCGAATACGAAGCCCAGCCCACGATCGACCAATCAGCATGTCCTCCGGCTAAAATAAAAAGAAAATCCTGGATAAGATAATTTTCCCTGGTCCGGTGTGTTGCAACTCCCGCTACCATTTGAACCCCCGCCATGGCTGGTCTCACCAGCACCTTCCCCTTCGCCAAAACGACACCGTCACTCTCTTCAATTGAGTCCAGATTCTTCGGTGTACATTTACGTGACTCTAACCACCTCATTTCTTTCTCTTCATCTTCTCCGTCCGGTCACCGTAACATGTCCATAACCGCGCGATATGGTGGCAGCGGCGGACCCCGATTTTCCGGCTCCCGCGGCTCCCCACGCCGACAAAACGATGTCGATGAAGACGGAGCCTTTGATATCGATGGCATCAGGTACTTGTCATGTTTTCATTTTTTCTTTGTTAACTTTAGTATTTGTGATTGTGAATCGAATTGAAGGGGCTGTTTTGTTTATGCGGAGCAGGTCAGCAACTGTGAGGCTCATTGACGCGCAACAAAACATGGTTAGTTGATTTTCTGTTTGTTAGCTGAGAAAGTGCAGGAAATAATAGAAAATTCTGAATTTTTACTGAGTTTAGTTTTCTATCCTTGTTCAAAAAGTTTGATCTTCTTTTTTGGTGTAGGTTGGTATAGTTTCTAAAACTGAAGCTATTCAAATGGCTGAAGATGCTGAATTGGACCTGGTGTGTTTTATTTCTTTGCTTACCATATCTATAATGCACGATACACTACAGCATTGATTAGTTGAGTAATACATGCGAGCTTATGCTACTTGTGATTGAGAATTCGCTATTTTTAGGCTATTTTCTTGTTGCTTGACTGTATAGGAACATTCCAAACAATTTTGTCTTTAAGAAAAAAACAATACATGCTCTGTGGCTAAATTGACCTGGAACTTCTATGTTTGAGTACTTTGATTCGCTAGATATGTGGAGTTCTTCTTCTTCTGCTTATTTTCTTCTCTTGGAGGAAGTAAATGTTTTTTTGAGCTTCCTTTTGGCACAATATTAATGGTATTGAATCCTGTGAAACTTATTCCTACTGGCATTTCTTGCAGGTGATAGTGTCCCCAGATGCAGATCCTCCAGTTGTCAGAATAATGGATTACAAGTATGGTGTGTGTGTATATATATATATATATTTCTTTTTAAAGAATGACATGATATTTGTGCATGTATTTACATATTTATATATGTAAATATATTATAGTTATTTGATATTACTTTGATTGTAATTTGAATGAAAGATGTCTGCAGCTACAAATGGTCGTGTATTTTTTCAACTTTATTTGAAATAGTTTGACCTCTTTCTTTTCTGCTTTGTTATCGTTCAATAACAAGTGTATTAAAACTTGCTCTTATTTTTTCCTCAGTAAATATAGATATGAACAGCAAAAGAAGAAAAAAGGACAGCAGAAGAAAAGTGCTGGTGAATGTCTTCTTCTTTTAGAGTGTTTTTCTGATTGATGCGTGAATTCACATAAGAGAAAAGATTAAAGATACTGACCATGTTTCCACTTTTAAATGTTAGCCAATCGCATGGATTTGAAGGAGCTTAAAATGGGGTAAGTTCCCTCGTGCATTTAATTTTCTTTAATTTCACTGGGGGTCTTCAGTCTGTTTTTTCCCCCTTTTTTTTTTTTAACTCTAGTTGCCTGTGAATACATTCCAATCGCATTTTTTCATTTTGGTTAGATCATAAATGCAGTTAAATTCCTTGTTTTACTGCATGTTTAGAACATCAAATATTGATTTCATCCAGTATCTTAAGGTTTGGCGAGATGGTCTCCATGTCAATGTTACATTTTATGGTAGTGAAGTTATGAATACTGCAAATGAGGCAAATATTTAGCGTAGAATGAGGGCTGGTCTTCATCTATGTTTCAAAGTCACATTTCAGTCGACTGTTTTCCAAATTTCTGAAGCTATAACTTGCATATATCTTAGTTATGGCTTTATTTTTAAAATTGTTATGTTTGATTCTGTTGACAGATATAATATTGATCAACATGATTACTCTGTGCGTTTGAAAGCTGCCAGGAAGTTTTTGAAGGATGGTGACAAGGTAGCTTAATTTTCATACGAGCATATGGTTAGGTTAACCCGTTGATTATACTTGCTTTTACTCTTGCTGGACTGAAGAATATTTAGTCAATTATTTCAGGTTAAGGTCATAGTGAACCTCAAAGGGCGGGAAAATGAGTTCAGAAATATTGCTATTGAGCTTATCAGACGTTTTCAGAATGACGTAGGGGAGGTACTGATATTACTTTTTTTTCCCACCATGAATGGACAATATACGAAAATAAGGGCAAAAAGAATATTAGAAAAAATATCTTGCAATGCCCACCTCAAATTTTCAATCTATTCTGAGGCCAAATCATCTAGTTTGCTATTACTTTTAGCTTTTCCAATTTTTAAATGCTTGTCTAGGATAGTGAAGTGGGCTAAACCCACTCCACTCATCTCAGGTATCATGTTCGAACAGATATCGATAGTAATGAATTCCTGACATCATGCTCATTTTAGTTTCCTAATAAAATGAATGGCTGTAGGGCTTGAGTAGCCAAACAAACGGAATAGCTTTTAGTCGGAGATAACGGAAGATTTTCATTGCGATCAAATCAGAATGGGAAGAAGTTATTGGCTCTAGGGCTACATTTTCCTAGAAGCATGTCTTATATCAGAGTTATATTTCCCTTTCCTCAATTTTTTTGGGGCTATTGAGCTGGGGGACTCCCTTAATCATTAGTGTTACCTCTGTTGCTGAAAATATTTGCAGATGTTAAGAGTCGCTACCAAGTTGAATGATAGTCGTTTCATTTGTTTTATTTAGCATTGGACATTCTTTGAATGTGATTATCAGAGGAAATGATACACTTGCGTCAAGAGAAGTTGTAAGATTATTTTATGAAATCCTGAAATGCTATATTTTACTAATACTAATTGACCTCAGTACGCTAACACACCTATTTAAGAAGGTTAACCACCCACTTTTCTGAACATGTACAAAATTTCTTTTGTAAGATCTCATTTGGCTTTATAATTGTTCATGCTATGGACATGTGTGCGTGCATGTGCATATTGTTCTTCAAGAATATATTTCATTTCTTATTTTTCTTTTAGCTTTTTCATTGCCTCTTATTTAATTATGTATTTCCAATCTTTATTAGTTTTTTTTTTCTTCTTTTTTTTTTTTTTTTTTTTTTGCAGCTTGCAACTGAGGAGGCCAAAAATTTCAGAGAAAGGAACATATCCATAGTTTTAGTTCCAAATAAGGCCTTCTTACAGAAGGCTCAAGAACCACCAAAGAAGAAAGATAAGTCGGTTGCAGATGAAGTATCAGCTGGTGTCTGAGAGCATTCAGCAGTTCCAAGATGGGTTCTGACAACATAAAACTTGCCTGGTAATCTTAAGTTATGCTCTTTAACTAGGTTGGCGGATCTTGAAATTTGTGAATAGCATTAGTGTATTACAGCTGTATGACGTATTTATTAGATTTTCGATAGCATAAGTTGCCTTTTCAGATCAAACACTTATAACATTTGATAGATCCATTCCTTTTTCTTTTTCTTCGTATTTCTTTAGCCGATTAAGATTGTCACATAATGTGCAGTAAAGGGCCCAGTCTGTATTCCCTGTAAGGTTCTTTCTGAAGATATAACATATTTTAAAATTGGGTGCAAGATGACCAGACATGGTATTTGTACATGGACCTCATTTAAGAGGACTTGGCTGATTGCCCGTGTATTGCAAAACTGAACAGTGAGGTCTGAATAGGTCTATGTTATTCCCAGAACTCAGCCTATTTGGGCCAAATTTGACTAATGAAGTACTGTTGTTTGGTTTCACCCAATGCCGTAAAACTGTTTTATTTTGTTGAAGGTTGTCTGGGGATGGGAAAATAAATTATGAAAATGTTGCATGATTAAGTCGGCCTTACATCCGACTTGGCTGATTGCTGATTTCTTGCATCTGAACAATCTCCTGCCTGACTCTGTTCCTATGGCTCTGCCAAATTGGCTCAATAGGATACCTTCTTTTCTGTTTCATTCTTATCAATCGATGTATGCTTACCATGCATATTTGTCAGCAACAGAAATGATGCTATGACAATTGAATCCTGCATTTCTGCTGCGTGAATGTTCATGAAACATGTGCTTTTGTCATTGAATTGGGGTAACATTTAAGTAGGAGGGACAATACCATCGAAGATAGGGAGGCTTCAACTTACATACCTAATGATTTTGAACTTGACTTGGGTTTTAAGTTCTTGAAATTTGAAGCATACTCCTTCAGCCTGTCCTATGTATCTTTTCTTGTTGCAGAACCATTTAACCAAACTGCCGAAAGCAATGTGTAAAGTCTCGCGTTCGGCAGAGCTTAGACCCCTCGGCGGCCTAATCTAAGCATTGAAATTTAATTCTTCTCATTATTTTTATTACGTACAGTTTACATACTAATGTTAAAGGGAAAATAAAATCCACACCCCTCAAAACATGGAGAAATGAATAATTTCCTCCCTAATATTTCAAAGAATTCAATTTTATAAACTACAACTTAAGTATAATGGATATGCAATATGATTTACATATATCAATTACACATGGTGGGTGATTAATACCAATTATCTATCTAATTATCTTATTAATTGCCTAACTAATTTTTAATTAAGATGGCTTAATTTAATCGTAATAAATATTACATCAACTAGGCTCTTTGTTAAATGCAGTCAAAGAGCTATAAAATTATAATGACTTTTGAATATTTCAATAAAAAAGAATAATTAGAGCGGGGTTCGCTGAAGTTTGCAAAACCCGGGAAAAACCGGTAGTTGGAAAACAGACGAAGCTTAACTTGAGGGCAATGGCGACTCTGCAACTAACGACAGATATTCAGTTTCCAAGCAAGCTAGCCATATAGCCAGCTAACTATGTCCTACAATACTACTACGTTTTCTTTTAGCAAAATATAATCCCCATATTCCTCACTTCCTCATCCTCAGTTCATCACTTTCTCCCCCGCCCCACCATGGAAGCCAGTGCCGGACTTGTTGCCGGATCTCACAACCGCAACGAACTTGTTGTCATTCATAACCACGAAGAGGTAAAGAAAAATTAATAGGGTTTGTTTTTAAATGGTTTTAACTGTTGTAGAAATGTGTAAGAAGATGAAAAGATGTGTTCGGTGTTCCATAGTTTTGAGGAAAAAAAAAACTGTTTTCGGAAAACTTTACCAGCCATGCTTTTGTTTTTGTGTTGGAGGGTTGATGTGTTTGTGTGTTTCGGGTTTGGTGCATTTGCAGCCTAAGCCTTTGAAGAATTTGGATGCTCAAGTTTGTGAGATATGTGGTGATGAGATTGGCCTAACTGTAGATGGAGACTTGTTTGTGGCCTGCAATGAGTGCGGTTTTCCGGTGTGCCGGCCGTGCTATGAATATGAAAGAAGAGAAGGAACTCAAGTTTGTCCTCAGTGCAAGACTAGATACAAGCGTCTCAGAGGTAATAATAAACAATAGCACATAGACAACATGTCTGCTGAAAATTTTCTAGTTTTTCGAACCAGAAAGTGAATCTGATTTCTTTTGTTAATTTTTGTGTATTTAAGGGAGTCCGAGAGTAGAAGGAGATGACGATGAAGAAGATATTGATGATATCGAACATGAGTTTAACATTGAAGAAGACCAGAACAAACAAAAACATGTTGCAGATTTGCTTCATGGAAAAATGAGCTATGGAAGAGGTCCTGAGAGTGATGAAAATTCTCAATTCCCACCAGTTATAGCTGGTGCTCGGTCCAGACCTGTAAGAAAAAGAATATTTCAATAATCTGTGAGATTATCGTGTAGGTTTTCTTTTCGTTGGTGCAAATTGAAAGCATTTTCATTCATGCAGGTGAGTGGAGAGTTCCCTGTAGGAACTTATGGCCACGGCGAGCAGATGTCGTCTTCTTCACTTCATAAACGAGTGCATCCATATCCAGTGTCTGAACCTGGTAAATAATCCATAAACAAACTGAAATTCCCTCTTTTTTTTCTTTTTTGTCAATAAAGTATTTAATTAGATGAAGCCAAAAAAAAAATATGTGAGATCTTACAGGAAGTGCAAGATGGGATGAAAAGAAAGAGGGAGGGTGGAATTACAGAATGGATGACTGGAAAATGCAGCAAGGAAATCTCGGACCCGAACCTGATGATGCAAATGACCCAGATATGGCTATGTATATGCGCAAATCTTACGTTATCACTTTGCATACTGTTACAAAATTGTGCAAAATTATTGCCAATTTGCTTCCAGTTTAAGTCGTTAGCTAATATGTTTTCATGTTTAAACTGTTGCAGGGTAGATGAAGCTAGGCAACCACTCTCAAGAAAAGTTCCGATTGCCTCTAGCAAGATTAACCCTTATAGGATGGTTATCGTGGCTCGCCTTGCCATACTTGCGTTCTTCCTGCGTTATAGAATCTTAAATCCGGTGCATGATGCTATTGGCCTCTGGCTAACCTCTGTTATATGTGAAATCTGGTTCGCGATTTCTTGGATTCTTGATCAGTTCCCCAAATGGTTCCCAATTGATCGTGAGACCTACCTGGATCGCCTTTCATTCAGGTATACCAATAGTGTAGAATCAAAAGTTTGTGGGGGCTTAAAAACAGTCAGAATTGTCTACTTTTTGGTTGCTGATGAATTTATAATGCAGGTATGAGAGGGAAGGTGAACCAAATCTGCTTGCCCCAGTAGATATCTTTGTCAGTACTGTGGATCCTTTGAAAGAACCTCCACTCGTCACAGCTAACACAGTTTTGTCAATTTTGGCGATGGACTATCCAGTTGATAAGATCTCATGCTACATTTCTGATGATGGTGCTTCAATTATCACCTTTGATGCCCTGGCTGAAACTGCTGAATTTGCTCGAAAATGGGTTCCATTCTGCAAGAAATATTCAATTGAGCCTCGGGCGCCCGAAATGTATTTCTCCCTCAAAGTTGATTATCTCAAGGACAAAGTCCAGCCTACGTTTGTTAAGGAGCGCCGAGCTATGAAGGTTTGTGTGTGAAATCCATAGATTTCATCTTAAGATCAATATACTTGGATCTATTTCTTCCGATGTCTGATTTTTATCTGCTGTACTCTGACAGCGAGAATATGAAGAGTTCAAGGTCAGGATAAATGCAATTGTAGCAAGGGCTTCAAAGATTCCTCCAGAGGGTTGGATTATGCCAGATGGAACACCATGGCCAGGAAACAATACTAAGGATCATCCGGGTATGATTCAAGTATTTCTTGGTCAAAGTGGAGGACATGATGCTGAAGGAAATGAGCTACCGCGCCTTGTTTATGTGTCTCGTGAGAAAAGGCCTGGTTTTCAACATCACAAGAAAGCCGGTGCCATGAATGCCTTGGTAAAGATATCACTGTCTTTTACCTGAACTTCTGTCATCTTTTTTAGTCCTGTATTAAGTAATAACTCTTCATTCCTTGCATTTCCAGGTTCGCGTCTCCGGAGTTCTTACAAATGCACCTTTCATGCTGAACTTGGATTGTGATCACTATATTAACAACAGCAAGGCTGTGCGGGAGGCCATGTGTTTCCTGATGGATCCACAGACTGGAAGGAAAGTTTGCTATGTCCAATTCCCGCAAAGATTTGATGGCATTGATAGAAATGATCGTTATGCCAACAGAAACACAGTCTTCTTTGATGTAGGCCTAAGAGAAAATCTACGTTCATTTTGTCCTATAAGTTTTCTAAGATCAAGATAAAATTTGTCTTCTCTTTTCGGCGTGTTTTGCAGATTAACATGAGAGGTCTAGATGGCATTCAGGGCCCAGTCTATGTGGGAACAGGATGTGTTTTCAGAAGGCAAGCTTTATATGGTTATGAACCTCCAAAAGGTCCTAAGCGCCCAAAAATGGTCAGCTGTGGTTGTTGTCCATGTTTTGGACGCCGAAAGAAGAAGTATCCTAAGCATGGTGCAAACGGAGAGAATTCAAATCTAGAAGGTTTCAAAAATCTAACTTGAGTTACTCATCCCCAAAATTGCTTACTATTTCATTCTTTCATTACCTAACTCGAACTTAAATTGGCATTGAGTAGGAATGGATGATGACAAGGAGCTATTAATGTCCCATATGAATTTTGAGAAGAAATTCGGACAGTCAGCAATATTTGTGACTTCAACTTTAATGGAGCAAGGCGGTGTTCCTCCTTCCTCAAGTCCAGCATCCCTGCTCAAAGAAGCCATTCATGTCATCAGTTGTGGCTACGAAGACAAAAGTGAATGGGGTACTGAGGTAATACCAACGGCTAGAATTTCAAAGACCATTTTCGTTTTGCATGTACAGCAAGTTACCCGGTTCTGGTGCTTTGGATAACAATAAAATCTCACCGTTTTGGTCACTTTGGGCAATTGCAGTTAGGCTGGATTTATGGTTCGATCACAGAGGACATTCTAACAGGATTCAAGATGCACTGCCGTGGGTGGAGGTCCATATACTGTATGCCAAAGAGGCCTGCATTTAAGGGTTCAGCTCCTATCAACTTGTCAGATCGGCTCAATCAAGTTCTTAGATGGGCACTTGGATCAGTAGAAATTTTCTTCAGTCGTCACAGTCCTGTCTGGTATGGCTACAAGGGAGGAAACCTTAGATTTCTCGAGCGTTTTGCATATGTCAACACAACAATTTATCCCTTTACCTCCATACCACTACTTGCCTACTGTCTCCTCCCAGCCATCTGCTTGCTGACAGATAAATTTATCATGCCAGAGGTAAATAACAAATTTCATTCTGTAAGTTACCTTGCAATATAAAGTCTTTGCTGTACTATGCTAATAACCTTATTCTGTATTATCCAGATAAGCACTTTTGCAAGTCTCTTCTTCATTGCTCTATTTATCTCAATCTTCGCAACGGGCATTCTCGAGCTGAGATGGAGTGGAGTAAGCATCGAAGAATGGTGGAGAAATGAACAATTCTGGGTCATTGGTGGCATCTCTGCACATCTTTTTGCGGTTGTCCAAGGTCTTCTGAAGGTTTTAGCTGGGATTGACACTAACTTCACGGTCACATCAAAAGCATCAGATGATGAAGAGTTTGGAGAACTATACGCATTCAAGTGGACAACTCTCCTAATTCCTCCAACCACAGTCTTGGTCATCAACCTTGTCGGTGTTGTTGCGGGCATCTCAGATGCCATCAACAACGGCTACCAGTCCTGGGGCCCTCTTTTCGGAAAGCTCTTTTTTGCCTTTTGGGTGATTGTTCATCTCTATCCTTTCCTCAAAGGTCTAATGGGAAGGCAAAACAGAACACCAACAATTGTTGTCATTTGGTCAATACTTCTGGCCTCAATCTTCTCTTTGCTTTGGGTTCGAATCGATCCGTTTGTGATGAAAACCAAAGGACCTGCCACCACCCAATGTGGAGTCAACTGCTGAAAAATGATTTGTATATGCATCTCCAGCATTACATGTACATTCTTTGGTTTGAACAGTCTACGGTTTGTGATGTTTGAAAAAACAATTTGGAGATGCACAAGAAGGAATAAATCTAGAGTGAAAATTTTTTGTGTAGCAAATATGTATTTGTACCAGTTTTGTGATTCTATCTTAAAGAAAATGCTGCTTCTGGTACTTCTTCAACTAGCTGTTTCAAACAATCTGTCAATTGTTTCAAAAATTTTGACATACCAGATAGAAAATGTTCTAATTATACAGAGAGTAAGTTGCAACAAGATACAAATTGTTCAAAAACAACCACGGTTTGTTGGAAATCCCAAAAATTAATTTAAAATTATAGTTCAAATTTGACATTACTTATATAATATATTTATTTTTTAATATAACATTAAACTCGATAACAATAATACTTTATAAACTCGATAAAAATAACACTTTACAAACTTGATAATTTGTCTAAAATTAATTGATTAAAAATTTTAAAAATTAACCCAAAATTAAAATACATTTTAAAAATTTAATTAAAATTGGTTAATTAAAGAATTTCAAAAAATAATTCAAAATTAAAATTCAAATTTAAAATTAATTATATATTATTATTTATTTATTTATTGGTAAGTACCACACCTTAGCCAATTCATTTCTCGAACAACATTAAACTCGATAGGAGCTGTCACCTAAGATCCTGCAAAACTCAGGTTGCAGTTAATCAAAACCCTAAAATCTTTTATACAGAGTACTATGACAACATTTGGAACAACAAACAAAATAGTATACAATCTCTTAAAATGATGAGAAAAGAAGAGAGAAAATATTTAGTGACCTTATTAAGATATTAATAAAAAGCTCAACCCCGCCAATGAATTAGAAACACAATGCAGAAAACAACACACAGACATCTTCATCAGTAAATATACAAAAAGAAAAGCAGTAGCAACAGCATGAGCAAAAGAACTCATTTTTATACGTACCTCCATACAAACTCAAAGCAAAAGTGCATATTCAAAGTGTCAAAGCAATTCGTATCCACCAACACATATGTTGAGAAAAATTTATGCTTAAATTCTCGTTCTGGATGTCTTGAGATGATGATTATATCGCTCATCATAAGGTTCATACAGTAATCCATTTGAATATTCATCTCTCCATATATATAGAAGTTCAGTCGAAGTTTTCTGGTTGAATCCGGACACCAGAAAACTCAATCATTTGAAACCTTATACCTGTTGTTACACGCACAATTAGTGTATCAAGGTGGGTAGAATTGCAATGTCCTGAGAGCCACGCAACACTTTGAGAAAACAACGTGATTCTCAAAATGATCCTGTGATGCTTAAAATGACAATCATTTCTGATTAAACCAAACTACCTTCGTTGGCACCATTGAAAACACATTTCCCTTCTCATGCTTCTGCTAGACAACGACAGGTCATGCATTTTAGGCAAAATATGGTAAATCTCTATGATCCTGAACACTTTTTTCTCACGACAGGAATCAGCTCTTCAGTGCATCTCCTTTAGATTGATGGTTTATGTTAGTTGAGAAGTTTATTTAAGAAAATCGTTAGTTGTAAGGTTAATTTCTGTATTTGCGATAACTAGTTGTGAAGTTGTAAAGTTTATTTCAATATGATCCATGAAGCTACATTCGGATTGCATGATATTTGATGTGGACTTCCTCTGATAATTACTAGCTGATGTGAGCTTTCATTTGATCTTGGCTTCCGAGTTTATTCGAAAGAATAAATCATATCAGGATGAATAAATCATGGAGACAGATTTGAAAGATTTAAGAATATATGTTCTTCAATGAAAGATTTAATAGTATTGATAATCAAATGATTGTAATAAACTGTAAACTATGTGCATTCCCTGACTACATGCACGGCCACATTTTATTTTCTTAGCCAGAGAAAGTCCTGCATGATGCTGTTGTTGAACTTTGTTGTTCGTACGTTTATTTAATAAAATTTTATTAATTATATAATTATAAAAATTAAATATTTATAATTATTTTTAAATATTTAACATGACTTTATTGAACGACTTCACAATAATTAATAGAATTTAAGATTTTTCGTCTTAATAACTACAAGTACGAGATAAATTATATAAGTCTTAAATCTTGTCGATCATATTTAAAAAAAAAAAAGTAATAGTAAAGATAAAAATTTTGATATAAATTCTATCTGAATAAACTACTATCTTTGAGTTATATTATTATTACATATATATATTTTTTTTACACTCGAAAAAATGCAAGATACAGTAATGATATAACACTAGCATATCAATTTATCATAATAAGTTTATATAATAGAACGAAAAATAAGAGCATTTCATGTTCAAAAAGAACAATATCTATATGAACAGTATAATTTGCTTGTAAATAAAAGAGTAATATGAAAACTCGAGGAATTGAATGCATGGATGAAATAAAGGATTTATTTTATCTTCATTGTAACAATTTTACCATGATCATTGAATTACTCATCGCCATTGTTGCGATCCACATAATATAAAAATTAAACTTGAAATTGTAGCAGCTAGCAGGGCGTACATGAATTTCCTTATCTAAAAACACATGAAAGCTTAACCTCAAGGCAATGGCGACTTTGCAACAAACAATCTAACTCTTATGTAGACAGATTAGGTGAAATGTTTTCAGATTCTTATGTCCCACCATTCCTTCATTTGCTATATAAACCCTAATTAGTTCCCTGCAGCACACACCATATTCTCTCAGCTTACTCTCAAACTACTTCGATTCTTCATTGATCTACCATGGCAGCAAATTCTGTACTATTTGCTGGGTCTCACAACCGCAATGAGCTTGTTGTCATTCATAACCATGAAGAGGTAATTGATTAACCAAAAACATGAAAGCTTTGGTAGCATTTTGTCAATTTGTTTTCTGAAATTATGTTTTGTAAAACATAAATACATATGACATCGATTTGAAGTACACTTTGTCTGCTTTAAAATAATAAATAATTCTTATTAACAATAATTAAAAGAGAAACCAGAAGCAAAGATGCTCAAGTTTGTTTTCTCATAACTCTTCGGAAATTTTGCAGCCAAAGCCTTTAAAACGTTTGGATGGTCAAGTTTGCGAGATTTGCGGCGATGAAATTGGCCGAAACGTCGACGGAGATGTGTTTGTAGCTTGCGAAGAATGTGGATTTCCGGTTTGCAGGCCATGCTACGAGTACGAAAGAAGAGAAGGAACTCAACTCTGCCCTCAGTGCAAGACCAGATACAAACGTATCAAAGGTAATCAATTATAAAATGATAACCATAAAAGCACTTTTGTGAAGCACTTTTCAAAACTTTTTTGGTTATGAACATGTACAACTGTCGCTGCTTGCGTGTTTTATAAATTATGAAGGAAGCGCAAGGGTGGCGGGAGATGAAGACGAAGAGGGTATTGATGATATTGAACATGAGTTTAATATCGAGGATGAAAGCAAGATTATTCAGAAGCAGAATTCTGCAGAAGCTGCGCTTCATGGGAAGTTGAGCTATGGAAGAGGCCCTAACGAGGATGAAAATATCCAGTTTCCGGTGAGAAAAAAGTGCTTTTTCTCGTGGTAAACTAATGCATCATGATTAGGTTACGGATTGATTCGAGAAACCTTAAAAATTGATTACAAAAATTATTTCAGATTACTACTATTTAGATTTATCATTTTCTTCGATATATTATTTCTATATTTTATATTTTGCATGCATGCATGCAGGGAAATGGAGAATTTCCTGTAGAACAGAAGCCTTCTTCTTCAACTCGTAAACGAGTCCATCCATATCCTGAGGAGTCAGGTTTGCTTCCGCAGCATATATCATGAATCAAAATATACATACAAGCTGAAATAAATATTTTCTTAAAAAAACAAAAACACCATGCAGGGAGTACAGATTTGGGTAAAACGAGAGAAGGTGGACAAGACTTGACAGATGAGTGGAAACTAATCCAACAAGGCAATCTTGTGCTCGACCCTCATGGCACAAATGAATTAGATATGGCCATGTATGTACATAAATTTATCCTACATTCCATTGTATATTACCAGGAAATGTCCAAAACCTTCGATCATATGAGTTCTACATTTAAGAAATTTAATTTCATCATTTGTATAAGCTAGCTTTGTTAATTTAATTGATTGTGTGTAAATTGTCGCAGGATTGATGAATCAAGGCAGCCATTATCAAGGAAAGTGCCAATACCATCAGGCAAGATCAACCCATATCGGATGGTAGTGGTGGCTCGGCTTGTTATAATGGTGTTGTTCCTTCAGTACAGAATCACGCACCCTGTGAATGATGCTGTTGGGCTATGGCTGACCTCTGTGATATGTGAAATCTGGTTTGCATTTTCTTGGATTCTGGATCAGTTCCCCAAATGGCTTCCAATCCAACGCGAGACCTATCTCGATCGCCTTTCCATTAGGTATACGAATCAAGATTCTCTCTTAATTTAAATTTAGATTTAAATATGTTCAAAATATCATATTATAAACAAAATTTTGTTAAGATGGTCTTAATAGAACCATTCAATAAAATCATGCCATACATTTCAAAATTTCTCTCCTCGTGTCTCAAACGGTTGGCAGCTGACAAATTTGCAACACAGGTACGAGAGGGAAGGTGAACCCAATATGCTTGCTCCTGTAGATGTCTTTGTAACAACAGTGGATCCAATGAAAGAACCTCCACTTGTTACAGCCAACACAGTTTTGTCAATCTTGGCAATGGATTACCCAGTTGACAAAATCTCATGCTACATTTCTGATGATGGGGCTTCCCTGCTCACCTTTGAATCCCTGTCCGAAACTGCTGAATTTGCTCGAAAATGGGTTCCATTTTGTAAGAAATATTCCATCGAACCTCGAGCTCCCGAGATGTATTTCTGTCTGAAAGTGGATTATCTCAAGGATAAAGTTCAGCCTGCATTTGTTAAGGAGCGCCGCGCTATGAAGGTTTATTAAACTCAATTCAAATCACGATCAATTTCCCTTTGAGCTTATTTATCTAATGCTTGATTGTCATTTGGTGTTTGACAGAGAGAATATGAAGAGTTCAAGGTTAGGATAAATGCCCTGGTAGCAAAATCCTTGATGATTCCTCCGGACGGATGGATCATGCAAGACGGAACACCATGGCCTGGAAACAATACTGAAGATCATCCTGGAATGATTCAAGTTTTTCTTGGCGAAGGAGGAGGCAATGATGCTGAAGGAAATAAGCTGCCAAATCTTGTTTATGTCTCTCGCGAGAAAAGACCTGCCTTTCAACATCATAAAAGAGCTGGCGCCATGAACGCCCTGGTAAAAATCTCATTCCATTTTGCCTGATTCAGCTAGTCTCAGCATTTTAATTTCGTGCTGCATTGTCTGATGCCTCGAAATTTTCCAGGTTCGTGTCTCCGGAGTGCTTACAAATGCTCCTTACATCCTGAACTTGGACTGTGACCATTATGTAAACAACAGCAAAGCTGTCCGAGAAGCTATGTGTTTTCTGATGGATCCGCAGACTGGAAAAAGAGTTTGCTTTGTTCAATTCCCTCAAAGATTTGATGGCATTGATAAAAACGATCGTTATGCAAACAGAAACAGAGTCTTCTTCGATGTATTTAAGCCTGCAAGAACCTCTAATTCTGAAGTTAAAAAATTGGTGAAAGAAGATGAAATTGAGATACGATTTTTTTTTCTTGTGTGTGTTTTGCAGATTAATCTGAAGGGTTTAGATGGCATTCAGGGTCCTATGTATGTCGGCACAGGATGTGTTTTTAGAAGGCATGCATTGTACGGCCATGAACCTCCGAAAGTAGCTAAGCGTCCGAGAATGGCAATCTGTGACTGCTGCCCATGTTTTCGTCGCCAAAAGAAATTTCTGAAGAATTCCAAGCCTACCGCAAATGCAGAAGATTCAAGCCTTGGAGGTTTTAACAATTTTATCAAGCTAATAATCTAAAAAATTACTGGGTGTTTTCCCTCATTCATTATTTAACTGGGAAGAATTTATTTATTTATATGTAATCGAACAGGAGTGGAAGAAAACAAGGAACTTTTGATGTCCGAGATGAATTTTGACAGGAAATTCGGACAGTCAGCAATTTTTGTGACTTCAACATTAACGGAACTAGGTGGTGTTCCTTCTTCCTCCAGCCAAGAAGCGCTTCTTAAAGAAGCAATTCATGTAATGAGTTGTGACTATGAAGACAAAACTGACTGGGGTACTGAGGTAACATAACACCAAATGCTAATCTGCTATAATCTCAGTGATTCGTGATTCTTCAATTCATTGCGATATCTGAAAATTTTGTGGTTGCTTTTGAATTTGCAGTTGGGATGGATTTATGGTTCAATTACAGAAGATATCCTGACCGGATTCAAGCTGCACAGCCGCGGCTGGAGGTCTATATACTGTATGCCAAAGAGGGCTGCATTCAAAGGTTCAGCTCCGATCAACTTGTCGGACAGACTCAATCAAGCTCTCCGGTGGGCACTTGGCTCTGTCGAGATTTTCCTCAGCCGGCACAATCCGATATATTATGGCTGCAAGGAAAGAAAGATCAAATTTCTTGAGCGTTTTGCATATATAAACACGACTATTTATCCCTTCACTTCTATACCACTCCTTGTTTACTGTCTTCTGCCAGCCATCTGCTTGCTCACCGATAAATTCATCATTTCAGAGGTAAAACAATTTAGTTCATTTGCTCGTATAATATTGCAGATTTGGTGCAAATCAGCGATGTTTTGCACTGATATAATGCTGGTTTGCAGCAAATTCGTATTTCATACTGTGTGAACAGTGCGCCCGAGATTTGCTAAATCAATTTGTTCTTGATTTGTGCTCGATGCAGATGAGTACTTTTTCAGGTCTCTTGTTAGTATCTCTTTTCATCTCATTCTTCGCATCTGGCATTCTTGAGCTGAAATGGAGTGGGGTAAGCATTGAAGAATGGTGGAGAAATGAGCAATTCTGGGTCATTGGTGGAATTTCTTCACATCTTTTTGCAGTTTTCCAGGGTTTTCTAAAGATTTTGGCAGGAACTGATACCATTTTCACTGTAACATCCAAGTTATTTGATGATAAAGAGACCAAAGAACTATACAACTTCAAATGGACAACTCTCCTAATCCCTCCAACTACTGTCTTAATCATCAACCTCGTCGGAGTCGTCGTCGGAATCACTGATGCCATGAATACTGGCTACCAGGCAATAAGACCTCTGGCTGGAAAACTCTTCTTTGTTTTCTGGGTGGTTTCCCATCTCTATCCTTTCCTGAAAGGCCTGATGGGGAGGCAGAATCGGACTCCGACTATCGTGGTCATATGGTCCGTTCTTCTGGCTTCGATCTTCTCCTTGGTTTGGATCAGAATAGACCCTTTTGTATTGAGAGCCAGGGGACCTGATACTAAGCAATGTGGAATCAATTGCTGATTATTATTATTATTATTATTTTTGCTGCAATATAAATTTGCATTCTCTTTGCTTGGAGGTATATTATATGAAATGCATGAACCAACAAATTGAATTATGAACAAGGAGGATCATAAAAGCCAAGAGTGAAGATTTCGTGTATCACACCAAGTTTTGTACTTGAATTTAAAAATAAATGCCGCTATGAATCTTGTCTCAGTGTTCAAACATCGTAGAACTGCATACGTTTATGGTCTCCAACAAAGAAACTTTTGTCCCATTTCAATCAGGCTGTCTTTCTTATCTAACTTAAACAAACACATTTTAGTCACTAATTATTGCTAAAATAAAACCAAATTTTAATTTCAATTTTTTTAAAAATCTGGAAATATACAAAACTATTCACACATTATGCATATTTATTAACTGATTATGCCTTATTACCTATATACACATGCACACCCAAAGAAAAGCAGAGAGGAAGATGGCAGCTATTGAACTTCTTCAGTATATGTTTGAAGCTGTCCTAACGAATTAGGCAGTTTAGGATGAAGATGAGGAGAATATTCACAGTTTTTACAAACTAAAACGAGGAGTTTATATACAAATGGGGAGATCAAACTTAATTGGATAATCAGCTGTACAGAGCAAAATCAAATTCAACTCCCATCCATAAGAGGCTTTATATTTAGAATACGAATATATATTTATTATGTACACTTGGTCTGTCTTCCATCACATCTTAGCTGCCCTGAAAACGGGATCATGTAAACTTGTGTCTTTCTTCCATCACATCTTAGCTGCCCTGAAAGCAGGATCAGGAAGGAGATGGTGAATGAATGGAGGTATCAGGTAACATGGCTACTGTCACTACGAAGTATTCACAGCCAATTGGTAGCCGGTATGGGTTAGAAGTTGTCGAATCAGAATTCAAGGTCATCCGATCAGTCCCCGTGTCAGTTGTCAAGTGGTGATGATCCATTTGATCTGCCTTGCCATGCTCGGGCCCGGCTGAAGTTGGAGGTGATAGCTTTGCCGTTTGGCGTTCAATATGCACAATTTGTCCAACAATGTAGCTGGGTCGGCTTGGGAGATTGTCAGTAAACAAGGCTACTGATTCAGCAGATAAGTAGTAGTTCAAGCAGTTCCTATTGATTGCCTCGTACTGACCAGCTGAGTTGAGGACGAATGCAGCAATCTCATGAACTTCTAAACGGCCAAAAGATATCTTTTCCTTGTTTGCCTAGAGGAACATTATCCGAGAAATTTAAGCAAAACAGAAAGAGAAACTCACCAACCACCTTCAGCTCATACTGTGAATCTTTAAGGAAACTAAGAAACGTTCAGAATAAGTTACCTGCTTCTCAAGTTGATGCTTTGTGTACAGAGTTTTAACCAGCTCTTTCTTTTCTTCCATTTCCTTTCTAAGCTGCTCATTTGCAGCTTCAACCTTTCGGTACTTGTCAAGCAGCTCTTCACGATGCCTGGACAAGAAACCAACTCGATCCGCAAGGACACGTATACATTTCCGGAACTCAGCAGTACCATCATCTTCATTTTCATTGCTGGAACTGAAAATTTCCGAAGCAAAACATTTCAACCACCATCATTTGTTTTCATTGCCATTAGCAAACAGAAATATCTACAAAGCTACAGCAATTCTGCTCTTACCATGCGTCCAGAATTAAATACAAAAGTGGGCTTATTAGTTTCTTAATTCACTGGCCAATAATAAAATTAATATTAACATGTTTGCAATGCCAGTATGAAATTTGAAGTCTAGGGAAATCCATGAACCAAACCAAGCCCACAACAACCCCAACCGCCCACACCCCAAAAAAGAAGATAATTATGATTAAAAACGAAAATTCCTTTCTCCAATAAAAGGCAAATCCACAAAAAGAATTTCAAAACAGAGCTGATAACAACATTAAATGAGCCGCACTGGAGAGCGAGCAACCAAATAAGTCTATCTTAGTAACTTACTTGGCCAAAGATTGAGCTAAGGCTCGCATGGTCTCGGCAAAGCTAGCCACTCCACCTGGAGCATAAACACAACTACGAAGTCTTTCAAAGAGACCCCGCATTTTGACAGCGGAAGCACGCAATGCATTATACTCCGATGCCCTCCGATCAGCGGCACATAGATTTGTTTGGGCTTCCTCTCTTGCTTCGTGCAAACAATTTTCCAAGTGAGCACAATTCATCTGTTACACAAGAAGACATAATGCAGATATATTAAAACACTAAAGCATATCCACAATAAATATATCAAAGAGGTACTAATTCCATGCCGGACAAATAACTTCTATTTTCAACAAAATTACTTTAGTGGAGCAAATAACATGTTATAGTAATACATAAAACAACTCTGGAGCATAATTGTGAAATCCATGTGCTTTAAGTGCTTCTTGGGAAGTGCGGAAGAAACTACTTCTTTTCAGGTTCTATGAACAATTATTAGGGGAAACTAATCAAATACGAAAAATAACATGCATCCAAATATTATTGACATTTCTAGTGCTTTCATCCAATAAAAATTGGTAAATGGATTGTTTTGATAAACTATAATCTATTTCTTGCCCTATTGGTTGGGCTCATTTATATGCATTCAGTCTAATGGTCTTTGAAACCCTAAGATTTTAAATCCTATCATGGTCCTTCCATGGTATTTGCCTAGTAAGCCAATATAACAAGCAAAGGCAAAAATTAAATATCCTATGTGTAAGAAAATTGTTGCTATCAGAAAAATTACTCGTAAATTAGCTTCTCTAGAAAACTAAGAAACTAAAAGACCAAAAGGCAGTTCAAGCTCTTTACCTGAGATTCATCAAGGAGCTTCTCCCTCAGTTCCAACTCCCTCTGAAGCATTGCAACCTCCTCCATTGCAGCTTTAAGCTTGGTTTCGGTTTCAGTCAATTGATTTGACTTGTCCACAAGTGCACTTTGCAATCCTGACACAAGATCACTGTTGACTTTAGGATCCAAACCCAAATCAACCGCAGCATCACAAGGCAAGACATTAAGAGGCTCAGGCATGCTATCTGCAGTGGAACTATTTGTCATTGACATGCTCAGCTGCCCTGTCATTTTCTCTTTCCCATCTTTATCACTGATTGGCAGTTCTTCGCGATGTGGCTCCATCATTGATGAATCTAACTGAGCATTTAACATTCTGGAGGAATCCAACATATTCTCATCCACCCCTTCTCGACCTTTGCTAGGTTGCCTGTTGAAAAGCCCCAGCTTTGCATCCAAAGAATTTGACACACAAGAAACCTCATCCATGGGTTCAGAAGTAGAAATACAAGGCATGTGGATTTCTCCACCACCAGAGATGTCAGGTTTGCACTCATAAGCTTTCTCAGCCAAAAGGGCAAAGTCTGAAACATCCTTGTCATTTGAGTGCTTCTGCCCCTGCAAATACTGATCGGACAATCTCTGCTCCAGTTCTTGAATGCGCTTCTCGTATGATATACACTGCATTTGCTTTGCCTTAAGCATAGATTGAAGATGTTTTACATACTCATCCTTCAGATGCAAGGCTTCAGCTGTCTTCTCTGCGGCATTCTTTAATACACTATCCAGTTTACTGTTATCGAGCGATTCATATTCCATTTCAGGACACAAGGAACAAATTAGGGCAATAGCAGAAGCAAGATCAGCTTTCAGTTTTGCATTCTCAACTTCCATCTTGCTAGTTCCCGCAATTTCTACTAATTCACATCCCTCAAGGAGCTCTTCAGGGTCATCTTTATCAAAAGCATCCACCGAAATCTCTTGAGTCTCAGCTGAATGAGAACTGTCATTGGACATGGAAAAAGAACCTCTCTCACCCTTAGAACGGAGTGCAGCCAAATGCTCAGGAGCATAACATTCGAGGTCAGAAATGTCAATTTCAAGCAAATTGGTATCAAAAGGAGATATATTAACATCACATTGATTAGGAGTATCATATAACCCCATAGATGCTAATATATCCCGAGGAATGTACGCGTTGTTTGCTTTCAGAAACTCTTCCCGTCTCCTGACCTCAAGCTCCCTCTTTGTTGCAAGCTTTTCAGCCAACTGTCCGGCCATGCCCATGTAGAGCTTCATGGAAGCCTTTCTTCTCACAACTTCTGCAAGGCAGGCCCTATATGCAGGGGCAATCCCACGGACCAACTTTAGTTCTGCAAATAATTCATCCTGACGAGCCATTGCCTCTCTAAAAACAGGAAACTGCAACTTAGCATCTTTAATGATGTAAGAAACAAAAGCTATCCTTTGCATGTAATTGTGCACAAAGATATTCATTTCATTCTTCTTATCCTTGCAAAAGTCTAGCAGCTCGATGATTGAATGTTCACAAGCCTCCATCTTGGGCAGGTGATTTTTATCATGAACATCATACATAGGACCCAGGGCTGAAACAGCATCATGAGGACGGAGAGAAGAAGACAATTGGCAGGACAGACAATCATCCACGAGTTTCTTCACTGTACTGACATCTTTGCTGAAAGCATGTTGTTGTTAGCGATAGTTGTAAAATTCATCTACAATACAAATATAAAAGCAAATTGATGCACTAGCTAAACAGAAACAAACACTATAATCAATAAATCGCAAAGTTCCTGAAATTTTATGAAAATTGATGAGATCTTCATATCTTGTAAAGAAAGGTAAGAGAAGCAATTTCGGGAAAGGTTTAAAGCATGTTAACTTTACAAGTATCGTATCCACACGGCTGTACCGCATGGTAGAGTACGATGTTTAATACTTTAAGTTTTTTGCGATATGATTTGATTTAAAGGAAAAATTATGTGGAAACTTTCTTCTCTAAAATGCTTTCAAAAAACTGTAAAATGAGGATTCATTAGTTAAATTTTTTCCTCAAGCAAAGACGTAAGCATCTGATGTATTTTTTAGGTAACATAAATATATGAAAATAGAATTTATATTTCCAATGAAAGCATGGGGTGACTTCCAAAGAGCACTATAAGCAGTGTTTGATCATCCATAAACTTATGATAGGCAACCACACCTAGTGAATAAAGTTAAGCATGGCCATGAAAATGCTTGAATCGGCCAAACACGTACACACCTATTTCTCTTTTCCACCGTTTCCATACTTTTGAAATCGCAATTCCATTCTAGATTGATATGTCTTAAAAAGGTACACATCCACAACATAGGTCAGAAGGAGGGATCAGAGAAACAATAAAGATAAAGTGGAGTAAAACCTAGGTCAAAAAACCAATGTTTGGGGAAAAGTACATGATATTGTTAACAACCCAGATAACCAAACATTTATTACGTTTTCTTCACAAGAAAATGCAGTTGACAATATACAACAAAAACAGCATACAGGAAACAACATAGCCATATAAATTATGAGACAAGTTGTAACCCCAATGATTCATAATGCATGGTACTCATAGACAAGCAAACGGGGAGTATTGATCTATTGCATTAGTTATGAGAAACAAAACACCAGAAACTAATATGATAAAATAGACAAATTAAACTTACTAAATCAAACAAGACAAAACAAATAAAGGGAAAAATAAAGATGAACCAACCTCAATGACTGCATTATACTCTTTTGCTCACTCAGGAATCGCTGATGCTCCTTGATCTTTACCTCTAAGTTCTTTATGGGCAAAGAAGCCCTGGTATTGAGCAACTCCTCAACTTTGCGCTTAACATCATCAAACATCTGCTTAAATTGTGAAACTTTTTTCTCAAATTGCCTGTGTGAACAGCTGCAGTTCTCTGCTGACTTCTGCAGGTTCTCTTCCTTCACAAAATCCAACAAACACTTGCGTGTCGAGGTCTGTAAACTAGGGTGAAGCTTTATAGATCTCAATTTCTCAATATCCCTCCCAATGTTAGCTAAAAGATCAGTATGCAACCTGTGTTGGTGCGAATAACGCCTCATGAATTCATTATAATTTTGACTAATCACTCTATAATATTGCTCCAAATTACCCCTTCCAACTTCCACAGCTCTTTCTTGCACCTTTTGCTCTCTCAAAAGTCTGTCACAGACATCAATCCTTGCTTGTGTACGAACATAAATTGCGTGCCCCTTATGGTAATGATACCTAAATTCCCTCTCATAAGAAGGCAATGCGTTCAATGCTGGGTCCGAGGCATCCACTAAAGGGCGTGGGTCTTGCGAAGAAACTGGCGGTGGGGGGTCTGCAACTTCAACAATATCAACTTGCTCGGGAGGAGGAGGCGGCGAATTACTTTGCAACCTCAGTTTATTGAATATAAACACTTCTTTATCATCTGCGGGAAGTCTGTAAGCTGAAAGCGGCTTTTGTGGCTCTAGTTTCATGTCCATGCAGAGAACAAGTTGTTCATTGAAGTTGATACCTGCAGCCGTTTCTATGAACCGCATAACTGCCTCAACAGGCGTGTTCTCATTGCATTCAAGCTCAAACGAATGGCCATTCTCTGCAACATGAACCAAAAGCTTGCCGTCGTGAACCAAACTTTCAACAATACATGAACTCATCTTCTCTCTCTTATCGTCAAAAACCAGAACTTGCCACCGCAAATTATAATCCAATAACAATCACCAATTCTAAACCCAGAATCTAATCCAATTCAATCCCTTTACCAGATAACTCTTACCAAATGTAAACTTCACTTTTTCAACCTTGTCTAGCTTAAAACACTGGATTGTCACCAATCAAAAAACGAAACCTGCAAAAACAGCCCGATATTTACAATACCCACCGAAAGATTAAGCCGTGAAAAAGCTAGCAGCAATTATTTACCCGCAAAATCTGTCAAAACAGCCCTAACCCACCAAAGAATTCAGCATAAAAATCCTGCCTTTAACCTTTAATCCTCCAATAAACTCTAATCCAACGCCAACCCACCAGAGATTACCTCAAAAATAACCCCAAACGTCACCGACCCACAATCAAATCCTACAAACCTAGCACAAATACCAAGACATGTCCCCGAAGTAGCCCCAAATTTTACGAAACCCACAAATCAAAACCACAAAAATACGAAACCCCAAATAAAAAACAATAAAAAAAACGTTTTTTTTTTCTCCTTCGTCGCAGAGAGAGGAAAATAATCAAAAGCGATTACGTGAAGAGACAAATCTAATGAGTATTTCAGAGAGAGGTTAAAACCTTGAAAGGTTCCCTTCACGAAACCCCTTGATTTCTCTCGTGTTCTTATATCACAGTATTATTGTAATCTACGTTTTCCAATAATTTATTTTTTTTCTAATTCTTTTATAATAAAAATACTCCGAAGAAGCTTCTGCTAGAAGTAGAACACCGCCAGCAGGACAACTCTCCCTCTTCCCCTCTCTCTCAATATTCTCCAAGCAACAGAGTACCGACGCAAGAGCAAATTTCAATTCATTTCACTACTGAATTACTGAATACAAGTTATTTATTTCTTTTGATTTCAGTATTGTATTTAATTTAGGAGTCTGTATAAACCATATAAATTGGGGTAATAACATCACCATCCCTAACCTTTTACATATTCTAACAAAATGGCATGGTTTATCTTTTATATCAAACAGATCCCTTGCCTCCGAGAAATGACAGAAATACCACATGCAATGTTCAAAATTCGTATTTATATAGTTGACTTAAGGTCAGTTTGATATTAAAATATAAATTTAAATTATTTATATATTTTTTATTTTAAATATATTTGAATATAAAAAAATTAGGAACTAAGAAGCTGGGAGGGGATTATTTTCATCACCACCATCACCATTTCGTTTTCTGAAACGGATGAAATCCTCTCTGATCACCGCCCCGATGGGCTCCCATAGTGGGAAAATTTTTGTCATCCATTGAGGTGGGCTAGGTACCTTTATGATACAAATTGAGAAAATTATATTCTTACTTGAATATATTTAAAAGATAGGGACCCATGTGTTATTGTCCCAGTTTAACTTTTACATTTAGTCGCCAGCGGATATTTACGAGTAGGCTTTTTTAAATACTAATTTGTTTCTAATTTTGTGAAAAATAAATTAGATAATATTTTAAATATAAAAAATAATAATAAAATTAAAATATATTTAAGAAAATATCAAATTTTATTATTATTATTTTCAGCATTATTCCCTTTAATTAATATGCATCATGACTTACAATTATAGAATTCGTAAATTTATAATTAATAATAAAAGAATTTTATTATTAAAATATTATTACCAATTAGCACCAAAATATGGACTACGTACGTCCTCGATGTAATGTGCCGTTGGAATTTGAAGGATGAAATTGGGTTTCTTGGCAACTTCTCCCTTCTCTCGTTGCAACATAATGACAGAATTATGCCGTCAAGTCGCGGTGAAATTAACTGTGAACTTTCTTGGCAACTTCCTCCACTGCTTCCGTTGCATGTGCATGGAAATTGCTCTCAACTAGACTTTTTTCTTCGTTTCAAACTAACTCCTTTTTACATATTATATATATATATATATATACACACACATACACATACGCACGTGTGAACGAGACATCTCAAATTTTATATTTTTATAATTAAATTAAAATTTAATACCTATTATAGTAATTATTTATTTTAATATTGACAAATACATATATAATATAGTCTAAAAATTTACTTTAAAACGAGCAGGTCCCTTTTTTTTTTTAAATTAGAGAGAGTTTTAATAGGTATATGCATGGTATAACATAAAAAAATTTATATTTAAAATAGATGATTTCTACCCTATTTAAAATGATCTAAGATTGATTATAGCATCTCTTAAAAGAAATAGGATATCGATACAAACAACAACGTGGGTTGTGAAACATGTGACATGTATGTGCAATTATAAATATATAAGATTGAATTTATATTCAAATTAAAAACACCGACAGAGACGAGTTGTTGCTATTTTCAACATATTTTATTGTTGAAGTTTAGGTTCATTCAAAGTCATATTCAATGAATTGATAAGACAAGAGATGTGACATTGCACGATGTACCGATTCATATGTAATTTTGATTATATGTAATAAAATATACTTTATTAAAGATTACATACACCGTGCGTACATACATGCTTCTATGCGTGTGACTCTATAATATTGTTTTTTTAGATTAAAAAAATACATTAAAATTGAGATTTTTTTTTTTTGATAAAAATATTTCATATTAGAGATCTT
This sequence comes from Swietenia macrophylla, assembly GCA_032401905.1. NCBI lineage: Eukaryota > Viridiplantae > Streptophyta > Magnoliopsida > Sapindales > Meliaceae > Swietenia > Swietenia macrophylla. The sequence continues at coordinate 9,251,927 of CP135561.1, read as the reverse complement.
AGATTTTATGTTTTAATAATCGAAAATAAATTTTGTTACATATCATAATGATTATTTTTCTTAGTACTAACATCTTAAATAAATTATGTCGAGAATTTTGATAAGTGCATATATAATATAGTTTAAAAATTTATTCTTAAAATACACGGTCCTATTCTTTAAAAATATAACGAGAGTTTTAACAGGTATATTATATAATTTAAAAATTTACACTTAAAATAAATAATTTTTACTTTGTTCAAATTATTTAAGATTAATTATATACTCATTCAAGAAATTACAGTGCTCGATGCAAATAATATAGGTTATGAAATACGTGATACACACACATATATATACACACACACACATATAAGTACACACAGAAATGCATATAAGTCTAATTTATATGATTGAATTTATTATCGAATTAAAAAACTTTAATTTTTAACAAATTTTATTGTTCAAGTTTAAGTTCATTTTTAAAGTCATATTCAATGAATTAATGAGGAAAGAGATGTAACATTACACGACGTACAATATCAATGTGACTCACATGTAATTTTAATTATATAAAATAAGATAAATTTCAATGTGGGTATAGAAGACTTTGTTAAAGATTGATGACAAGGCTTCATCATTTGAGATCAACTCTAAAATAGTTTATTTAATGACCTTCAATAATTGATCCCACAATCAATTCCTCAAAGTTATTGTTCTTTTTTTAAAATTCTAATTACATAATGTATAATAAATATTTAATATCAATTTTATTATTTCAAATAAATAATAGGCCAGCCCAAAATTCTAGAAAAAAAATTTAATGGTTAATAGGCCTAAAAACATCCTTTTTTTTTTTAGTAAATATGATAGTAAATGTGATAATACTGAATCAAATAGGATACAATTATATAATATCAAATTATATTATTTATTAATTTTAATTAAAATATTAAAATTAACGATTATGCAAGTCATTAATCACTTAATGTATTGTCTACTATTAACTATAAGTACGACATATAATAAAAATTTATTATTTTATTAAATTATGTAATTATTAACGATATTATTTAAGATCATCGATAATAAATCAGTATTAAATAATGATAGCAAGTAACGTGACAATACTACAATTATCGTATAGATTGAGAAATACAAAAATTGTGATTTAGAATAAAAAATTTAATATCATAAATTACAAGTGATGAGATAAAACTATTGTCACAAGATAAATAGAAAAAATACAAAACTTGTGATTTAGAGTACAAAAATCTAATGTTGTAAATAAAGGTGAATGGTATAAAAGGGCATGAGAAATGCACATGGGATGTTTGATGGTAAGATGGGATGGTTTTAACCTATTGATTCTTGATTCTCAGGGGGGTTGGGGAAAGTAGTAACAGGACCACCACTTGGAGACCTTTTCAAAGAACTACAATGTCGTCTTCTTCTGCAACCAACTTGCTCAGAGTTTCTTAAAATAATTTCAATTACTATTCTGGCTAAATAACATTGGGATCCTTGATTCTTTACTCTTTTTAAATAAAAATTTTAATTTTTTCATATGTAATAAATAGATCCCTACCTCTTAATATAACGATAAAATTACTGTTATAATATTCATTTTTAACCACAATAATATCACGATATATCACTTAACACTAAAGGAGACTAATTTCTTGATCTTACCTCTTACCATCGAGGTTTGAGGTCACAAAATATAAGTAAATTCCTCTTTTAATAAAAAAAATAAAAAACGCTCCACTTGAACATAAATATTTAGAAAAAAGTATTACAATAATAACTACATAAACTTCCAATAGAAATTTGTTATAGTTAAAAAGGAAAAAAAATAACACATTAAATAATATTTAGTCATAGATATAAATTTATTTGTTGCACGTAGAAAAGTTATATATATATATATATATATAAATATTTGTGAAACATAAAAAGGGACCTAGATGTTATTATTCATATTTTTGTTTACTTTCAATTTTTTTTTGCACTGTTCTCCTCTGCTCTGCTTTTCTCATCCTCACCATGTGATGGAAGAATCTCTTTGAATCAATACAAAAACTTCTGGTCTGGTTTGATTCTGAAAACAGATCCCATTACTTACCATTTCTGGATGAACTTGGAAAGAGATATTGATTTCCCTTGCAAATTTAAAGTACCATCATTTCTAGGAGGAAAGAAAATTTTTTACAGTGTACCTATCTATGCAGTCTTTGAGGGAAAAAAAAAAAACAAATTTTGTAGCACACGTTATATATAATTCAACTTTAAATTGGTAACAAAATATTAATCATTTGCATCTTTGTTTCAATGATTTGTAAATATTATTAGAGTCGAAATTATGTGATACGGGATCGAGATCCTTTCTTAATATGAGTTTTAATTTGAATAATTTAATTATAATAGTATTATTTTATCATATACATAAAAAAAAATATTTATGTTATTTGTATCGCATTGATAGATACTATTGGCACAATTTTGTGCATTTATATGATTATGGATGAACATTTTACTCTTTTTTAGAGTTAGTTTTTTTATAAAATATAATTTTTGATATGTGAGATAAAATTAAACATTTTAAAGTGAGTAAATAAAAAAAATAATCTAATTAATAAAATATTACTGCAACTTATATAATTAATTTATTTTTAAAAATATTCAATCAAGATTAGCTCCCATCTTAGTGACCATGTCATGATCATTATTTCAAATTTTTTTAAATTATTAAAAAAGGAATTGATTTGCCATTTTTGGCTATTAGTGATTTGAGTCCTCTTTTGTATGTGGGCATTTGTCCAACACATACAAATGACAATTGAAATTGATTAGTTGGATGGATAGAAAACTACAAAAATGAATGCTATTTTGTTGGTATTAAAAGGAAATAAAAGAAAATAATAATTGAGCATGAGCATCCACTAATTGGAAAAATGGGCCAATATTCATCAATTTCCTCCACAAATTTTTTGTCACGAAATATTTAAATATAATTTTTTTTAAATAAATTGATCTTATTATATAATATTTTTAATATAATAAAATTATTTA
>CP135561.1:9097416-9243992 GCA_032401905.1 Swietenia macrophylla | reverse complement strand
ATTAAAAACATTAGTTCATTACAGTTTACATAGTGTTCAAACACAAAAGTTTTTTAAAAAAATATAAAAAAATTATAAAAACGGGATAAAATTAATCTATAAAATATATTTGCATCTTACAACGTAGAATATAAGGATTGTAATACATTTATAATAAAATACAACTAAATTGTCATAATTTATTATACATTATACTATATCATAAATATGTGAATAAATTGGTGAAGGAAATATGCTGTTAAGATCTGAGTTTAATCCAGACTTGGCTAATATACAACTAATGTATTTTATATTCTTAAATACAAAATTTAAAATATAAATTAAAAAATTTTGAATGATTAAAATAAAATTTAAAATACATAATATAAAAATAATTTAAAACGAGTAGTATAACAGTTAAAAAAAATTAAATACATTTTACATCTAATCCAATGTATTGTAATCAAATTCGAAGTATTAAAATATTCATCCAATGTATTTTTTAATCCATTATTGAGATAATCCACATCTCATAAACAATTAAAGTTTGCTTTCCTATGCCATATGAGATGTGACAAAAAAATTTTCACATTTAAGTAAGACAAATGGTATAACGTTTGCTTGTAGAAGAAGCAATATGATCATAGACAGAACCAATTGGAGGAGAAGCAAATAAACAAGTTGGGTTTCTTCAAGTTTCTCAACTAAAAAAGACTATAAAATATAGTAGACAGACGACAGCAATTATGAGTAGTTTCCAAGCTCTAACTTGGTTCTAAAGCAAACATGACATGATTGGCTTTTCAACAGCTTTTAGCTCTTCAGCATGCAGCAATTTCCCAGCTTTGCTTGCACAAACAGCCAAATATTAGGGGGCCATAGCCTGTTGGGATCATGCTTGGGCCTAATTTTTTATGCTTGTCCAACTTTAAATTGGGCTTTTTCCTTTTATAATATAAATATTTTTTCTTTTTTTTTAAAAAATTTTTTGTTTAATTTTTGGTGCATGGTGTTTAATTTACAGGTATTATTTTTTTAAATTAATCCTTTATAGAATCCCATGGATCACATGTTCCTTAAACAACTCCTCCACACTTTTTCCGAACGCCAGAAAACAGAAAACTGATTTCTGACAAAAGATGAAACCAAATAATATACATCGTACCCACCATTCCGGAGAGAGATGGAGCCTGGCTTCAGCAGATAATATAATATAATATAATATAATATAATATAATATAATATATATTTTTTCTTAATCCGAAGTACATCATTGATTTGACTCCACTACGATTGGTCTTGCTAGATTTTTCTCTCCCTCTGTTCCTTTATAATCCCACCAGGGAAAACAAAGCCATAACTTTAAACTTTCTCCAGAAATGGCTAATCGAGAAGGAGCTTTCTTTCTCGCTCAAATCTTGTTTATCTTGATAAATTTTAATCGGGGTAGTGGTTTTTCTATAGACCCAGTTTCCCAGCAAAAAATGGACCGGGTTGGGATACTACCGGGGCAGGATTTTAATGTCAACTTTGCTCATTATTCTGGTTATGTTACCGTCAATGAAGATTCAGGAAGGGCTCTGTTTTATTGGTTTATTGAGGCTACTGAAGATCCTGATTCCAAGCCTCTTGTTCTTTGGCTCAATGGAGGTATAAAGCTTTTATTTTTATTGGGTTTATTTCTTTTTATGACTCTCTGTTTCCATTTTTGGATACTTTTTGTTTTGATTTCATTACTGTTGTTTTGACTCCTTAGTTTTGGATTATGTTGTTTCATTGTTTCATTGTTTTCCCTATATCTAATAATTTACTCCCAATCTGTAGAATGTTCAATGGAGGTCTTTAACTTATAGCGTAGTTACCATTTTGTTGGCTTTATTCATGTTCATTGATCGTGGTTTGACTCTGAATCTGTATTTCTTTTATTCCACTTTCAACTGAATTTGGTAGGTTGTTTTAGTGAAAATGACCTCAAATTCTTGTTTCGTTTGTATTATTCTACATTTTGGCTATTGGAAATTGATAATTTGTGGCTTCTAATCCATTTTACAAGAAGGTTCTAATCAAAAGTGCATTTTCTTCAGGGCCTGGATGTTCATCCGTTGCTTATGGAGAGGCAGAGGAAATTGGTCCATTTCATATAATGCCGGATGGGAAAACCCTTTATGTGAACCCTTTCTCTTGGAATCAAGGTAAGCGGTACCTTCCAAAATTTTTCGTGGATTATTTTCCTTGTTTTGAGGTTCGTGTTATTTGAAGCGGTGGCTAATAGTTACAAGTGAAGAAATTATCTTGATGGTGTGTTTTACCATTAATTGGAAACCTAATTTGAGAAATATATCTTTGCCAAACTAGTATCTGCATTCTTTTATACCTTCTGTAATTTTAATAGGGATTCTTATGATTCCAGATTCTCATTTTCTAAAAGCTGAAGCTGTTGATGACATTACATATTATGTTTCCTACTTTTGATACCAAGGGTTTCTAGACAATTTGAGTCCTTAGAGTGTGTTAACATTTTACATTTGGACTAGACTATTGATTATTTATTCAGTACTGCATCTATTAATAATTCTTGCTTCCAAAAGTTTAACTACAGCAATTTTATGTTTTATGGTATAAGAATTCCATATGAGGGCACCATTTTTTTGCTTTAGCTAGTGTAAAATTTTTAATTTTTTTCTTCTTTATATCACCAATGAAGTGATGGCAATTGTACTATAAACAATAATTTATGCATTACAGTCAAATGAGTCCATCTGTGACTTGAATTTTATAATTTTTCCCTTAAAACAACCACACTATAAAACTTCTTATTTGCATTTCTTTCAGTGAGAAACTACTGTCCTTCCTATTACCTTGTTCAAAATAATTTTTTGTATAACCTGATTGCTTCAATAGAACAGACAACTTGAATAAATTTACTTTAAAAGTATCAGCTGTTGACTAGATAGCTCTGCAAAGATCATTGCTTGGAGATGTTGCGGTTAGATTCTCCGAAACAATTTACTGGGTCTTTTTCATTTTTTTTATGTGAATGCAGTTACACCTGACAATTTATGAACGCTTTGCAGTTGCCAACATTCTGTTTCTTGATTCCCCTGTTGGAGTTGGTTTTTCATATTCCAATACTTCCTCTGATCTTTTGAACAACGGTGATAAAAGGACTGGTACTATTTCAGCCACTTGGTATCTCATAATTCTGCTTGAACTTGGGCATTGCTGCTACCTTGTACATTTATAACTTATCTTCTTTGATTGCAGCTGCAGAGAACCTAGAATTTTTACTGAAGTGGTTTGAACGCTTTCCACAGTTTAAAGGAAGGGATTTTTATATCATAGGAGAGAGCTATGGAGGTATTCCATATTTGACAGTTTGCATCTCATCAGTCTACATTTCTCTTATATACATTTGTTTACAACTAATAAGACAAGAGATGGAATAGATTGATCATTTAGTCTTTCAGTTCTTCCACATTATATATTGGCCTTATTTTGAACAGTTTGTTATTTGGTCAAAAGATGATGGCATAGAAATATAACGTGCTAGTAATATATAATGTATTTTATCTTTCTTTTTTCTTTACGCGATGGAATTGGAACTTCTTTTAAGTATGTTTCTGAACATCATAAAAATGTGTTCCAGGGCATTATGTTCCTCAGTTAAGCAATGCTGTTGTAAAGTACAACCAAGCAAGTGGGAAAAAAGCAATTAATCTGAAGGGTTACATGGTATAGACTTTTTTTTTTTGAAATAGCAATGGTTCGTGAAAATTGCGCATCATGTCAACAAATTAAATGCTAAGATGCATCTTGAATGCAGGTGGGAAATGCTCTAATCGATGATTACAATGATCACTTGGGGGTTTTTCAGTTTATGTGGTCTGCTGGTTTGATATCAGATGACACATTCAAGCTACTAAATGAGCTATGTGATAATGAGTCATTTATCCACTCTTCCAATTCTTGTGATAAGATCCTAGAGATTGCTAGTGAAGAACTTGGAAACATTGACCCATACAGTATTTACACTCCTTCCTGCTCTGCCAATGTTAGCCAATCAAATTGGCTGCTCAAAAGAATGCGTGTGAGTACATGTTATCTGGGCCATGTATTTAATTGTTGGAACCTTCTTATTTTACTATTTTTCTTTATATTTAATCAAGAATTTTCTTCAAACCTTTAACCATAAATTAAAACCTTGCTTCAAAATTCCTTTACTTTAACAACTGCTGAGATATTTGATACTTTCCCTCTTATCACCATTGAAATGTGATGCTTTATAGACTGTTGGTCGCATTGGAGAGAAGTATGATCCTTGCTCTGAGGCGCATTCTGTTGTATACTTCAATCGACCTGAGGTTCAGAATGCATTCCATGTTTTACCGGCAGTTGCACCAGCAAAATGGGAAACCTGCAGGTACTGCTCTTTGAAGAAACACCAAAAAGTTATTGGTTGCATTGCTATCTCCCAGTGAAGGAGAGCATTTATAGTTTAACATTTGTTTGATTGGTTCAAAATCCATTATAGAAATTAGAACTGTAAGATTTTATTCGCTAATATTTTAGTTATCTTAGGTTTGTGAGACTATGGATTGTCTGAAACATTTTTATGGTTTCCACCTTGCCACTGAAACATATTGTCCGCGCAAAAGTATGTGAAGCAGAAAAATATTTTGAAAAACTTTTATTATTGTTGGAGGTTGTAATTTGCTTATACTTTGAACCATCTAACATTTACTGTGAGTGGAATGTCTTTTAATATTCCACTCTTTACTAAATCAATTATAGTCTTCTATATGGTAATGTAGTTGCATAATTTGAATCTTGACTTGAATGGTGTCATCTGTCTACCCTCATGGTTTTCTTCTTCTTTTCACTGTATTGCAGTGAGGTGGTAAATAAACACTGGGGTGATTCTCCTAGGACAGTGCTGGACATCTATCATGAGCTTTTGCAGTCTGGACTTCGTATATGGGTGTTCAGGTTCTCTCACTATCTGGCGTTGCATTTTATACATTTAATGCATTCTGTATAGCTTTTAACTGTAGCTAGTAACTTGCATTAACATTTATTGTTGATTTGGTTATTGGTATTAATCCAAGGAAGCACTTCACAAACTAATTCGTATTAGGAGTTGGCACCCAGTAATTTTACCAGCTCACTTCCTTGCTTTCATGTTTGATTTACCATTTGCTTCCCTCTACCAAATTGGATATGGTTGGCATTCCTGTCTCCTGCATTCTGTTCAAGCAAAGTTTACATAGAGATTTTCTGATGATCTTTGTTTTCTTCTTTCTCCTATATGACAGTGGTGATACAGATGCCGTTGTCCCAGTTACGTCCACCCGGTATAGCATAGATGCTCTTAAGCTTCCAACAGTAAAGCCTTGGCATGCCTGGTATGATGAAGGACAGGTAAATTACTCTCCTTTCTCCATAAATTAGTATTTCATTTCTTTCTTATGGCACTCTCGTATCATTTCATGACGGATAGAGCAAATTTATTTTTGACTTGCAATAGAATTCATGAAAATCCACATTACCCATCAAACAGGTGGGCGGATGGACCCAAGAGTACGCCGGACTGACATTTGTCTCCGTGAGGGGAGCGGGCCATGAAGTTCCATTGCATAAACCTAAACTTGCTCTCACACTCATCAAATCCTTCCTATCAGGAACCTCCATGCCAACCTTGGAACAAATCAGCCTCAGTGACTCCTGAAGTTGCCCTTATCACCATTTTAGTGCTTTTTTCTCATAAGTTGAAGAAAGAAGCACTTCTCAGGAATGTAATATAACATTTCATGTTGCCTTCTTGGAGGGAAACTTTTGCATTCCACAGACATTGATTAAGAATTGCTTCACTCCATACCTGAACTGTATGCACTTGAATGGTTAAATAAAGGGGGCATTTGGCGTTGAATTAGAATCCCATTTAGACAAAAAATGATACCTTGCTTCCATTCATAACTTCAATCATTTTGTTAGCTTGAATTCATGTACTTCAATGAGTTGTGACAAACACAGATATGTTCTTGCTTGTTTGATTTCTTGATTTAATACTTATTTTAATTATTTCATTTAAATAAAAAAACATATTTTTTTACATCAATTTGGACAAAAAAGGTGTTAATGAATATTTTTGATATAAAAATGTTCATTTTAGTAACACTCACAACCCTCAAATACTATTTTTTTAATTTTTATTTTCAAAAATTCTTAAATCTCAATATTTCCATAAAAAGGGCCAAACATTAAACAATAACATGTTTTACCCTGTTTTAACCAAAAAAAATTTTTTTTTATTAATTATTTATTTTTATTAAAAAAGTAAAAATAAAAGTAAATTTATTTAATTAAAATATAAAAATAAAAGATTTGGAACTTAAATTGTAAAATCCTGTAATAAAAAGAAAATGGACCATTTTCTTTACAAAATGGGCTGGAACCAAGCCCAACTCAGCCCATTCTTCTCTTCTTTGTCGTCGTCGTCGCAGTTCCTCTTCTGTGTTCTATACTCAACAAACAGTTTTAAGCCCTTCTCTCTTTAGCGGCTATTATGATTCAACCTTCGTTGATCACGGTCAGATATGAATCTCTCTCTTATATTTGTGTAACGTTAATCATGTTTGAAACATGATGTATTAGTCTTGATTGAGCCTTATTGTTGCGTGTTTGCAAATGGGTCTATCCAACATTATCAATTAGCTAAACCCATCTTTCATATTTTGTTTTGCCTTGCCTTGTAGTTGATTATGGCTTTGTTTAATTGATAATCAATCTTGAATTTACTTCTTTTTGGTAAAAAATTGTTGTATTTTTGTTTGAATATATTTATATATGCACTTAGTACAGTTCACATTATGTTCAAGTACCTATGGGTTCAATTATCCTCATAACATCCATTTTTGTACAATATGCTTGGTTAAAGATTAAAATATCTTGTTGTTTTGGTTAATTTTTGCTACACGAAGTTATATTTATGTCGGGAAAACCTTTTTATTTATGTTTTTGAGTTAAAATTATTTTCTTGCCTTGTTATACAATCGCTTTTGATGCTGCCACTTTAATATTTAGTAAGGGAATGCCTGTGGGGTTATACTATCTTTAAACATGGTTAAACAATAGACTCCGAGTATCATGTTCTGTGGCGCAAGTTTCATTGTCTACTGAGTTAGTACCTTTTGGCTCTGAAATTTTTCTTTAAAAAAAGACTATCCAATCTGAATTACCTTTGTCATGTCCTGTCCTGGTGGTTTATTGTGTTACTAGCATGTGCAATGACTAGAAAAGGCAAAATCTATTCAGATTCATGCCAAAAGAGGAAATCCTGGATTAATCTGTATCATATTTAATGAAAAAGTGCCTCCATGGTGGAGTGTGCTTGGTAGCCAAACTAACTGAATATTTACTGAACAGATATGCTGTTTGTGATACATAAAATCTGTTGGCTAAATCCTTAGAGCCACTAGCAGAAGGTGCATTTTGAATAGGTATGCATGTCTAGATATTCTGAATATTTTTCTGTCATAACTAAATAAACCTTTACCAATTGAACCACTTCAAATGAAGGCATGAAAGGGAAGAAAAGGCTGACTGGCAACAAAAATGGTGATATCCAGCTCTAATCCTCACAACAGGGAGATGGCCATCAGGAAGAGGATTGCTAGCATGTAGTTCTCTCTATCACTATTTAGATTTGTGATTGCAGCAAGTGAATGCAGTTGAACCTCTTTGTCTGGATAAAGTTTTTAAACAGCTGCATATTTGATAATAATGAACCACATGATCCAGGTCATGTTTATATAGTACATCAACTTCTGGGATAGTGACTGTCTGGTAGATTTAATTTCTTAATATTTTATTTTATATTTTTTAACTATACTGTGCTCTCTGTTTCCATCTACTTCCATAAATCAATAAAATGTGCTAATGGTAGAAAGACTATGTTAATATCTTTGCCAACTTAAACTTAGGTATTTGTGAATTTACTTGCTTCACTTTGTAGGACTAATGCGGAAAAAAGAATCATTGACATCAGTCTTGTCCACCCCAGAAGCACATATTAATTTTATTGTCAAGCATCCTTGGAACGGATAGCTAACTAGTTCACTTTTGTTTAGATATAATAAACGAGAAGAGGATTTTCCATCACCGAGAGAATACAATGATTACTTGGAGGAAGTAGAGGACATGAGTAAGCATTTCAATATTTCAAGTCATTTATCCTAGTGAGATTCCAAATACAAGGTTGCTATTTTGACATGAAAACTCTCTGCTGCAGTATTTAACTTGGTTGAAGGAACTAATGTACATGAGATCGAAGAAAAAATTCAACAGTACCAGAAAGAAAATGCAGAACAAATAATGATAAATCAAGCTCGGAAGGTATTGGTTGTGATATTATTATATTCTAACATGCTCTGTTATTGGTTATTTCAACTATCGGATGATCATATTTTTCCTTTTTTCTTCGATTTTTGTTACAGAATAACAATAAATTTGTGACATGTTCCATTCTAGCCTTAAGTGACATTGAGATTTTATCTACAAGAGTTTACTAAGAGGTCATTAATTTTAGTAATTTTGATGTAAATCAAACAGGCAGAAGAGCTAGCTGCAGCTCTGGTAGCAAGCAAAGGGAATCCGGCACAAAATGATATTGATGGGGTGAGAATGAAACTTTTTTTATCTTTTCTTGTCATATCAAACTGATTATGATAAAACCTATTCTTGATGAAGTTGTTTTTATTGTTTAAAGAACCTGGATATATCTAGCATACAACAACTGTTGTTAAATGTTAACTGTTCCACTTATGTTTGGGAGGAACAACCTTGGTGTAGTATTCCTTTGGTTGCAGTTACTAGTTTTCTTTGCATGATTTTGCTGTTGGAAAGGACCAAACAAAAGAAGGAAAAAGAAAAAGAAAGATATTGCATCCATTTTAAATGAATTTGGATTAGCTTAAGAGTCCTAACAGAGCAATCTTTGGTCTGACATGCATTTTCGCTTGAAGTCAATTATGAGGAATAATGATGTACAGGAAAGGTATTTGTCCACCTTGTCCACACTCTGTGATGTATTGTCTTCAATGCCTTTGTGGTTTAGCTCTGAAACCAAACAAAACATTATTTGCATAAAAATTTGCTGCACTTTAGCAGTAAAGTGTGGCCATGGCGTCTTTCAAATGGATAGTAGTTTTTGATCCTGCCTATAAGGATGTTGATCGTGATCAGTAGCACTATGTTGAACTGCGCGGGAGAAACTTTTCAAATGAGTGCAATTGTATTTACTTATTTTTTTGTTTTAATAATGAGATTCATGATGTCTGTCTTTGGAGATTTTATCTTGCTGTGAGATATTTTACATTGTTTTTATTTTCTTTTGAGACAGGCAAACCAGAGTTTTCTAGGAGGCATTAGTGTTGATACACAGGGACAATATGCTCCTATGCTTGCTGGAGGACAGCCACGACCAACAGGCATGCCGCAACCGGTGCCTCTTGGAGGTGGCGTGGACCTGCTTGGTTACGATGACGAGGAAATGATGAAACTCCGAGCAGAGAGAGGCGGAAGAGCAGGAGGATGGAGTATAGAGCTTAGCAAGAAAAGGGCGCTCGAGGAAGCTTTTGGAAGCATTTGGATTTAATTTCTCCGAGCACCAACACTTCACCCCGAGTGTTTTTAATCAAGGGTGATCATTAAGATTCGACACCAGTCCCTTCACTGTCTTCTTTTGAGGAAGGCAAACCAAAGATTTTGTTTCAGATTCTGCCATGAGATCCGAGCTAGTTATAACGTCTGTCGTAGTGATTTCCATGGAGTTTGCAGAGTGAATGATGTTGAGATATGTAACATCATTACCCAAGTTGTCATTCACAAACAGTCCAATCTAAGTTATGTTTTCATGAAATGACAATTTAAATATATATAAAAGAAATTTTAAGTTATGTGTAATAATATAATTAAAAAAACTCTATTTCCTTATTAGATTTAGAAACATGAAGAAGCCTTATTTCCCTTAATAGATTTAGAAACATAAATTTTGTATTTTCCTGTAGGAAAAAGGATTGTTTTATCCTATTGAGCCAAGGAATGGAGTTACTATATATGCGTTGCGGGTAATTGTATTTCACCATCGTCGTCTTAAGAAAAAATACCTACATGAAGGTTTTTACAGCTCAAGTTCGTGATGCCAATAGGGGAAAGAGAAATCCCAAGAATCACAACGACATTGTGGTTAACAATGTCGAGTTCTGGCGCGGAATATCCTGGGTAAGAGAACGGTTTCTGGGTAAAGGAGCATTCGGTTTGGTTTACATGTTGAAAAGAAAACAACCCATGCAAGAGGGAGATGAAGATAGCGAGCTGCCTTCAGTAATGGCAGTTAAAACGGCCAGCATGAAACGGGCGTCGTTGCTTAAGTACGAGAAAGAGATTCTCTGCATGTACACAGCAAGTCCATACATCATCAGATGTTACGGGGCCCATGAGACACAAGCTGGGGACAGCCGGAAGATGTACAGTTTGTTTTTGGAGTTCTGCAGCGGTGGAAGTCTGTATGATCGTATCAGGACGTCAGTTAACGGCTTGCCGGAGTACGAAGTGCGGCGTTATGCGAAGAATATCGTCCAAGGACTGGATTATATTCACGGTAATGGCATAGTTCACTGCGATATCAAACCAGACAACATACTGCTTGTGCCTGATGGAGAAAAGAACAGCGGGTTTATTGCAAAGCTTGCGGATTTCGGATTGGCAAAGAACGTTGATTACGAGGAGGAGGAGAATTCGGACAGGAAAGGAACGTTCTGTTACATGTCGCCGGAGTTGGCGAAAGACAGATTGCTGACATATCCAGCGGATATCTGGGCACTTGGGTGCGTAGTTGTGGAGATGATGAGCGGGAAATCTGCATGGGGTTATGGGTTTTCTTCAAAAGAGGAACTGCTCTATCACATTGCTTTCAGTTCGGAAGTTCCCAAGTTTCCTGGTGGGATTTCTGAGCAAGGGAAAGATTTCTTGAGCAAATGTTTTATCAGGAATTTTTATCTCAGATGGACTGATGAACAGTTGCTGGAACATCCTTTTCTAGCTGTTTGAAGCATGATTCTTGTTAGGTGTTAGGGTGAAAGACAATTGAAATTGCTGTACAAAGTTGAGAATTCTGATATTTAGATTATTATTGACCAATTGTTTTTCATGAATCTTAGAGTTCGTAATGTTCATAAAGTGAATGAATGAAACACGATTTTGCATGCATTCTTTGATCAATGATTGAGAATAGATTATGGGCCAAGGTCATCTCTTAACCAAGTAAAAATTACTTCCTAACAAAAAAAATTTAAGAGAGAATTGGAAATTAAGAGAAAATAGAAAACTTCTTGCTTTGTATATCAAAAATGAAGAATTTTTTTTTATTTTTTTAAATTTTAATTTAAATAAATATTAATACATAATATAATTAATAATTTTAAATTTATATCATAAAATATAAAAATAATTTGTAAATTTTGTTAAATTATAATTTATATTATTTATTATTAAATATATAATATATTATCGTCTTATTAAAAATTAAATAAAAAATTACGAAAGAATTCTTATTCTTACCTAAAACTAAAATTATTTTCACTAAATGTATTACTATGTATCTTCTCACTTAAGGATATTTTAGTAATTTTAGTAGGAATTGAGGACCTATTCGGTATAAATGAACAATATATGTTAATATGTGAAAAACCATAAACAATTGGTGATCCAGATGTTATTATTCTATTAATAATATTCTAACCTTCTATTCAATAACCTAACCGAGCATCCAAACACGTCTCCAAACATGCCGTACCATCAACAGTAGCCAATAGGTTCACCTACCTGGCTACCTCGATCGTAGCACCGAACCAACTGGCCATAAACCAACGTTCACCTTCGATCCTCGATTAATTGTCAAAGCCGATTGGTGATCATCTTGAGTTTTCGATAACTCCGCTACAGCTCGCCGCACTCAATCCGTCCTCCCTCACTATCGCCGGCGACGATGGGCAACACATCTTCGATGCTCACTCAGTACGACATCGAAGAAGTCCAGCAACATTGTAACCACGCCTGTAAATAAATAACTCTTACTCTTATCTCGTTGGCATTGTTAAACTTGTAGAATCTAGTCATTCAAAGCCTTCGATTGGATTATTGAGTTTTGATTTTAATCTACGTGTGTTACAGTTTCACAGCTGGAGATTATTTCTTTATATCAGAGATTTTGCCAGCTCGATCGTAATAATGGCGGCTTCATCTCTGCCGAGGAGTTCTTGTCCGTACCTGAATTCGCCGTCAATCCTCTTTCTCTGGTAATTACTTTCTCTTGTCTTCTCGTATGTAGGCGTGTACGTGTTTCTTATGCGAGGAACAATGTATTTATTCATTAATTTATTCAATTATTGTGTTGTTTGAACGATCAGAGGTTGTTGAGGATGCTAGACGGATTAAATTTTAAGGAATTTGTGGCGTTTTTGTCTGCATTTAGTCCACGTGCAACTTTGGAACAGAAAATTGAATGTAATATGCCTTATTTATATTTAAAGTTGAAATTTCTGTTAAATTAACTAGGTTTGGCTTAATTTTCAATTTTATTTATTTAATGTCATTTTGGAGTCTGTTTCTGTTGTAGTTATATTCAAGGTGTATGATTCAGATGGTAATGGGAAAGTGACATTTGATGAAATGATGGATGTTTTGTGCGATTTGACGGGAAGCTTTATGATGGGGCAACAAAGAGAGGTTGGTCTTTTTTCCAAATTCCTTCACACAGATCGCAGAGGCTCTCACTATTTTATCTTGTTCAAAAGTTAGCAGATTATGATTCAATTTTTTAACACCTAGTGACTCTAGTGACAAGTGATTTGAGGAAGCACTATTTACAAAGATTACGAAGATTGATTTTAAAAGAATTGAAAGATCTCATTTGCATTGAGCTTTTTGATTTGTAGCACTTTACTGATTAGCAATATCACCTTAATGACAAGGTTTTTAAATGTGCTTATTATCATGCAAATGATGTGTACACATTGCTTATTTTGTATGTATGCTTGTGTTACGTGCAGCAAGTTCTGATTCGTGTTCTTGGGGAAGCAGGCTACTCAAAGAATTCTATGATAATTTTATCAGATTTTGTTAAGGTATTGTGACATTTACTTATAAATGTTTTAAGAAGTGATTGGCACTGTTGGTATAAACTATATACCTTGGGTAGTATATGACATGTTTTTGCACAAAATTGTCAAAGTTGGTGAGGCAAAGGATTTGATTGTGTTGACGAGGAGAACGAGTTGGACAAATGTTGGTGAAGTCCTTAATTTTAAGTCTTCCTCACACTTTAATTCCCTTAACCTCTAGATTCCACCATTTCTTCACTCTAATGGATCCGTGCTTTTGTTAAACAGTTGTCTCAGTTGATGATCTAAAACACAGACAGATTCAGCCAAAAGTGACTTGATTTTTGTCCCTTCAACTTTGATCAGATTTGATTCTTTATTTTTCCTTGAATCATGTACATAAGAGCATGTTTTTGCTGTTTCCAGTTACTTTCTTTTCAGATAATTTGCATCTAGTGAAAATTTCTACATTTCATTGCTTTTTAAGGCATTATGGTTGATCTTATCACTCTTGCTGCCTTGTTGGTTTTGTCATTCGATTGCCTGTTAGATGATGGGTTCATTCCTCTAAATTTGTGATATGCTTCACTTTGGTCTTGTGCAAATATCATAATTCATAAGTTGTCTTTGATGAACTGGAGATAATGAGAGACTTTTTATATGGTCAAACACCTTCCAAATATCAGTTGATGGTAGGAATCATTTAACCACATCTTAGATGCCAAACATTAAATCAAAGCCGGCCAAACCTTTAAATAGACTCGCATGTTCCCAGCTAATCAAGTTTTGGGATTTTCTGAAAATCTACTTACTGCTGCAACTTTCACGGTCTTGTTTATTGTTGTAACCACAATGTGCATGACATAATTTGCATTAATGCTTGTACCTTTTAGTTGTGTATAAAAAACAAGTACATTTATAAAATTCATTCCGCATGCAGATACTGGGGAACTCTGGTATGAAGATGGAAGTAGAGGTTCCGGTGGATTAAACTACGAGCATAACCCCGTGTATCATTCTGGAGAGCGTCGGAGAAATCTGCCATTTTCAAATAGAAAGTCGCAAATTGTGTATGTTATCTAACTTTCCAAATTTAGATAGCCGGAATCTATTGTAATGTTGTCTGTGCTCTTGATTTAATTTCTGAATATTTGGGTGCCACTGAGTGCATCTAACTGAGCTTAGCAGCTAATAAGTTTCAAGAAACTGATTGTTTTCCAAAACTATATGTCATCATCACATGGATCACGATTAATTTTATGAAGAATCGCTCATTTGTTGAGATGATTTTGGTGTACAAATGATGATAGTGTCGTGCTAATGCCTAAAGTCAGTAACACTATTATTAATGGAAGGCATGCCTCCCAGGAATCATGGCCTATAACATGTGCAAATAAAGAACAGTAATGGCCCAAGTCCTCTGAACAAAAAGGAGAGGAAGAGTTGTAATAATATGAACCCATCCTTGGAAAGGATCGAAAACCAATTGATTTATTTTTAATTTTATTATTACCTCTTTTTTACTTCCTCAATTTATTGACAATTTTCGTAATTGATACATAATTTAATTATAAATTTTATTATTAGTCATTCCATGTAAATTTAATGTTAAACATTGGATCCGGACAAGACCGCGTCCGAAAACACTTCAACTGATAGTTATGGTACAACTGAGAACAATGTTGCCGTCTATGTAAACGACACGTGTCCTGACTGTCTAATCTCGGATGCTGCAAAGCGCGTGACTTTTTAAGTAAAAAATTTGAACGGTGACACGTGGACCCAAACAAATGACGGGCCCTTTTAAATTAGCCGTTAAAAGCAGCAGTTTCGATTCAACGACCTTTTAAAATGGCAAGAACAACTCTCCCTTGTATTGAACTGAACTTGAGGGTAAAGAAGCAAAATTAAGACCCACTGTGTAATGATTAACTACTGGATAATTATAACTTGTTTGAAAATTTTCATCTAGCTCCCCATAAAAAGCATTAAGCAAATTGCACTGTTAGGCTAAATTTCATTGATCTTTCAACAAATTATTCGTAAGTCCTTAATAGGCAAGTATATCTAGAAACACCAATAGGCAAGTTTCAGGTACGTTATAAATTCACTCTGCTTCTTCAGAAAGCAAAAGCTATAAACGCTCCTGGGTCGGAGCTTTTAGATACCCATTGTTTGATATTAGCAAGGAATAATTTTTGGAATTTAGTGCCTTTTCTTTTGACTCCTTGGTGGGATTTCTGTGATCATTTTGTCTACCCTTTTGTCTACTTTTCTCTCGGATTGTGGGATAATATTTCCTTCAAAATATCTGCCGTGAGGATCTGAATTTGTGTTTTTTCTTTATTGTTACCAGGTAAATTTCCATCTTTTTTCTTGTTCTTCTTGTTTTCCTTTGAATTTCTTCATGTTTTTGGTGTTTTCAATGATTTGGGATCTATTTTCTTTGCCATGAATCTTTGTAAATTTTGTTGTGAGCGTTGCTGAATGAATTATCTGCTGCAGTTTTATTGTTCTGGGTTTGGAAATTGAAAAGTAGTTTTATTCCTCGTTTGGGTTTGAATATGTTAAAATTAAATTCTTAATTTTGTACTCAGAGAAGTCTGGTGGCTTCTACATTGGATTTAATGAGCCATGCCCGAAGGTAATGTGAATTTGGGGATGACAGAGGCTGAAGTTAAAGAGTTGAAAGAAGCACTTTGTGCTCAACAGCAACTTCTGCAAAAGCTGTATGCTGAATTGGATGTGGAAAGAGAAGCTTCTGCTACAGCAGTTAGTGAAGCCCTATCAATGATACTGCGTTTGCAAGGAGAAAAATCTGCGGTTGTGATGGAAGCGAGTCAGTATAAGAGAATGACAGAAGAGAAAATTAGTCATGCTGAGGAATCATTAGCAACTTTTGAAGAACTTATGTATCAGAAAGAAATGGAAATTGCTGCACTTCAGTTTCAAGCTCAGGCTTACAAGTGCAAGCTTTTGAGCATGGGTTGCAATGATTTGGGCATCAATGAAAGCAGATATCAGGAGAATCTGTTATTGCCAAGAAATGACGGATTGAATGGGGAAATGGATATGAATGGGCATGTGAGAAGAATCAAATCTCTGCCCCCAGTTCTACCCAAAGATTCCAATCATACTATGGGTCATATCGAGAGGAGAAGGTCGATGACCCCTGAGCCAGATATGGTTGTAAGGGTTGTGGAGGAGAAAGCAGATGAGGAAGCTAATGATCAAAACTTGGAATTGAACAAGAGTTACGCAAATTCGGAAGCTGGAGATTTGGATTCATACTGGGATCAGATCAGAAAGTTAGATGAAAGAGTGAAAGAAATAACAGATAGATCTACAAACTTAAGGGTTGAATCCGGGACATCTTCATTACATTCACAATTAAGCACTAGTTCATTGTACCATCCAAGGAAAAGCACAATCATCTCTAAATTGGAACAAATACATGATTCCAAAATGCCAATGGATAGAGAAACATTTGCGGAATCTGCTTGTTCGTCTAGCGTTTATGATGTGTTTGAAGTACCACCAGTCGGTGAGAATAGTAGAAGTTGTTCTAAGAAGGAAAAAGGACAAAATAAGGGGGTTTGGGATGAAGAGAACAGGCTTGGGAAGCCTGATTTGTTCATGGAGGAAAGTTCGAATTTACATGTCATAGATGAAAGTGATATGGTAAAGAAACTGTTGCACAGCGGAAACCAAGGAAAGGGATTAACAAAAGCGAGGGATGGGAGAACTACTGACTGCTACCTTGCTATCTCTCACCCAGAAATCAACATCACTGAACTTCGACCGGAGTTGAAACAACTCAATCGAAAAACTGAAATATTTGAGGCAGAGAGACACAACACCAGGCATCACACAATCACTGAAAGAGAAGAGGAATCGTGCACGTTGACTACCAGTGTTGCTGGATGTCAACCTGAGTTTCAACTGCTGAGACAAAGAATTGATCGACTAGAGGCAGATACAAACAGCACAAGGCATGAAATTGTTGAGGAAGGAGAAGAACAATTGAGTTTGCTGAAGGAGATACACGAGCAACTGAATTCAATACAAAGTGAAATGAGAAGTTGGAAGGCTAAGAATTCCCCTCCTATTAATCCATCCCTCCACTCCCTCCAAGAGGTATGCTTTTTACTTCTTCTCATTTACGCGCTTTTCTTCATTTCTATTATTAGCAATAAAATCTTTATTTTGCTTATGCTTATGTTGCCATTCACTTCAGATTTTGATAACAAATCTGGTTTCTATTGACAGGCAATGCTATACTTCTGGCTTTAGACATGTTCTACAAAAAGTGGTGTGTGTGTAGAATGACTTTTGCTTTCTTCCAAGGAACTCTATGCAAATTTTGAGGGGATATTAGGGTTTGGACTAATCTGATTTCTTTTGATACAAAATGTAAACAATATAGAGATTTGCATAGCGTATATCCAATTGCAACAAAAGTGTGTTTAGGATTTTTGAGACAAAAGTGTGTTTAGGATTTTTGAGGAATGCTCTCATGTATGTCCTTTTCTTCTGATTTTGAATATAGAGATTGTAAGTAACATACAAACTATATTATAGTTGATAATTATACTTCATTTGAGGGAGTTGTGTGTACACCTAATAAAATTCAATTTGTATTTGATTACTTAAACTTCAATATGTTCCTCGCACGCTTTTGGGTAGTTTTTTGTAGGCTTCATCTCAGGGAAATATGTCAGCTTCCGTTACGGAAACTGTATAATGACTGTTGTTCATCTTCCATTGAAGCAAGCATATACCTTTACTTTGCCGTAATATGATACTCGTTTGTTTTGTATAATCAGTATGAATGCTGACACATGTAATTAATGTTTGGTTTCCAAGAAAATGTATGCCAAAGTATGCGTATGTATTAGCTCACCTGATATGGAGTGTAGAATAATGATGGCCTACAAATAAGACTTAATAGCAGCCCCTTCAATCAAAGGAGGAGGACAGGAGAGATGCTGCTTGAGCTTACCCATTTCATTGGCAACATCAACCATGCTTGGCCTAGTTCAATCAATTTGAACACCACGTGGCTACATATTTTGTTGTTGTACGTCGGCATGTGCGGCGGCTCATGTTTAGCGATTGCTTGTTCGACGATTGGATGTAGCCTGTATGGATAATGGCGTTCAATCAATTCCTGTAAGCTTGAACCGTCGTAAAAAAGGACGTCGGTCGGGCGCTCGATTTATAGTAGGAGGACACCCAAAATGTAGACATCGCCTTGTGTTGAAGCTCGTTGACCCATTTCATGCTCTGCATTTTAGCATGCAACAATTAGAACATCGAAAATAGTATAAAAATTTTGAAATTAGAAATTTTACTTACAAAAATTGAGAACAGAGAGGGAAAAGGAATGGGTACATTCCAGGAGCAACATATCCGACAGACCCCCAAAGCAGTCCATCCGTTGAGCTTAAAGGAGATTGAATCATTGGCAGAAAAATGATTACAGTGAGGATCGATTTCTTTAGCCAATTTTGTAATTTCAAAATCAGCTACCAAAGATGTCATGTCATCATCAAGAAGAATGTTACTTGGTTTAAGATCACAGTGCACAAATTTAGCGGGAGAATAACGATGCAAATAATCAACTCCTGCAGCCACATCACAGCAAATATTCACCAGCTGAACCAAATCCAATCCATGATCTCTCGCTCCATGGCTTGGATTCGAAGCTTCCATTTGACATTAGTGGGAGAACTAGAGCTTTAAAATCTAGCCTGCTGCAAATTGTGATGATTCTTATCGGATTTCTGTGCCTGGTTCTCTTTAAAGTTTGGGACTCTCTCTCTTAAAATTCCTGTGATTTCCCCAGCTCTTTCTAAGTCAAGAACTTTGGTAGCAATTCTTGTGTTGTCTTGACGAATTGCCTTGTAGGCATGGCCAAATCTGCCTGATCCTATTAAAGTTGAAGGACTGAATTGTCCTCTGGCTTCAACGAGTTGTTTGTATCAAACACCTGGATATTTTGCTTCTTCTCTTTCTTTTTCTTCAGGATCTTCTAAATCTTCTCCGTTGAATTCTGACAATTGCCTTATAAATTTTGATCTGAATACTAAGCACAAAACAAGAGTTGCAAATAATGACAGAAGAATTGTTAAAATAGTCAAATGATAAGTATGCTTCTTCCTGCAGTTTTCCATGCCTTTTATCGATTCACAGATTCCCCGGAAAGAATCTATTGTCAGTGACACACAAGGCTCCCTTGAATGATATGTTCCCAAAGAACTTTAGAAAGAGAAGTTGAGTTGCTTGAGAGTTGATGATGCCTGAAAAGTCTGCGGTAGTTCGCCGAACAATCTGTTTGATGAAACATCAATTTGTTCAAGGCAACTGTCCTATCGAAGCTGGAAGAGTTCCTTCTAAGATTTTTCCTGAAAAATTAAGGGATTTGAGGGCAATGACACTTCCAAGCTGGGCGGAATTGTGCGGGAGAGATTGTTTAAAGGCACATCAATTGCTAGCACCCTGTCCATTTTGCTCAGCCCTAATGGTAAAGGACCATGGAAATGATTGCTGGACAAATTCAAGTACCATTTCAGGCTTCTTAGTCCCGCAACTACAGTAGGAATTATCCCTGAAATTTTGTTGTGAGAGAGTTCTAGAATCTCTAAATTGACACATTTTGCTAAACTTGGTGGTGTTGCAACCGAGTGCTTATTTCCATATAGCAAGAGTCTTCTCAGCTTGGAAAGATTATCGGGAACCGAACCTGAAAGCTTGTTTTTGGACAAATCTAAAAGACCAAGATATGGAATGTCCCCAAAACCTAAAGGAATTTCACTTGAGAATGAATTATTCGACAAAAAAGCTCTCTCCAGCTTTCTCATTAGACATAATTCCTGTGGGATTTTTCTATTCAGGAGATTACTAGACAAATTCAGAAGTGTAAGATTGACAAGATTAGAAATACGAGGGGGAATTGCGCCGCAGATGAGATTTGTCATCGAGATAAATCTGTACAAAATTGATAGAAAGAACACCAAATATAGAAGGCATTTCTCCAGCCAAATTATTTCCTGCCAATTCTAATTCCTGAAAGTTAGGGGCATTAGCTAATGAAACAAACAAAAGTTCAAGGTTAGTATTACCAGCATGGCTAACCAAACTGTTGTAAGACAAGTTGAGGAACTGTAACTGTGGCATTTTGCTTATAATCTCTTAAGGCAACTCCCCGATTAACATATTTGACTCCAAATGGAGCCAATCGAGTTTGGAAGAGTTTGCCAGAGCTTGAGGAATACAACTATTAGAGTATTTGACCAGAGAAAAAAACAGAAAACTCAACTCTCACAGGTCACATTCATTTTGTTAAGGGATTTCGCCGCTTAGGGAATTGTTGGAGACATCTATGTATTACAAAGAAGAAGAAGAAGATTTGTTGCAGAAAAGTGGTGAAGGGATTTCTCCTACGAGCATGTTGTTTCTGAGATCAAGATATTTTGGTTGGAGAAAACCCAATTGAGCTGGAATGTTTCCATGGAGAAAATTTCAGAATAGACTGAGCGGTTCGAGATGAACAAGATTTCCAAGCTCAGCTGGAATGTGGCCTTAGAAGAAGTTTTTCGACAAATCAAGAACGATTAAAGAAGAAAGGTTTGCAAGAGCAGGAGATATTGTGCCGTGAAGAGACCTAGAACTCTGGTCTAATTCAACTTCCTGACTTTTACCATTGTTGCACTTCACTCCAGACCAGTTGCAGACATGATCAACAGTTGAATTCCAGAGCTCGAGCATTTTCTGGGTCGGAAACGACACTCGACATGAATTCTAGCAACGAATCTCTATCTCTCGCAATTTGATCATCAACCTTTCCTTCTCCGGCCACCACCACAAACAATACAAAACCAAACACAGGAAACAAAACAAGGAGAATTTACAAGACCCCATTTGTAAAAATATTGTGTAATTCCATCTCTCTAAGCACATACTACAAGAAATTCAATATTTTCGTGTGATATGTTCATATTCATACACGCTACATACACACACATTCATGGCTGTGCCAAACTGCCGTTGAAGGAGAGAAACCCCTTTGGCCCCTGTGATGTTTGACTATGAATCTAACTAATGATTATCGAACAACTGTGAAATCTCGGCATGACAAGTTAGTGAAACCATTAGAATTCGTTTGCCATAGTGGTGTAAATGTCAGTTTCATAATCTGCCTCACTGTTTTTGGTGGTGGTTGTTTGATTTGTATTTTGTAAAATTAGATTTTGCTTGTGAAATTGGACATGAATCGAATTGGTGGATGATGCGTTGTCAAGGAAGATAGATAATCTGGTTTGGGATAACTACCAGCATGCTTTGATGAGACAGAAACGTACATTCATACATCCAAAGTCCAAAGCTGCCACTATTTGGCCCAACTTGTACCCAGAATTTTGGGAAAAATACAACTAAAGGGAAAGAGAATACCACAAAAATAAAAGTAAATAAAATTAAAAGAATGATAAATGAATTTGAAGAACAAAAATCACGATCCGTGGGGAGGTTCAAGAAAGGTTTTTAATTTCTCTTCGTCGTCCTTTTTCTTCTTCATTCTTCAATTTACTGCTGCAGCCTTATCTTCAAACAACCATGGCTTCCATAGCTTCAATCTATTTAGTGAGCCACGCTGCTCAAGTTCAATACCCTCCTACACGTACTACAACCACGAGGAGGACGAGGACGAGGAGAAAAACCATCTATGTTTTTAACACCAAACGAGACGACAAGTCGTATAAAGACCTTCAATTCAGCTCTTCTGCTTCTTTTCCTGCCAATTTGAAAACAACTTCTTCTAACCCAGATCAACTTTGTCCTTTAAAAGACTCTTTTCGTAATGATTTCCTCGAAAAAATTGAAAATTCGACGAGTTTTCACATATCCAGTAGCGAAAGTCAGCAAGTTGTGCGAGATAGTGTTGAAAATATTGAAACTTGCGGCGATTTAGGTATGCCTACAAGTGAAAATCATTAGCTTATGTTTTGGAACCGCGGGGGAGAGTTTTTATCCAGGTCCCACCTTTGGTTTCTTCTATTTTTTTGAAGGGTCTTTACATGAGAATCAAACAACACGCTGAAGTTGAAAGAAATGGAGAGAAGGAAGTATAATATGTTGAGAAGGAGACAGGTAAAGGAGATGGAGAGAAGGAAGTACAATGGCATCATTCATGACTAAAGAGCAAAGAGGAATTATCATCTCAGTTTATTGCAGAACATGCCACACTAGAAAAGTCACAGAATTTGAATTTGTTATACCCCCACACATCCAAGGAAACATCAATTTGATTGAAGGACACTAATAAAGCATTTACCTGATGAATTGGCAGATGAGAGATAACAGTATCTGGTGATGAGCTCTTTAGGCTTCTGACAGATTAATACAAGCAGCTAAGCACTGAAAAGCATCTTCAGCCATTAACCACCAGCAGCTTCCATTAATAGGGTTTCTGCTGAATCAAATATCATACAAATGAGTGTCCACAAATGCCAGACGGTTGTCATGTGAAAGCTTTTCAACACCACCCAAAAACAGATTTGCTAAATGCATTTTCAGCCAACGTGACACAGACTTTCCCAATGGACGTCCTTCAGCAAATTCTAGAACTCCTCGACAGATATCAGAACTTAGATGATTCAAATGTAGATGCATTGGATATGCACGGCCTTGGAAATCGAGATTGTGAGGATAATAAAAGCCTTCCTCATCCTTCATTTTCCGAGCAACCTGTCATAAAATGAGTTTGTTCAATATTTGGGCTCACAACAAGAAACTTGTAAAGCCATGGTTTAAAACCACACTGCATTAAGGTTCCTGATAGCCCAAAATCATAAAGCCATGTTTAATCAAAGCAAAAATAAAACTTCATATGACCTGACATCTAACCAGTGTCAAACGGAATTGAAGTCATGTGTTGATCTATAAAGGAACAAGACAGAAAAGGTGAAGCACGACTACGACTTCTCTACTTAGAGGCTGGACTCATTATCATATCATTTATACATAAGAGGTTATTAATGCAGATTACTATATATTGCAGAATATTGTCGCAAGCTATAATCTCTGAAGGATAAAGATCTTACAGAGTTTAAGTTCAGCATCACATCGTTGAGAATGCCTCTCTTGGTTAATTCTCTTTGTCTTTCTCACACTCCATTTCCACTTTTGAATCTCTGTCAAATCCTCTGAAACAGGCTTCTGTGGTATGGGGATCTAAAGGCCAAAGGAGATAGAGTTCAGGCAAGAATGAAATAAATAGCTGAAAATACAATAAAAGTTTCTATATCAAGCAATAAAACAACCCTAGCAGCAGTTTTTCTGGAACTAACAAACCAGGTAACATATCCAAAACACAATTATTTTAAAACAGTAAATCAGATAAGTGGGAGCCTTCAGATTGCTAAGCGATGGTGACATGCATTTGCTTAAATCCAGTCACTTGTTGGTAACAAAAGAGCAGAACACAAAATATTTCTTCGCACAAAGAATTCATATTTCAGATGAAAGTTTGTGATATGCTTACATCATAACGATCAACTAAGCCTGCAACACTGCCACCACTAGTCCAAATGCTCTCCAATACACTAAGCACCTCTTTGTTCACCCTCCATTTGGTGTTTCCAAGTGTATCCAGGGCCTGCTCAAGTGTCATTTCAGAAGAAAATTGTAGTCAAATTTCAAGAAGATGCACAGGGACCATATAGGTTCGAGTAGTACAAGAAAATCAGATCCAGAGTATTTCAATAACTAAAAGATAAAAGGAAATTGTAGTGTTAAGTCAGTTCATTATAGTTTGAAAGAAAAATATTCTCAACACTCACAGTGGCCAAAATAAAAAAGTTATTAGCTAAAAAAGAGATCACAAGAGTTTATTTATAAAGAAAAAACAACTGGAATCCCCTCCCATGCTTCATTCATAATATATTTTATAAGCCCCAACATGATATTAAAGAATTCTATTTGAAAAAAAAAAAAAAAAAATCAAAAGTTTATAATTGCACAAGATGAATTCTAGTACCAAAACCTACCTAGCAAGTTTGTCAGAATAAACTCAACCCTAAAACATATTAATAATCCAATTAACTAGGTGTATGAATACAGGGACCTCATGTCTCTTGATATATTTTTGAAAAAAAAAAAAAACTCATAGGCACGTATGTTTGTGAACTATATCTTATCTACAGTCATCATTTTCCCTTTTCCATCATTGAGCTGGAGATGAAGCCAAGAATTCTTAAGGGAATATTGAAAGACAGGTAGTTGGTGCATCCCCAATAATATTTTTCCAGCTAAGCTACACAACACTTTTGACCTTAATCTATTAATGAAGAAAAATAACAAAATAAGAAAATGAATGAACTTTCATTTGTTTTCTTTTCACTTTTTATTTTTACCTCAAATACTTTATTCATGCATTCCCCGCGAATATTCTTAAGTGCCTCTTGCTGCTTCTGAGATCCATGAGTACGCATGACATAAGAAGGTAAGAACAAGTACCCACCCTTGTCATACCTAGAACGAGTTCAAAATTCATTTAGAATAAATTTATAAAGCTACTTTAAAATTGCAGAGGCAACCATTGCAGTCCTTAAGCAACTTTTCTTTCTTTGAAATTTGTTCATTATTTATCATCTTCAATATAATTAAATCGGAGTTCTTCAATATTTGATTTATATTTTCTTTTGGAGATAAAATGTGGGTTAGGAGAAAATCCCAGAAGTATGTCAACTTTAATGTAGCTATTCATGATATCACTTATTTTCTATAAATCATACTTTTCATTTTTTAGGAGGTACCAACATTGGCAGATAAGGTAATACAAATCATGGCACGATTTTAAAGAATCCAATTCAAGTTTCGATTCGTCCAGTTATAAGAGTACAAGTAAATAAATTTAAAGATGCACTTAATGGACTAATTTAAAAAGTTTGAGTTTAAGTAAATTCGTGGAGATGCATTGAGCTTGGTCCACATATCCAGCAAAGATGGATTTGCATGATTTAAGTTGTAGAAAAGTCAGGTCAAATCTAAACTTAATTTTAGCAAGTAAAATAAAAATATTTAGGAGTATTTAAGTTTATTTGTAAAACTATTTAATTAGTCAACTTTTCTTGTTTAATTTGAGCATACATAGCCATTTAATTGGTTAGTTATTTTCTTTTCTGTTTTAAGTAAGTAGAAGATATTCTTTTTTTAGCCTTAATTAAGATGGTTTAAGAAAATTTAAAACTTGCCTTGTAATAATTTAACTTATAAATAAACACTTTTGAATAAGAAAAAATCAGAATTCATTAGTTAGAAAAATTGAGAGTTTTTTTCACTTTGATTTTTTGAAAAACTATTCGAATTTATCAAAAATTATTCTTGTAGCATTCATCAGTGATTTATCAAACGGATTTCTATCACCGTTTGTGGCGTCTATATTATACCAAGTTTCTTGCTTTTTTATAAATAATGGGTCGAGATTTCATTTAAATATGATCGTAAAACAATCTTGGGTTTTTTGTTGAATTCAGATCTCGTTATTCTTGCCGAGATTCGTATCATAAGGAATCAACATATGCCTAGCCTGCACAAAAACATGGATGCATAATATTAGTTAAGTAGGAATTTTCAATAAACAAAAATTGATCTAGTACTTGTATTGCAAGGTAGAAATTCATCAAGGATTACATTGGTGTTGTTTATCTGCATAAAAAATTGCAATCATGATTAAGAGTAGTGCCACTAATCATGCAGCTTCCTGGGACATGAATTATTCATAGACCTTGTACTTTTCTATTAGAACACAGACCTTGTACTTTTCTATTAGAACACAGAAAACCGAAGATGGATATGAAGGAAGTTAAATTCTTTTGTAGTGCAATATTAGGCAATATGTTTACACCAAATACAGACAAGGTTGAACTATTAAGACTGGAGTCTGAATATTGACGTTAAAAGATTTTCCTTTTGCAACAACTAAGAACATAAGATCAGAATAAAATATTGTAAACTCAATTACATATTAATGAACTGAACATGTTTAATCAGAAAGAAAAGATATGGCTTAACTCACAGATCTATCAAGACCAGCAAGCACAAGTGGATCGCATTCTGCAACCCCGTACCTCTTTGTAATTTTTTGCCTGCAGGAACCAAATAATGAATCAGAAAGACAATCAAGAGATAAAAAATCAAATGGATAACTAATATCACTAATTACCCCCGAGAAGCCAACCCCATAAATGTGCATAACCAACTCTTAAATGTGGCTTGCAAGGACACAAATAAACAGCAGGGACTTAGGCACCGGAAACTAATCAAGACTCTAGGCAATCCCGATCCAAGAAATTATTATTATTATTATTATTTAAAAAATTATTTTTATTAATAATTAACTATAATAATAATAATAATACTTTAATAATTAATTAAAAATATTTTAATAATTTAAAATAATTTTTATTTTAATTTTAATTTTTAAATAATTTATTTAAAAAATTAAGAATAAAATAAATAATTTATTATTTAAACAAACATAAAATTAATAATACTAAAAGAATTTATTATTAATTTTTTTAAGAATTAAATTTTTAATTTTTGTGTGTGAATTTTATATATTTAATTTTTATTTTTAATATTATTTTATAAATATTAAATTTATTTTGATTGTGAATTCTGAATTTTAATTCTTAATATTTTAAAAAAATATAATTTAAAAAAAAAAATTGTGCAAAGAGCAGAGACCATGCTAGAATTCAGCACCTTTTTTATGTCTAAAAGATTAATCGCATGCCCAATGGGCCCATGGGATAGTGGATTCTCTTACGACACCGTTTTAATGTATATTTCATTTTCCTCGGGAGAAATCATTCACTATTACTAATCACTAATCACTAATCACTAATCACTCGTCCTCTTGGCCATGTAACAGACTGTTAATACTACCGGTTTATAATTTTCTCTCCCATTTTCTCAGTAAGCAACCACCAGCCTTCGCTTTGGTAGTGTTTCATTTGATCTCAGCGGATCCTACCATTGCGACTAGGTAATCAAAAACCGAATGCTACACAATTTCATTTGTTTTGTTTCTCTAACTATCGTGAAGATATCGGAATTTTGTGTTTTATGATCTAACTAGGGATATAATTGTGGAAGTTTATCATTTTTGTGATGTGAATTATCCGAAGCGTGGTTGAGATTGCTGTGATTCTTTGTTAATTTATCAATTTGAAATTGTTAGAAGTTATAACTGACGTCTTATGTAAATATCATGTAATTGTGTATTTTTGTGTCTTTTGATTTGATTTGATTTGTTTTTGTTAATGGTAAGTTAATTATCAGTAGATAATTTGGAAAGATGGCCGGGTAAAACCAGCGGCTGACTGTAGCTCCAACAGTTGCAATGCTTGGAGTTATGAAAGCTAGGCTTGTGGGTGCTACAAGAGGTCGTGCTCTTCTTAAGAAGAAGAGTGATGCTTTAAGTGTTCAGTTTCGTCTGATCCTTAAGAAGACTGTTACGACGAAGGAATCAATGGGGAAGTCATGAAAACTTCTTCCTTTGCCTTGACCGAAGCCAAGTATGTAGCTGGGGAAAACATCAAGCACATTGTCCTTGAGAATGTCCAAAATGCTTCTCTTAAAGTTAGATCACATCAAGAGAATGTTGCTGGCCTCAAGCTTCCACAGTTTGAGTACTTCACTGAAGGCGATACCAAGAATGATCTCACTGGATAAGCCAGAGGCGGTCAGCAGGTCCAACAATGTCGTGCTGCTTATGTAAAAGCAATTGAACTTCTCGTTGAGCTTGCTTCTCTTCAGACTTCATTTTTAACACTAGATGAGGCCATTAAAACTACCAACCGCAGGGTTAATGCTCTAGAGAATGTTGCCAAACCCAGGTTGGAGAATACCATCAGTTACATTAAGGGTGAGTTGGATGAGCTTGAAAGAGAGGATTTCTCTTGCATAAAGAAGATTCAAAGTTATGAGAAGAGGGAAATTGAGAGGCAGCTTGCTGCTGCCAAGCAGTTTAACGGGGAGCAGTTTGCCGAGAAGGTTTCTTCGCAGAAAGGAATTTCAATTAGGTCTGCTCACAACTTGTTATCTGCAGCTGCAGAGAAGGATGAGGACATAATTTTCTGATGTAGAGGTTGGTTTATGTATTCTTTTGTAGGACATCGGCTTTATCTTTGCTGCTTGGTTTCTGGTGGAAGATTCATATTATTATCATTCTTCAGAAGAGATTGTCTAGTTTTTCTAATAAAGAGCTTTCTGTATAATTCTATTTGTTGTGTATTAATCAACATACCGGACTGTCAACCAAAAGATATTTGTAGCCAGAATGGCTTTGGTTGATTCCTGCAATATGTTCTTGGCTTTTCATTTGTCACTGCAATGTATCTCATGACTTCATTTGTTTTAAATGTTAATGTCAGTCATTTGGACATCATTGCTACCCGTCAGACTAGATTGCTCGTATTAAAATAAATATTTGACTTCATTTGGCATCCTACAAGTTTCCCAAGGTGAATAATTTTCTTCCATATTTGTACTTTTTCAACCATATCATTTATTCTTCAGACTTCAAATGGACATTGGTAATAATATTGTTTTGAACTAATTTGCCATGTTCTAACATTGTTTTGAACTGATTAGCAATGTTCGAAAAAGTTGAAAGAGACATTTGGGAAAGGGCATTTACATTGTTATCCGTTACATTCAGATGCTTGTTTATTCTATGATGTGGAATTATATTAGCAAATATTGCATGCATCATTGTTTTCTTGTGTTCTCAGCTTGACTCTTGAGTTCTCTGTTTATTCTCGAACCTGATGTTTAGAACATTATGGTTTACATCTTGTCATCAGTCTTGTTTGGTCTATATTTCTCTTCTATCTCTGTTTTTACTTCATTCTGTCCCAGGTGATATTCAAGTTTGATGTTTAAAACTAGCCAATTCTGCTTCAATAATTTTATCACTGTCTTGCATATAAACTTCATGTTGCTCGTAAAACCTTCTTTGCTTAAGTTTTAGTTCTGATTTGTTGGTGTTATACATTGTTGGTTGGTTAGACAATTCTGCTTCAATAATTTTGTTTATTCGATTGTTGTTCTGGCATGCCTTGGTTCTTCATGGTAATCGTTATTTTATCATCATAACATTTCTTAGACTCCTGCCTTTTGGCTTCTCCATGTTTAGCTGAAGCTCTGGTATACATAGAATAGGGTGACATCAGAACTTTCCTTGGCCAATTAGAAAATATAGGAACAATATGATTTAGAAATTTTTCAAACGTTTCTTAGCTCACTGGGTTTTAGAGAACCATTCTAAATTTGGATGCATAGCTTACCATCATGTGTAAGATCAATTCTCATAGTGATCTCTATAGTTAAAAGCTCTATGATTTCCAAAATTATGGACTGAATGCACAAAATATTCGTCAATGACCAAATGTTTCCATAAGCCAGCCCTTTCGGCTTCTCTTAACCGAGTCCTTTGTTCATTCTTTTTATTTACTAATTTTCATTTATGCATTTAGCATAAAAGCATCAATCTCATGTGCTGGGAATTCGATGCAATATGATGCTTGCTTGAGGCTGTTCTTGATGATACAGAATGGGATAAGAAATATGCTCACTTGCTCTGTTGTTTGGATGGTTGAGCAAAATTCCATGCAAGTGTTTTTGTACAGACCAAATTCTGTTGTTTGTAATGTGTTTGTAACTGATGTGATTCTACTCAACCATGAAAGTACAACAGTGTTACTCGTATATTTGTGATTTAAAAGGAATCTCAATTTGATTTTAAACATGCTCGAATTTGCTATTAATGTTTAAGATGGAAATTTAAATTCACAATATAATATAATATAAATATAAATAATTGATAGTACAATAAAAATAATTTTATTAATAAAATAAATAAATAAATAAAATTTTAATTTTATAATATTTTTAAACATGGGTATAAAATTATAAATTAATGTAAATTAAATAAATATAAAAATATATATTCTGATTTTTCAAAAAATAAAATAAAATACAAAAATTTTGCATTTAAATAGAACGGGTACAAAGCTTGCTTATCCCAAACTCCGAGTAGTTGACAGCTGCTCTTCTCGCCATGTCGCTGCACCTTCGGTCGGAACTCCTCTCCTTAACTCTTCCTTGTTCTACTCCCAAACATTTCTGTTCTCGTAGCCAAACACTACCCGTAATCCACTGCGCCAAGAGAACCGGCAAAAAGAGATATCCGTCGGAGAAGAAGAAGCTTAAACTGAAACACAAGCAAGTCCTCAGCGATGTTGAGAACAAATTCGAAGGTTTCTGGAGACTGTCAAAACTCGGCGTTTCGGTCCAAAATGATCCTGGCAAGGACTTTCTAGGAGTTTCCGATGGTTTGCTCCAAGAAATTGCTAAAGTTCTTGAATTTCCGGTTAGTCAGTGACTTTTTTTTTGGTTTTTTGATGGAATTTGTTGTTCCTGATTGTTGTCTGCTGTGTCAGGTTGCTTCGATTCTGCCATCGGAGGCGTTTTCCGTTGTACGGAAATCGTTCGATGCGAGGAAGGTATGTGAATGGCAAATTAATGCACCATGTGCGTGTCCTTGTTTAAGTTTAAGATGCTTTTTATAGAGAAAACTGAAAACCTTTGTTTTCCGGAGAAGTACTTGGTAGTTGCTCTCCCTCTTGAGAAACTTTTGTTTATGGATAAAAGTTCTTCGCCATTGAAGTGCTTTTCAAAAAGTATTCGATAAGTGGTTCTTTAGGAAGTGCTCGATTAGTGATTTTTCAGAAGGAGTTTTTGTAATAAACGTTTTTACTTGAAAACAGCTTTCACTTAAGAGCTCCCAAATGCACGCTAAGTTTCAACTGGATATTTGCTCTGGAAGTATTGTCTCGATTATATTAACCTTGTCAAATGTGTAATGTTTTTTGCACGAATATCAAGCTCTTGTAGCTTTATACATTATGAACACGAACTTTATAATGCGATATTTATATGGAAAAATATTATGAATAATAAAGTTATGTAAGGATGTCCTACTAATATGACTTATTGATGATTTTCAGGTCCTAAAGGAGCCCAAGTTTGTATATACGGTGGACATGGATGTCAGTAAGCTTTTGGATCTAGAGCCTCGTACTTGGGATTTCATTTCGCGGTTGGAGCAAAAGGTTGGGTTTGTAGAACATATGCTTCATGAAAAAGCTTCTGGTGACTTGATCAGCATAATAAATGATTGCAAAAAAGTCAGTCATCTAAGAAAAGAAGTTTCTTCTGGGTCTGAAGGATTATATAAGTATCCGAGAAATAGAAAACCAAAAATTGCAGTTGTGGGGAGTGGTCCATCTGGCTTGTTTGCTTCTCTTGTTCTTGCTGAACTTGGTGCAGATGTCACCTTACTAGAAAGAGGTCAAGCGGTTGAACAGAGGGGATGTGACATTGGTGCTTTAGTTGTTCGTCGGATTTTGGAAAATGAGAGCAATTTTTGCTTTGGGGAGGTTATATCTTGATTCTTTTACTTTTTTGTCAATGATTATTTTGGTGCCTCGAATGCTGATTTCTGCTGTTGCATTAGAGTCAAGTATCTGTCTATTATCGATATGAATTGTTCTAGAACTTTCTTGCCAACTGAACTGACAAATAATATTTGGGATGACTTTATGCATAGCTAATTATATTTGTATTATACGAGTTATGCCCTGCTCTAGTTTTATTTTGATGCATGTGCATGACCAAAAATTTGCTGAAGAGTCCATTGGACTTGTTGGTATCTGCTTCATAATTCTGTTACTTCTAGTTAAGTCAATCTGGCTGTTCTTTTCTCATTATATGTCTCAGCTAGTACTTTTGGTTGCTATTATTTAAGGACTTATTCATGGCAGGGTGGTGCAGGTACCTGGAGTGACGGAAAGCTGATAACTAGAATTGGAAGAAACAGCGATAGTGTTTTGGCGGTCAGAACTGTTCCTCTATCTTTTCAATTCTGAATCTCAATGATTTTGATTTTCTCTGATTTCGGGGGATGACATTTTGTGTCATGAAAATGCTTGTTTGTCTCTGTAAATTCATCAAACTATTCAGCTTTTGTTCTCTTGGGAGATCTGCAGTGGAAACAACTTTTAAGGAAATATTTTATTTTGGTTCTCCAGAAAAGATTTAAACATTGACTCATGGTTATATCTTAGGTGATGAACACCTTAGTTCACTTTGGCGCCCCAAAAAAGATCCTGGTTGATGGGAAGCCTCATTTGGGAACAGATAAGCTGATTCCGTTACTGCGCAACTTTCGCCAACATTTACAAAGACTGGGTGTGAGTTGTTTTCTGATCAGAAATTAATGCCACATATTCGGATCAAATTTTCATCCTTATTACATATTCCTATACTTCATTTATTATTTGTTTCAACACAATTAGGTTACACTCAAGTTCGGAACAAGGGTAGATGATCTACTCATAGAGGATGCACGTGTTGTGGGGGTCAAAGTTTCTGATTCGAAAGACCAGTCAGGGTCAGATTTCCAGAAATTGGGCTTTGATGCTGTTATTTTGGCTGTTGGGCATTCTGCACGAGATGTATATCAAATGCTTCTCTCTCATAACATGAACTTGGTCCCAAAAGATTTTGCTGTGAGTTTATGTATTATTTTCTATATTGATCAACTGGTGAAATTTTTAGACATATTTGAGTGTTTGTTTGCATGTTGGCATGTGTATATAGTACTACTTATTTCTTTCCTTCATCATCATAATCATTATTGTCATTATCCTTTTCTTTAACTTTGATGGACAGTGCAGAATTGGTGATAATGTGAAGTAGAATTTGTGACATATGGTTGCATTGAGGCTTGGTGGCTGGTTTATGTCTAGCATAGAATTAGGTTTTGTGGTTTATTGGTACATATGGTTGCATTGTGAATTTTACCCAAGTTTGTGTATAGGATAGCTGGTGGAAAACTTCCTGAAGACAAATG
This sequence comes from Swietenia macrophylla, assembly GCA_032401905.1. Taxonomy (NCBI): domain Eukaryota; kingdom Viridiplantae; phylum Streptophyta; class Magnoliopsida; order Sapindales; family Meliaceae; genus Swietenia; species Swietenia macrophylla. The sequence goes on along the minus strand of CP135561.1, from coordinate 9,210,872 downwards.
ATAGGATGGGCAATTTCACTTGGGGGAACTAGAAAAGAAAATTATAAGTTTCTTGCCTGAATATTTTATGTCTTAAATATCTTAGAGAATTGAGAATTCTGATTTATTCCGGTTTAAAGAATAGAGAATGGTATGGAACAATCTAATTATGGTGAAGTTTAAAAATATTGTGCAGCCTTATTAAACTAGGAAACTTTTAAATTATGCCATCCTCTTGTACTGTTAAGACTATTGTTACTAATTCTCAATTAAGCCCTATGTCTTTGTTTGGCATTAATGTTCTTTGCTGAAAGCATTCTATTAAGAAAATGAAGAATACTTGTGTTGTATTATAATGCTTGAGCCAGATAGTTTATCAACTTATTTGGCTGAACAGGTTGGGTTGCGGATTGAACATCCACAGGAACTAATAAACAGCATACAGGTTGGCTGTGTTCCATTTTATTTATTTATTTTTTGGTTTGGTGTGGTGGGGGAGGTAGAGGAGTGGCTGGTTTCTTGAGGATTATTTTGGCAGACTACTCAGTGAATGGCATTACTTGTGGACTCATTTAATTTTCTAAAATTTATTTTGACCAATTAAAAGGAACTTCAAATTTATGTATTAATTGAGCCCAGATTCAGGGACATTCCTTAACAGTGTATATATTAATAATATTTTCTTCTATTAAAATAATTTTAAGAAAAATGATATTCTGGGCAAGGTTGTTTTATTATCCTACTGATTTGAAGCATCTAGTACAATATATGTTAAATTAAACTCCCAAGCTTCTTATAAGAATTTGTTGTGGTGTAGTATTCAGGATTGGCCACTGAGGTTCACAAAGGACGTGGTAAAGTACCAGTTGCAGATTACAAAGTTGTCAAGTATGTCGGCGGTGAGGGTGGTGACATGCTTTCCAATGTAGTGGATACAAGACGTAGTTGCTATTCCTTCTGCATGTGTCCGGGTGGGCAGGTCTGCTTCTCCTCTTTTTTTAACTCTTGAAGTGTTTTGTTTGTTTTGTGGTTGTGATTTCAAATTTGATCTCATCTTCTTGCCTTTCATTGTACATGAAAATGTTTTGTTTCATGGACATTTAGTCATTTGATTAATGGATGTTTTTGTCCATTTGACAAATTTGCATGTGTTAGAAATTAAACTTTCTGATTAACTATTTTCTTGAGGAAGTAATTGAATAAGTTGCATCGATAGGGAAGTTAATCTGTGCAATGGAGGTAAGAACTTTCTGAATATCATGGCATTGTTGAGTCGAATGTTATTTTATGCAGAAAGATCAAGAAATCATCTCAAGTAATTCATAACTTCCCTGGAATAAATTTTGTGTATGTATGTGCAGGTTGTTCTGACAAGTACTAATCCATCAGAACTCTGTATCAATGGCATGTCATTTTCTCGTCGTTCATCTAGATGGGCAAACGCAGCACTTGTTGTCACAGTCTCGACCAAGGATTTTGATGCTTTTAATTTCCATGGACCTCTTGCAGGTGTCAAATTTCAGGTGGCCTTTCTTTTCTTACCTTTTTTGCTTTACTTTCATGTTTGTGATATATAAAAAACGTCCCTGGCTGATTCTTGTAATGTCCCCATGGAAGTTTTCTTCCCCATAAAAATTTATTGAATAATTTTACACTAGCAAATGACCTTTGTCCTGTTTGAAGTCTTTGTACTTTTACCTAACTGGCATTTTGTTGCTTCAAGAGCCAATGAACTTTTCAAAATCAGAGATAACATTGATTTATGATCTCTTTACTGCTCAGGGGGAATTCGAGAAAAGAGCATCCATAATGGGAGGGGGAAATTTTGTGGCTCCTGTGCAGAAAGTTACAGATTTTCTAGAGAATAAGTTGTCAGGTAGAAATTTTTATTCTTATTCCAGAGTTATTTTACTTCCAAATCTTCATCCATATTGACTTTCTTGTCTTAGCAGCAAAACCCCTGCCGCCATCAAGTTATCGGTTAGGAGTGAAGGCGGCCAATCTTCACAAGCTGTTTCCTGCTCACATAACAGATGCTTTGAAGCATTCAATCTCAATGTTTGACAAAGAGGTAATCTTCTTTTCTTAGGAGTTCGTTTTATTGATTGACTTTCTCTTACAAAATATTTTAAAAAATGTCATCTAAAATAGTTTCTTTTTTGATGAACTTCGGAACTTTCCAGTTACCAGGATTTATCTCTGAAGCTGCCCTTCTTCATGGAGTTGAGGTATCTTTTTTTTTTTTCATTTTTTAGTTTGTTTTTGCCCGTTAGTTGAGCATTCATTTTGTTCATGACAGATTTTTGTTATTTTCTATAGTTTTGTTCTACTTTTATCACTGATATTTGTTAAAGTTATGCCATTCTTATCAACCCCACCCACACCACACACAAGCCCCGCCCCCCCCGACAAAAAAAAAAAAAAAAAACAAAGAAAAGAAAAGAAAATTTTCTACATGTGTTTTCCTGGGTTGCATCGCATTTGTGCTCGTGCTTGTGCTTGGATTAGTTATGTTATTTCACTCCACTTCCACAATTGTGATTAGATTTTTCGCTCTTGCTTTCAGACTAGGACCAGCTCTCCTGTTCAGATTCCCCGCAATAGTGACACTTATGAGAGCACGTGTTTGAAAGGTCTTTACCCTGTTGGCGAAGGAGCAGGCTATGCTGGTGGGATTATAAGTGCAGCAGTTGATGGAATGTATGCTGGTTTTGGTGTGGCAAAAGATGTTGATTTGTTTCTTGGCAACATAGAGTCAGCTTTGGGGAAAGCTCAAAGTGCTGGATTTGTGAAGTACTAAATGGTGTTGTATCTAATACTCTTCCAATTGGTGTCATAGAGTAAAATGGTTCACACGACCTGAGTAAAATGATAGGGGTGACGACAAAACCTCCGTGAGTACACTTAATCAACTTTTTTGTTTTCTTTTTCTAATCGATGTTACTTGTTTGCAGCTTAATAAGATTTTTCCTCATGGCTCGCTGTGGTAGGAACTTGGAAGAGTCAAAATACTATTCAAATGCCATTGCCATGTCAACGTGCATTTTTCCCAACAACTACGATCAGATTGAAGTATTATTCCTCTAGTGTCTGTTGCTGAAGAGGATCCAGATTTGGTCGTAGAAGAGCATGTAGTAGCTAGAAACTGATATGTGAAAAGTTGTTACTTGACTCGAAAGGTAAACTTCAACGAGAAACTAGTAAATTTTGGTTTCTGCACTCACTCGTAAGGACTAATTTTTTGTAATCTGTACCATAGAACTTGCTGGCATCGTCTTGATTGAGAAACATAGAACCATTACAATTTAGGAACGTACTCAGTCGTGCTAATGGTATGGATACAAGCCCGTTTCCATTTTGCCTTTTCAGTTGTGCTAATCAATCTCTGTACCATCTTTGATTATTTCTTTTGTTATACCACTTTTGTATTAAGTATTAATCATAAAGTTCTATTTGTTTAGGTAAAAAGTTAAAGGACTTGTAGTAGTAGGTATACATTGATTTGATTAATAACACTTCAAGTACACCGAGTTACATGTTTTTACTAATAAACATCTATTCTATTTATTTTTATCAAATAGGTCCTTGATCCCTGTTGAAATGATAAAATTCAATATTATACAGCAGTGCATTACCATGTATACAAATTCTATTGGTATAAATTAATGGGCTAATATGAAATATAATAGTAGTTAATTAATTAATGTCTTTCCCATAATATATTGGTTTATGTCAAAATAACCTTTTTAACACATTTTCAATCATTAAAAGCACTTTTTTAGCTGACAGACACCAAAATTACATTTAAGGAAGAAGTGCCTTTTTTTTCTGACAAGTATGTGTGTCATGGCAGTGTCTTTGCAAATTGGCTTTTTCGCAGAAGCAGATTCTTGAAGAACTCTGGCACAAAATCTAGTTATTGGGGTTCTTTAAAGAACAGGAGACCAGGATTTGAAACTTATGAAAAAAATTTCCCCACCCACACTGCTACTGACAATGTCTCCTCTTCTTCTTTCCGCCTTCAAAGAAAGGTATCACTCCGCAACGACTTGATGCATGCTAATATAACCCTCCCAATGGTGGCATTGTTGATGAAGAACTGATTTAATATAAATGAACAAATTTATGAAAATTAGAAAACTCAGGGACTTAGATGATAAAATCCCAATTATTTATATAATATGCTTGAAAATAAAGATATCAATTTTGGACTTTATGTTTGTTAAATATAAATTAATTACTTCAAAATAATGAATACAAAACCCATATTTAAAAAAATGGAAAGCAATGAGACATGTAAAAGCATGGGCATGGCATATGCATGGGCTTGATTGGGCTCTATTTTCTAGCACATGACTGCCCATGGCATCATTTGGTCTTAAAAGCATCACTATTTGTTTATTATTCAAATAACAATGGCTGATTTTGTCCTTATTCCTGTGTATGATATATAATTTTGTGTATATTCCTATTATTAATTCATTACCCCATCTGTCTCCTTTCTTTTAAGTATTCAAATTGTGAAACAACAATAATTTGGTTTAGTTTTAAATTTACTTTTAAAAAAGTGCTTTTTTCTAGAATGTGCTTTTTGGTTAATAATGCTTTAAAATTGTTGGATTTACCTATGAATTTCTTGAAACAATATTTAATTTATTTGCTCTGCTAATTAGTATTTGTATTTGTACTAGTTATATAAATATTAATTTAGATCCTAATTTTATCGTTTTAACATTATTATGATAATATTTATAGTCATTTTTCAATTAAGAAAAGAAAATACAACGGAAATAAAAGAAATAGTAGGGGCAAAAGGGAAGAGACAAAAGGACCACAAAGTTGAGGGGAAAGCAACAACACATGGTATGAGATATCCCATTCATGTCATGTGGAGAACAATTTGGAGGGAAAGAAAGAAAATTCTGTATCAATATTCAACCAATTCTTGCCTTCATCTGTTCTTCACAATGATTAAAGCTCAAATTTTAGAACCATTCTTTATTTTATTTTATTTTATTATTACGAGATTCAATGCATTCATCAATTTGTGGGTCCTCTAAATGGGGATTTTATGTAGTTCAAGTAGTCATTCTTTTGTAGAAAAAGAATAGGTAAGAGTGAGGGAAGAGTATTTGTCATTTTGATTGTTAAAAAAAAGGTATTAAAATTAAAAAAAAGATTTAAAATATTTTTTATTTTTTATTTTTGGTATATTTTGACCTAAATTTGTGTGAATCTACATGATTTAAATTGGGACTTGTTCATTTAGGCCTAAGTAAGTGAACCACAAAATAAACAAATAAATATATAAATAAAAGTGTGCAAAAGCTCATCTAGTTATTGCCATCAATTGTCACAATCTATGATAACAAATCCAATCTACAAATTGCATAAATAAACAAAAATGTGAGGTTTGAAGGGCTTGGGTTGTGATCTACATACAATTCATTATCTTTGAAAATTTTAAAAAAAATAAAAATTAATAACAATAGAAAAATAATAACTAAGATCCTTTAGTTTACGATAAATATAATAGAATAAACTTCAATAATAATTAATAATTTGTGTGTGTATGCAAAAAGAGATGGGATTAATATTCTTTTAAAATTACACAAGTTGTTATGTCAATTTTCGGCCTTTAAATTCAGGTCTTAATTAAATAAAATAAATGTTATAAAGTCATAATTAAATGAAATAGATGTTGTATTAATTAAAATTAATGTCTTCTATTTAAATTTCCTAGCTCCTCAATCTCTCTCTCTCTAATAATTAATTCAGATATTTTTTTATCTTTAGCTAGGAGATTTAAATAAAATATATTAAGACTTTATTTAATACAATATTTATTTTATTTAATTATAATCTTTAATTAATTATTAATTTAAAGATTTTAAATTAATGTAAAAACTTGTGTAATTATTTAGGCTTTTGATTTTGTTCTATTAACAAATTTTTATATATAAAAAAAATAAAAGCAAACCAATTCTAATTTCTCGAGTTTATTTTATAAGATATGAAGATTTTCATATATGAAAGCCTTAGGCTCCAATTTTAAAATATCGTGGCAGCCCAAAAATTCAACACTAAAATATTCTCAATTTTGGGCAACTTCAATTAGTATACATTTGAGCATTAATAATATTTAGAAAATTTCCAATTTCTTAACAAGACTTGGTCTAATAATTAATCAAATTGAATGTGTCATCAAAATTAATTTATTATTGATTCTTAATTAAAATTTAAATCGATCTAAACAAGAAATAATTAAACAATTATCAATTGGGAAATTGTTGTTGGTCCTATACATGATTTAAGATTGTTGTTTTCATACATAGAAGAAACTTTCAAAAACCCAAATACTTATAATATTAGAGTCAAATTTAGGTTTAATTACTAATTTCATACTTTATTTAATAATTTTTTATTTATCTTTGGATAAGTTGACAATGAAAATAAAAAAGTCTTAAAATAAAAAATAAATAAATTATTACATTTCTTTACAATAAATAAATCAATCCTTATAATTAACATTAAAATTAACTTTATTATTCTAAATTCCCTTCTGTTGATAGAGTTTTGTATGATTTCTTTTTAAATTTCTTGTTTCAAATTAGATCTATGAGTTCAAAATAAAGATAACACATCCATTTATATAATTTAACATGTTTAAGTGAGTTAAGTGATAAATAATCACAATAATAGATATTTAAAAAGTTATTTCATCAAACATATTCTCACAATTCTCTTTATTAAGTTAAACTTTGTCTATGATCGAATTTAAAAATATGAATTAGTAATTTTTTATTTTTTATTGTCATTTTTTCTTTATTGCATAAGTAAATAAGAGAGAATATATATATATATATATATATATTTTCTTCTCATTGCTAGTATTTACAAAAGATGAAATTAAGAATGTGATCAAGTGAGTTATGGTCTGAAATTTTTTAAATTTAATATTTTAACATAAAATGATAATCATTGTTTTTGTTTTTACTATTTTAATGAAAATTAAATGAAATATGAAGATTGGGATCAACACAAAGGCAGTTGTCCAAACATGGACAACTGTTTGATGGAATCAAAAGGTGGTTAATGTTTGTAATTTACAGTGTAGATAATAGTAATTTTCAATTTAGACTAAGTTATTGTCTTGCAAATTTTCAACTAGAAAAAGTTTTGTAATTAATATTCTAGGTATGGTTATTTAATGCATCTTCAATTCTTGTAGAGACACAATCCATAATTTTTGAAAGATATTAACCATAAAACTGATCTATACAAGATTCTCTTATCTAAATTTTTTTTTAATTATTCGGTCTAATTAATATAATATTATTAATTTTGATGGTTCAAGATAACATAATAAATTCAGTTTTGTTTTCTCATATTTTTATTTTTAATATTCAAAATTTCAAGTTTAAACTCAAAAAATTTCATTTTAATTGAGGTGTTAGAGCACTTATTATCTAATCTTGACTAATATGTATGCATGTACTTTTTCGTGAAAATGTGATTACGCACGTACATATAGAATAATATATATATATATATATATATATGTTGTGATTGAACATATAGATATTTTTTTTTGTAACTTATTCAATTTAAATAGTTTTAAAATTATTCTTTTAAAAAAATAAAAATCCTATAAAATTACAAAATTAATATTTATTTGTTGAAATAAATATTTGATTAATGATGATACAAGCCTAATGATCCTTAGAGTTTAAAGAATAAGAAAATGATAGGAACAACAAAGAAGAGTAATAAAAGAGCAATCAAACTTATGCAAGTTTAAAATCTTATTATTCGTTCAAACATTTTAATCTCATGATTAAAGAAACTAATTTTTATTTATTATTTATTTATTTAATAAAATCATTAATCATAATTATTTTTTTTCAAGGTAAGCCTTCGTTATTAATTAATAAAAAATATTGTAATAATTTCAATATAATATTTGTAGTAATGAAATTACACCACCAAATTTAATTATTTCATATCATAACTTCACTAATTATAAATTAAGAGATAAAGTCAGTGCATAATTAAAATTTGGTGGCGCGAAAATAACGTCCTTCCTCTTTACTGACTCCCTCTGTCTCAAGTCTCTAACTGAATAACCGTTTTTCTCAGATTTCAATTCCTCTGTTTTTCTCTGTCTCCTTTCTCCGATCAAATTTTCCTCTCTCGCAGGGTTTGGAATTCGTGAAAAATTAAAATTATTCGGTGAATTGGGATTTTTTTTCTTGTTCATTATTCGATCGTTTCATTAATCGAAGAAATTTGGGATTGTGAAAAGGTAAGCTTGATTTTGTTGCTATTTTAGTAGTTTTTTTAATAAATTAAACATTCTCTTGATTTTGTTGCTGGTTTTGTTCTGAAAAAAATTATTTTTTATTAAAAATTTGATTTTTGTGGAACAATTTGCATATAAATTAGTACAAGATTTGATTCATGAACTGTCTTTCCCCCTCACTTTCTTTCTGTCTGTGTCTCTTCCATGCAATTTCTTAGAGGGTTTACATGAACAGTATGATCACTGCATTTGTCTTGGGTATCGGAGACATGAGCGCAGAACAATTATCTGTCATGAAAATTTTCTTAATCCCTTTTTAATCTCCATTTAAATCCAAAATTAAATCATAATCTCGTCCGGTTTTCATCGATGTTCGTTCCGGAATTTCGAAATTAAAATACCCAGACGGGCAAATCATAAAATAATTTAAAAATCACTAGAGATTCACTGGAAAAATCATTTCTTTATTTGTACTATGTTGGATTTTTATGGTTGAATTAATGTAAGTTTGGCGCTCTGTTTGCTGATCTTCTTAGCACGTTGTCCTCCATGTCTGTTCACATATCCCCAAGAACATTAGCGCCTGCAATTTCAATCTTGTAATCATAAATCATCTTAAAATAATATGCGTACAAACAAACCTCATTATTTCTACTTCTTGTTGCCCGAGTTTTGTATGAAAATTTATCATTAGATTAGTAAACAAACATAATTGAGTGCAAATTTTGTAGTCATTCCAATGACTCTAATTTCTTATAGATCTCTCCATGATCTTTGGTCATCAATGAAAAATACTTAATCTATTGTAATGGGAATACGTTCTACATTTTTTTTCTCTTTGTTGGGATTTTTTTTTTGAATTTTGATATCACTTTCATTGAATTCCCTCTCATGGAAAAGAGTGGGGGCTTGTTTTGAGTGTGGAGTGAACCCCATTTTTGCTAGCCAAGCAGACCACGGCATTCCAGTGAGAGGGACAAAAGGGCAATATACAGAGAAATGAAAAAGAAATATATATACATATATGTTAAACTGAGCCGAAAGTCTCTCATAGGTCATAGTTATTTCTTATCCTACGCACGCATCTTCTTCCATCTTATCCTGCAACTTCCCCAACAACAACACGGTTCATTTTCCTGTCTTCCGTTTATTTTGGCGGGGAAACAACTGCGACTGCAATATATTTTGTGGGTTGTAATTGTTGGGGCAAAAACCAAAAGTAATTTCTTGTGATGACCGTTAATGCACGTTGTGACACTGTCCGCAAATTTCTGTGACCCCATTGTTCTGAATGTTGTTTTATCACTCGCTAAATCAACTTCCTTGCAATGGCCTGATCCGGTGCGATTTGGGCTTTTCTTGATGAAAAAAACAATACCCATTTTTGATCATTTGTTGTATTTCTCGAATTCATCTTCAATCAGATCTGGGTTTCTGTAAAGATGTAATCTGTTTTTCTTTTTTCTTTTTTTTCCCCTTTTTTGCTTTTTCTTCTTTATGGGCGTGTTATTCATTATTCTTTTCTTTTTCTGCTGCCATTCTGTAAGTATCTTACCTTTGATTGTGTTAATTTGTGACAGATTTATTGCAGAGAAAAGGATCTTCTTTTTGAGCACCTGGTGTAAAAATTATTCCTCTGAAATGTGGGATATATGATAGCCAGCCAAGGCTACAAAAATGTGGTTTAGTTTAGTTTTATGAAAAATTTCCATCAATGTGGTCTAATTTGGATAGTATTTGATGGATGTATGTAAATCACAGCGAGCATTGCACAAGCAGATACCAACTGATACTCCAAGGCCACCTTTGGTTCCGGCTGCGAAGAACAATGCATCTCAGAACAATGCACTTAATACAGTATCCAATCGCCGGCCTCGAACAAAAGAGGCTAGTTCTAGGTACAAATCACCTTCGCGATCAACTGCTTCTTCTGCAACTAGGCGTTGCCCATCGCCAAACCTTACAAGAACATTGCCTTCTTCACATGCTCAATTGGGCTCGAAAAGGGCGCTTTCAGCTGAGAGGAATCGCGTCTCAACACCACCGTCACTACCTAGTCCGTCAACACCCGTTCCCGAATCATCTGTAGATACACATTTGTCTTCCAGAAGATTAAGTACTGGTGGTCGTTTACCAGAAAGTTTATGGCCTTCTACAATGAGAAGTCTTAGTGTATCTTTTCAGTCAGATACAATTTCAATTCCTGTAAGTAAGAAGGAAAAACCAGTTCCTAATGTTTCCTTGGATCGCACTTTGAGAACATTCTCGAATGTGGCTCATAAGCAGGCTGAAACGCCTAATACTTTGTCAAGGAAGTCCACACCAGAGAGAAAAAGGAGTCCTCTCAAGGGCAAGAATGCACCTGATCAATCAGAGAATTCTAAACCAATTGATGGTTTACATACTAGAATGATAGATCAGCATCGATGGCCTAGTAGAATTGGTGGAAGGGTGTCTTCCAATTCATTGGCTAAAAGTGCAAATCTTGCAAGTAAGATTGTTGGAAGCTCAGGTACATCAGTTCAGGTAAATGGATTGTCTTCTTTAAGGAAAATTTCTACTTCTGATGCTGGTTTAAGTCGACCTTTACAGAAATCTGCTAGTGATGCTGTTACGAGTTTGCAATCACTTGATGAAATTGGTAGAGTAGGGTCTGACGCAAGGTCAATTGATGATAATTCAACGCGAGTATCCGGACCTCACAGGCTTATTTCTGCAAGGTCATATGAGAGATCAACAGTAGCAACTCCTGCAGTTAGATCTCAGTCGTTGCCTGCTCCTGGATCACGACCTCCATCACCAAGTAGGACATCGGATTTATCGTCTTCTAAAGGTGTCAGTCCATCTCGAGCAAGACCATCCACTCCTCCTCCAAGAGGAGTCAGTCCATCTCGGATAAGGTCATCAACTACTGCTAGTCAATCCGACAGCTCAACATCTGTGCTCAGTTTTATTGCAGATTTTAAGAAAGGGAAAAAGAGTGCAAGCTACATAGATGATGCTCATCAGCTACGGCTGCTATATAATAGATATTTGCAGTGGCGATTTGCAAATGCCAGAGAGGAGGCTGTACTTTTTATTCAGAAAGTAACAGCTGAGGTAGAATTCTCTCTGTGTAAAATAACCATATATAGAAGACATTTTAAATTTGTTTCATAAACTCTATTAAGAAACGACACTAAGATAGTACCCTTTTCTACAGCATGCCAAATATATTTCAAGCAGCTCTTAATCTCATGGTGCAGGAAACTCTATATAACGTCTGCGATACTAGTTCAAGCCTGTGGGATTCAGTAATTAGGAAAAGGATCAATCTTGAACAGCTGAAGCTGGAACTCAAGTTAAACTCGGTTTTGATAAATCAAGTATTTCCTCTCCCTCTTGTGATGTTATTGTTTTATAGTAGTGCTTAACTGATTGTGTTGATTCCTTGGACTGTTTTTGCGTATTTGATGTTAAAAATACAATATAATTTTAAATTTCATTTGATAGTTACTGCTGATGTGCTTTTGTATTGGGCAACTTATAGAGACAAAAAAATAGATAATTATATTTCATGTGCATATGCTGCATAATTCTGTTATTTATGACAAATCTTAGTTTTCATTAATCGTTTATATTTCTGTAATAGCAAGTTACAGCTTGTTTGTCTAAGGTAAGAAAATATTTGTTTGTTTTAAAAATTGGTTATAGAAATGTTATTTATAGACATTGAGCCCCTTTCTTGAGTTCATGAGATATTGAAACTTGGTAAAATCAGAAGTTGTGGAGAAACCACTCATGTAGCCTGCAATAGCAAATTGTTTTAATGTGCCAAAGGACATTTTGTTTCAAATTTTGAGAGAAAATGTCCTGCTTATGTTGAAATGCATAGTTCATGATTATCAATCACATAAGAACACTACTTTTTCTTCTTTCTGCTCAAGTGGTACATTATTATTCTATGCATACTGATGGTGGATGTTGAGTTTCACATTGTGAAAGGAATAAATACTATGTAAGTTGGAATCAGTTTCTTTGATACCGACCCTTTTAACTCAGTTTTAGATTGTGAAACAAACACATTTGGTGGTGAAGAAAATGACACAATTTATTTTAGTTTTTAGTCACAATTAATTCAGCAACAAAAAGAACATGATACCATGTTATGTCTAATGTAATAAGAAAGTTGTGTGACTTGTTTATTTTATGTTTTATCTATGTCCATTTATCTGTTACCATATAAGTCACTGATGCCATAATCAAATGGTTTGTATCTAAAAATATTATCAGGTGGCCTGCCTTGATGATTGGGCTTCCCTTGAAAGAGATCATATCAATTCTTTATCTGGGGTTGTAGAAGATTTGGAGGCATGCACTGTCTGTGTTCCAATAACTGGAGGTGCAAAGGTAGTTTAGGTTTTTTTTTTTTATCCTAATTAGAATTAATATCCAAAATGAGAAATGTTGGCATCATTATGAGATTTATTCTTTTACAGGCAGACATTGAGTCTTTAAAGGCTGCTGTTTGCTCAGCTGTTGACGTGATGCAGGCAATGGGATCCTCCATATGTTCCTTGCTATCAAGGGTGAGATATTATGATTGATAAGTACAATATTATATATGTTATTCCATGCACATAACTCATTTAACTTTTGTTTAGGAAATTTTTCTATATATCACATGAAAATTTCCTTTGTATTGCTCATCCTCTATAGATTGCATAACCATCATTAAAGGTTTATAATTAGGATACCAAAGTCCACATCATATCGTGTGGCTAGCCACTAGTGGCAAGAGGTCAGGGATTATAATTCTTCTATGTTTTACTGTTGGCTCCTAGTACATGATACATGAGACCATTGTTTTGATATTTGATACACATTACTTTTGCTTGTTGGGAAATAAATTTTCTGCTATTACTTTTGCTTGTTGGGAAATAAATTTTCTGCTATTCTTCTTCGTTCTTTCAGCTATCATGAAAACAGTTTGATGGAATATTTTAGTTCTAGGGCTGCATTTCTTTAATCCTTGTGCAAACTCTAGACTCTGATGTTAAAATGTATTTGTTTTTTTAATAAGTTTTTGTACATATATGGTCAATCCAGGTGCCTAACTTCTTTTTGGTGCCTTAACTTTTGCAGGTGGAGGAGATGAACTGTTTGGTTTCTGAACTTGCTGTTGTAGGAGCACAGGAGATAATAAAGCTGGACGAGTGTGAAGCTCTCATGGCTTCAACAGCAGCTATGCAGGTGAGAACAATGCTACAAGAAAAAAATTGATCTTGAATTGATGAGCTGATAACAGGTAGTTATATGGTAGATGATGCCATTGTTGTTTTTTATTTTAAGAAAAATTAGTTTAAGCTTTTGAGTTATGGTGCTGTGACATGATATTAGAGTCAGGTTAATCAACGGATCTTCTTTTCAAATTCCTTCATTGGATCAAGATCTTTGTTTATGCATATGATTCCAAGTTTGTTAATTAGAATTTGGTCCTGCACATGAAGAAGCATATTAGGGTTAAACAAACATTGAATTCAAGCTCCAGATCTCTTGTATCACCCTAAAAGGCTTAGGTTTGCCTATGAAGCTCACAAATTAAACGAATACTTTTGTTTTCGACTTGTTCATTTAATAATATATGGACTCACATAGACTTTTTACATCTGGCTATTCATTGACCTGACATGCCTGAGCATGTTTGCCATTCGGATTGATCTGTTCACTTTTGTCTACTCTGGGTTGTCCCAAAGGCTCTTTTAAGTCCAAAAATCCAGTCCACCCCATCTATTGATTGTTCCACAGAATGCTTGTCCAACATCTGTTTCTTCACGTAGCATCGCGGTGGGGCTACCGTGACTCCATAGTTACACAGTTCAGGCTCACCCATTTTAATTACATGATATGGTTGAGGGTTTGAAATCTTACCCTGGTTTTATATTAAATTGCTTGGGGCCAATGTGCTGGCTTTCATTTATTTCATTATTCCCTGCCCCCATGTGCCCATTAGTCCTTTTTTTATACGTGTGGTCACATCCGATGCATCTCCTGTCAAACTTGCTGGTCAAGTGCACATCATTCCTCACAATAGCTTTAGAACAAAGTTCACGTCAAAGTTAAATTTTGTATGCTTCTGTATTTCTATAATCACGTAAGATTACCTGCTTGTTCTTCCTGCATAATTGTACTTGTTTATCAAAATCTCGGATTGTAATTTGATTGCTTTTTGGCATCAAAAACAGGTAGAAGAATACAGCCTTAGGACTCATCTTATACGGAAGAAACAAACTTTGCAGAGGGATTGAGCTGCAAATTCTTGGCCCTAAACAGCTGCTGATAAGCTAACAAATTTAGTTACCACTTTGTTACTTCAACAGAGATTTGAAAAAAATAAAATAAAAATGCAATGCTGTTTTCTTGTTCTCTCCCAGTAAATGTAAATCTGATTCTTTCTTGTTTAGCTTTTGTTGGGGCTTTCATAATTTTTTTTTTATTTTTCTTTATTTCTTTTTCACAATATAGCTATCGGCTCGACCCATCTGAGGTGTAATTTTTGTACCGTGGAAATGAACACAAAAGTGCAAAAGGAAGCAAAGAATTGAATGAATCCATCCCATTGTAGAAGCAAAAGTTTCATCAGGGAAAGGAAGTAAATTTAGCAGCTCATATTATTCTCTTTGTATGTTCATTCATGCAACCTCTCAATAATTACACATCTTATTGTAAATAATTATGATGCTTTCTCTGATTGGTGTTCATTTCTTCAATTGGTAAAAAAAAAAAAAAAATTTAAATTAAATATTCTTATTATTTTTCTTTCAATTCTTTTTTCTACAAAGAAAATATATTAAAAATTACTTTTTAGAAAACTTCTTTTTTTATTACTCAAAAAACCCATTTCTAATTATCTAATGAGATATTGATACTCAAGTCCTTGCATTTTTGTTTTTTTATTTTTTGAAAATAATATATTGTTTGGTTATTTTTATTAAATAAGTACCCAACTTCTACTCTTGCTTGTAAATCATTAAACAATGGGGGATCCAAATGTTATTTGAACGACAGTGCGCTGCTGTCGGGCGGCGCGCATGGCAACGTATGCTCGGACTTTCCCGCCTTTTTTCGTTATATGAATCTCGAATCAGTTATTCGCAAACAGTTCTAAACCCAAATGTCTATCAATACACCTGGAAGCAGAAACTTGTTTCTGAGTCTTCTAAAAGGATCCAAAACACTTTCTCAGCTCGCTCAAACTCACACCCAAATCGTCCTCCATGGCTTTCAAAACGATCTCTCTACTGTCACAAAACTCGTGCACAAACTCTCCGACTTCAAGGCCATGTGCTACGCGCGTGACCTGTTCCACTCTATTCCTAAACCCGACCTCTTCCTCTTCAACGTCCTCATTCGTGGCTTCTCCAATAATAACATGCCTCAGTCGTCGATTTTGTTGTATCACCATCTGAGGAAAAGTACTTATCTTCAGCCGGATAATTTTACTTATTCGTTTCTATTATCTGCAACCGCTTCGACTTGTTTTGGTCATCATATAGGTGTTTTGTTGCATGGACAAGCGACTGTTGACGGGTATGGAGATGATTTGTTCGTTGGTGCTGCTTTGGTTGATTTGTATTTCAAGTTTTCTTGTGTTGCGTTTGCGCGGAGAGTGTTTGATAGAATGTGTGAGAGAGATACGGTTTTGTGGAATACTACGATTTCTGGGTTGGTAAAGAATTCATGTTTTGAGGATTCGATTTGGGTTTTTGCGGACATGGTTAGGAACGGGGCGACCCGGTTGGATTCGACAAGTGTGGCAGCTGTGCTTCCGGCTGTAGCAGAGTTGCAAGAGTTGAGACTGGGGATGGAGATTCAGTGCTTGGGTTTAAAGTTGGGTGTTCATGATCATGTTTATGTACTAACTGGATTGGTCTCATTGTACGCGAAATGTGGAGAGATTGAGAGGGCAGAATTGTTATTTAGAGACATTGGTAGGCCAGATTTGATATCTAGTAATGCAATGATATCTGGATATAATTGCAATGGTGAGACCGAGTCTTCAGTAAGACTTTTTCGACAATTACTTGTTTCAGGGGAGAAAGTTAATTCAAGCACGATTGTGGGGTTGATTCCTGTTTTTTATCCATTTGGAAATTTACATCTTACTAATTGCATTCATAGTTTCTGTCTGAAATCTGGTATTATTTCAAATTCTTCTGTTTCAACTGCTTTAATAACTGTTTATAGTAGATTAAACGAAATTAAAGCCGCACGTAAGCTTTTTGACGAGTCTTCAGATAAAAGTTTGGCTTCTTGGAATGCCATGATAGCTGGCTATACCCAAAACGGGCTAACAGAGGAGGCAATTTCACTTTTCCAGGAAATGCAGACCTCTAAAGCCACTCCAAATCCTGTAACTATAACGAGTATTCTTTCTGCTTGTGCTCAACTCGGTGCACTAAGTCTTGGAAAATGGGTACATGGGCTAGTTAAGAGCAGGAATTTTGAGTCTAATATATATGTATCGACAGCTCTAATTGACATGTATGCAAAGTGTGGAAACATTGTAGAGGCTCGAGAGTTATTTGACTTGATGCCGCAAAAGACTGAGGTGACTTGGAATGCTATGATTTCTGGTTATGGCCTCCATGGACATGGGCAGGAAGCTCTAAAGCTTTTTTCAGAGATGTTGCATTCTGGCATTCGGCCTACTGGAGTAACTTTTCTTTCTGCTTTGTATGCTTGCAGTCATGCTGGCTTAGTGAAAGAAGGAGACGAAATATTCCAATCCATGGTTCATGATCATGGATTTGAGCCCTTACCTGAACATTATGCCTGCATGGTTGACATCCTTGGTCGAGCTGGACAGTTAGAGAAGGCTTTGGAATTCATAAAGGGTCTCCCAGTAGATCCCGGCCCTGCTGTGTGGGGTGCACTGCTTGGCGCTTGCATGATACATAGAGACACAAACCTTGCTCGTGTGGCTTCTAACAAACTATTTGAAATGGAGCCGGAAAATGTTGGATACTATGTCTTACTCTCAAACATATATTCGACCGAGAGGGACTATCCACAGGCTGCATCAGTACGACAAGTAGTTAAGAAGAGAAAGCTTTCAAAGTCTCCTGGGTGCACTCTAATTGAGGTTGGTGGTATGCCACATGTCTTCACATCTGGTGATCAGCTCCATCCCCAATCAACAGCAATCTATGCAAAACTAGAGGAATTGAATGTAAAGATGAGAGAGGCTGGATTTCAGACAGAGACTGTAACAGCTTTTCATGACGTGGAAGAGGAAGAGAAGGAGCTAATGGTGAAGGTCCACAGTGAGAAGTTGGCCATTGCATTTGGCCTTATCACTACTGAACCTGGAACTGAAATTAGAATCATTAAGAATCTCCGGGTTTGTTTAGACTGCCATACAGCAACTAAATTTATATCCAAGATTGCAGGAAGAGTCATTGTGGTCAGGGATGCAAATAGATTCCACCATTTCAAGGACGGTGTATGTTCATGTGGAGACTACTGGTGAAAAAGGTGTTGCACTGATTTATGTATGCCAGGTAAAAATATTATTTAGAGTTTCAGTTACATGTTATATGGCAATATTTTTAACCTTACCAACAGCCCGCGTGAATTGTTTCTATCACCCATGCTTATGCAAATGTTTAATGAATGACAACGTACACTTAAATTTTAGGTCCTATTCATCACCACAAATGCATACCGGATGCAGTCAGTCGTCCAAATTTGCCTGCTGCACATCTGTTAACTGTTGGTTTATGGGTTCAAATGTCCTTCCTCAAATCAAAAACTATCCAGTGTAACTTTTATGCTCAAGGTACTTCCAGTTAACAAGGTAAGCTTTATGTTTTCCTGTCACTGAATTCATCACTGTAAAAATAAGTGATATTGAGGAAAGGAGAAGTCGCTTTATGCAAATCTGCTATGATATTATATAACATGAATCAAGCTCAGAATCTGTGCTTTCGATACAGGTGCATTCCATTGGATATTTGATGAATTATGCATAGCATCACAAAAATGTATGCATGGTCAATCACATGATTTCGGATGCATATCACATGCATGCAGAACCAGTATTCTTTTTCTTAGTCACCAAACAGCTTGGAGAAGTATCAATTTTATCCCAGGAATGTTGCTCAAGTGGCTGGATTGGAGAAATGATGCCAACTGTAGTTGTATCATTCACCAGGCTCCTTTTGTTTTTCTTCTGTTATTTTTTTCCCTCCACCTGCTTCAGTTCAGAAGATAAATTTTCAGAGCATGCCCAATATTGAAGGAATTTTTCATTATACCCAAATTGTAGTTACAGTTTGTTCATAGGGGTATGATTTTTCATTTTTGAACAAAATAATATTTTGTAACCGACCTTTCATCATTACGGAGTCCAATGAAGTAAGATTGTTGTTAATCTTCATATTGCTTCTCATGAGGGACGTTACCACTGCAACTTTCAATTCAAATTCGCACTTTTGTTTTGGTCCAATTCTTTTCCTCTACCGCTCCTTGATTTTGGTTAGAATGATAATTTTTGGTAAGAATGACTTATGGAAATACTCACACAAATTCGTTTCACTTAGTGAACTAATTTTATTGTCTAGTGAAATCATTGTGTTTCAATCTTGGACAAGAAAAATGTCATCCTAGTAACTTGTTGCTCAATAAGGCATACACTGCAGAATAAAATAAACAGGCAACTTGCTGGGACGAATGATCCCTTATATAATTTACTTACAAATCACTATAATGAAGTCACGTTGTTTTACAAATTAAAAGATAAAAAAGACCAGCAACACCGAAAGCTACCACAACTATTCTTTTTACATGGGAATACTTTGGCAGGATTCTTCATCAAAACAAATTTCTGAATCCCAGCACTCCCAAGGAAATGACAGCAGCATCCTCTTAAAACACCACCAAAATCTCAACTTTTAACAGACTGAAAACTACCTACCTAGTTCGAGTCTCACCATCGTCTTCTGAAATGTTAAATAAGAATTTTGGGAGAGATGCAATTCGCGGGAGATGAAGCAGCAGCTCCCCGAATGAGTCTTTCCTTGACATGCCTGTCAGTGGTTTGCTGCTAGAGACATCCTTAGCATCCCCTTCTGAGGGTTTAATATCATCTCTTGTTCTATTATCATGAATTGATTCGAAAGTGTTGGTTTGCTGCATTTCCTTTCCATTTACGACATCAGGTCCTTCATCAGAACTTTCCTTGATAACCTGGGCGTTTTGAGCCGGACCAGGTTCTTTCTGAAGAAGGCAACAGAGAGAATTGACTCTCGACATGAGGGATTTCTCATCAGAAGTTGCTGATAATTGAGTATCACTGAGCAGGTACTGTGCAACGTCTTCCAGTAAGTCATGACAGTCTGATCTTTCTTCAGACAGAGGTTCATTTCCAGAAGTAATCTGTTCTGAAATACAATGTTCGATGTGGTTCATAAGAGCACTTATAGACATTGAAGGGTGAAGCCCCGACGCCTTTATCTGGTCCCAATTCCTTGTTGCCTTCGAATTTACTTCACCAGTTCCACTCCCTTCAATTGCACGAGTGTCCATCACCAGTATTAGAATGGTAATTTGTCATTGAGAATCAGAATGTACAACTAAAATTGAAATAAAAGCTTATGAACTGTACATAGCCAAGACCTTGGGATATGCATGATACTAGAATTCTAGCATTCATAATAAATAGTTAATGCAACACAACATTACACTAAAAACTATAAAACTTTTTTCCATTATACTTAAATATTAGGGATGCTTTCAAAATCTCCCTCACATACAATAATATATTCTCCAAAAGAAAATTTAGACTACTGATTGAAGAGATTTAACACCTGAAAACCAAACTGAACAAACTAAGAATGAATCAAACGTCACATCAGATTAAGGTATTTCTATGCACATACCCAACTCGAATGGCTTCATCATTTCTTATAGGTGGTACCTACCACTCATACCACTATCCATTTCATCACCAATACACCACCAATATCATGACTATTAGTAAATGTATGATTTTAATAAAAATCCCATTAAATTGGAAAAAAATAATGCATACATTTGAACTGAAAGGAACATATTATTATTGTACCTGAGCTAGGAGAAGGGGCTTCCCGAGATATATGTTCTGATCCAATACCAGAAGGATCCCCTTTTTCAATTTCAAAGGAAGATGAATGAGCTGCAACTGGTGATGATAGTCTCTGGAAACCAGATATCGACTGTCCTTTACTAGTTTCCACGTGATCACCTTTGACTTCATCTGGATCCTCACAAATAAAAGCCCTTGGTTCAAAGTATGGTGAGTCCAAAATTATTTCTGGCTGTCGGCTTAAGAAGTTCAAACGCATGTCACATTGGATGAGCTTTTCAAAATGTTTGTTTAAAAGCCCTGGTGGACACTGCAGAAAATGTTGCCTACAAATCACAATAACAAATTTCACATCAGTTTTTTAGCCTCATCAAACATACAAGAAGATCCCTTTCAAGAAGAATTCATAAAAGATAATAAGTCTAAGCCTGAGAAAAAGATTTCCGGCAACCAATATATTCAAGCTTCAAAGTTGGCATATTGATAGCATAAGTGCATAGACCAAGATCTACAGAAGATATATAATACAGGTATGCACAATCTAAAGGGAACCTAAAAAAATAAAAAGAGAAAAAGAAAAGACCAAGTTAGTTAATGAGCATAAGCTTAACTCGCTATGTTACACAACCAAGATAAACAGAACCTCGGACTCCATTAAGATGATCCAATTAATGATAATGTGAAAAATCACCCACGAAAGCACAGGTATCCAACCTGTGCACACTAGCCTGCCCATCAGTAAAATCTGTCGTAGCCTGCCACAAGGTGTGCTTTCTAGGCTGCGGGTTAGTCTCCCTAAAGAAAAGGGGCTGTCTAGCAAGCTGCATCACAAAACCAATTACCAATAAATCAATTTACACCACTATAATATAAACACAAAGCATGTACAAGTTGCGATAACATTACCACAACATTCAATGTTCCAGGTTCATTGTCAAGAATGTTTGCCTTCAGAGACATAATATCTGACCACTGGATCTCTATTTTGCTCTTGAGACCACCTTCAAGAACTTCCCAAACAAGCTTATGCTTTGCAAAATAACACTTAGCCACTAAATCGCCTTCATATCTAGATTTATACTGCCAACCGAAAAAATAATTCTTCAGTAACCTATTAACTCTCAAAACACATTGAAAGCACAAACCAAACAAAAGCATATCACAGTCACCTCCCAACGCCCAATTCTTAGAATTGAAGCAGGAAAATTGGAAGCCTTGATCTTGTCAGTGTTACTGGAAGAAGCCGCGGTTGCTTTACTCTCCTTCTTAACCACAGGATTAAAGTGCTCAGTCCCTTGAGAGAGCCTCATTTGTATCAAATCCATCAATGATGGGCTCTTCCTCAGCTGCAAACCCAACGGGCTAGGCTCATCAAGCGGGTTGTATTGAGATGGAGGGACCGGAAACACTTCATTATTATGCCAAGCATCCCATTGCTAATCCATGATCAATAATAACTCAAATGAAATCATGGAAATTAAATAATAATACTAATAATTAATCATAACTATAAACCAAATGAGTTTCATAAAACTATATAAATCCCAGGTCAAACTAATACAGAAACAAAGGGAAACTACAAAAGTTCATGATTTTATGCACAAGATGTCATATTTTCATTGTTTTCATTATTTTCCATCACTTTCTCGGTAGTCAAACAGGGGCAAATGTGTATAAAGCATACCTGTTCTTGAAGAGGGGAAGATGTCTTAGATCGCTTAGAGAGATGTCCGTGTTCTTCCTCCAACGAGTCTTCTACGATCTCTAGTTTCACCGGCATCGTCTCCCGATACGACGACGTTTCAGGATCTGGCTTTGGATTCCCTGACTTCATCAACTGAACCATCAAAATTCTTTGCCAAGTTTCACCTCGCGCCAAACACGTCAACGAAAACCGCGGAAAATTGGATTTGTTTCCGCAATAAAAAATCTAAAATAAAACACGAAGAAATTTCCAAATTGATTTTAATTGCAGAAAAAATCGGCAGATTATGAAACCCTAAAATTCTCCAATTTTCTGTCTTCCAAAATTTCGTCCTACCTGGAGGGGACGAGAGAGATCTTTAATGGTGTTAACGTGACGGCGATCACGTGCAGCATCCCGGTCCTTGTACACGATGACTAACATAGCCTTGAAACAGCTGGACATTGCTTTGCATCGGCATTAAACAATTCGGTAATTTCCGGGTGTGATGTTGATAGAGCACGTGTTTATTGACACGTTCGGTACGAGTTAATGGATATGTGTAGGCCCCACGCTACCTTCAGAATGACGGCGGTAGTTGTTAGGTCTGATACGTGGCATAAGATCCTGCGGCAGCTTGCCCAAAATGATTCTTTGAGTAGACACGTGGACAGTTAATTAAGATGTCCGTAAAAGAAATTTTCGGGTAAGGGCGATTGTATTCGGTAATCATGAACCTTTTCATTTTCTTTCCTTATTTTAGGGGGATCACATCATCCTATGCAGTTTAAAATTATGTCACATCACAATTATTTATTTTAAAATTAAATAATTATTAAAGCATATGAGCGTGAATTTACAATATAACCCATGATTATTACTATTGATGAACAATCAAGGCAGCTTATAAAATGAAGTACAATCGTCGTTGTAATAATTGGAAGGAAGAAAGTGATTGACGTGGCCAATTGTTGTAAGTTTAAATGCACGTGGACAACGTGGGGTTATCCTATTTAAGATATTACGCTTTGTAATCCTTCCTATTTTGAAAAGTCAAAGTCAAAGCGGTGTTTTTTTTTTTTTTTTTTTGCTTTTTACGTTTTTAAAGTATTTTGCGAGAAGTGCTTCTGGGAAAGCACTCTGTAATGACTTAGATTTATTTTGAGCTTCGTGTGGGGGGGGGGGGGGAAGGGGAGGGAACATGTGGAAATTAAGAGCCATATGATGACATCAAGTAATGGAAAATCCAAGGTAGGAAAAATCAGCTACGGCTATTTCGCTGGATTCAGAGAATAAAACAAATTGGAAGCACTTTGTTGTTCACATCAAAATGTGAGAAAATTCCTGGAAATGAAAACATATTGGTCTTCTACAAAATGTAAAAGATACCTTCTACTTTGCTTGTCTGTTAACTTTCAGATATGGCAAGCAACCGATGACATTGTCGTAGTCACTTCGACTAACGTTGACCTGTTCACAAGCATAGATAATCAGTGATGTTATCGCCTGCTTTGTTCAGAAATGCCACAAAAGGGAGCAGATTATGAATTGAAAACGAGAGAGCGAGGTTAAATCTATGAGATCGGGATGATTCTAACTCAAAAAGAAATATTGAATGTATTGCTGTAATATAAACATCAAAGAATGAGCTCATCCAAATTATACCAGCATTTCATATCTAGATATCTTTAAATAAAATAATTTGTTGAGATGTTGATTCCCTACCAAATTAAACAAGTAGGAAAAGCTAACGGAAAAGAAACCACGGAATGACAGGGAATATCCTCTCAAGATACAGGGGAAAAAAAAAAGTAAAAGAAATGAGTAAAATCCAGTCCCTAGGGTAAACTGTATTGACATGTCTAGTTGCAAAGACTTCATTTAGATTGCCAAGGGCATCCCAGATTTTCTGACCAAAGGCAACAGAAGACCAAATAGCAAACAGACAAGCAGAAAATGAAGACTAATCCAATAGATTTTCCAGCATTAAAACATTATAAAATCAAAGGAACAAGTAAACCACTTTCAGCAAACCAATGTAAACATTTATCCCTTCGCAAGCAGAACTTAATTGCAGGAAAAGACTTTGACTAACTATTTTACTAATTTCTCTAAAACTGCTCACCAACGAAGAAAATAAAACATTATGAATAGAAAGATCTGCAATATTAACTTTTTCAGTCAGTATCACTAACTCCAAATTCTTTTAATCCTGAAATTCTGGGAGTAAAGAGGAGAAGAAATCATCTCCATTAAAGTAAACATCCATCCATAAGAATCAGAATTCCTATATTTGTTATCTCCAGATCGTCATCTAGCATCCACCCTCAGTCATCAACTTTCAAGATGCACATTTTAGTCACTTCCTACAACATTTACATGCTACCTAAACAACTCAAGAACTAGTAAACTACAGCATTTGCATAATCTTTTAATGATACATTCTTAATTTCAGCATTTTGAGAAATCAAATGAGGATAAAGTATTGAATAGTTCAAAAATTTTGTAGGACTCTCTCACAAGGTTCCTGCACCACAATCCAAGTTCTAAACTTGACGCTCAAGTAATACAATATCATAACTGATGTCACAGTAACAGGCTCCCAATTTAAATGCAAGCACCTTTGCATATCCATCTTCCATAGAGTACCTTTGGACAAAACAAATAAAATTTCCCAGCTGATTTGGTATCTTCAGCTGATTGGGTATCTTCAGATATCATTCTCACATGTTGAGTAAATCGTATCACTTGGCACAACTTGCATTTCAAATTGCACTATATCTCATCCTAACTTGGCGCCTATAACTCAATCTACCACAATGATTCTACTACTAATTGATATGCATTTCTTTTTCCACCAAGAGTAATGAACAAATTGTTCATATAAAGACATGTTCTCCAATGAAACGTTCTCAAGAGATCCAAAACCATTCCCGCAGGAGATCCAGACCCATTCTTGAGATTTTCTAGACGCAACTACTATAGAAACTGCTTCATAATTCACAAGTCTAACAACTCTTCCCTTTAGTGAAGACTCCACCCATGATTATTCTTGCTATAAAGGAATGAATCAACTATCAAGTCTATTTGCCATTAACTACAATTTTTTTTATATAGAGATATCAAATCATAATGTCTCTCCGAAGATAATTAATAATTAAAAGATAGAACAAATAAACTGCTGAAATTCAAATGTTGAATAAAGAAAACTGACCATCTTAGACAGACGTAATTTCCTCTTTGTGTTCTTCTTAGCCAGCAAATGTTGCTTTCCAGCTCTCCTCCGTATTATTTTCCCCTTAGCAGTCACCCTAAACCTCTTCGCCGATGCCTACTATCCAAAACCCGAAAATCACAATTTTTTCGATTATTTTTCGATTAAATTCACAACCCAACAAAGTTCACAACTTTTCAATTACTTGTGAATTAAATTCAAAACCAAATTCACAACCGAACAAGATAAGAGAGAGAGAGAGAGAGAGAGAGAGAGAGAGAGATGACCTTGTGCGTTTTCATTTTGTAACCTTTAGCAGCAAAGACGGTGAGAGATTGAGTTCTGCTTTGAGGAGGAGCCATTAATTTTGTGCAGAGATTTTTCCTAGGAAGAATCAAAGGAGACCCAGAAAAGTTATGGCTTGAACTGAGTCTGAGCGAGTTTTGAACCTTGTTGAATGTGGCGAGTTGCACTGATGAAACACGAGAATTTCTGATTGAGGAAGAAGAAGTAGAAGGACACAATGGGGAACACCTTAAATTGGAAGACAACATGGAAGCCATTTTGCTTTCTCTGCTGCTAAGACTGTTCCGATGTTTTGAGCAGAAGAGGAAGAAACTGATGAATGGTGATTTGTGGACAGAGAGCAAATTGGAAACTGCGAGAAACACTGTCCTCTTATCGTTTCTGTTTTTTATGGCTGAGGACAGTGCACATTCATCAACCACAATGCACCCGCAGAGAGTTTAATTTAATTTCATTTATTTTTATTAATTTTATTCTTTCAATATTTAATGCTTTGGACTTCTTTATTATTGGTATTGTTAATTTTCTTAATTTTCGAAATATTTATTAATTAATTAGTTAATTGTTTATGATTCTTAAGAAACTTCCTCTAATTTGCCTTTCAACTGAGAAAAAGATAAATAAACAAGGCACAATTACGAAATATTATCATGTCTCTACGTGGAATAAACTACTCAAAAATTAATTACAGCTTGTTGAATTCTCTCATTCAGCAAGAACCATGATGTCAGAATCGTTAATAAAGCATGTAATTGACACCATTACAACGAAAACCTTGTTTTCTCATCCTGTTGAGGAAACTCATTAATCACATTGCTTCTCATTACACATGCTGGGTAATGATAAATGTTTTTGATTCATGAACATAAAATAGCAGCAACTTGCTCTATTATTCCTCCATGGCAGTGATGTAGCTTAGAAACAGGTCATCAGATGTAAAAATGAAATAGATTTCAGGTAGGTTCACGCTGGGGCCTGGACATCAGGGTCTGGTCACGATCGCTATTGATTCCCACTCCAAACTACATATGACATCCTACATGACAATATCAATATGAATAACCGTCAAAAACATTACACTAGATTCACGGAATGCAAGGCCAAGTCTGATATGATTCCTACTCATCACTCACCGAGGGGCTTTGAGGGTCAATGTCAAAGCTGTTTATTGCACAAGGTTCAGCCAAAAGCTCAACGGCTTCCTCCCCTATAAAATTGAACATTTATACAGAGTCAAAATTCTTTCTTCTTGGCATTAAGAAAATATTCTTCTCATTTCTGCTGTAGAATCATTCACACTTTTAACGATGAAGTGCTACAACAATCACCTCTGTAGAAATGAGATCCAAAGCAAGAAAAGCATACCTTGTTCAACCACAGCAAGGATCCCGTCTTCTGAGCAGAACATGGCAGGCAAGACTCGTGAGGATGAAATGTTTGAGGACTTCGTGTAGCAGTCATATTGAACCTCCCAAACCTCACTCTCAGATAATGCTTGGGTTGCAGCTTCACCTGTCCCAGAACCGGAAAGAACAATTGGTTGTTGCTGCCATCGAAGATCCCAGGCAAATACTGTACCCAATGAGCCTCCAGCCTACAAGTACTAGAAAATTAGAAAATGGACTATAAATTTCACGCAAACCAGAGTTATCTCTCATGGTAGAAGCTAAGAAGCTATTTCAAGGTTTAATAAACCATGAAGTAATTCAAAAATCATTGCGTAAGTTCCAGTGTAGTAAAGCAAAACCCATCAAAGCTTTACATCAGTATGGTTTTGACAAATTCAACATATTGATTACGTGATCAAAATTGCATGCAGCAGAATCAATGTTATCTTTCCAGCATCATTTAACATAATTTGGCACAGGCTTTAAATATTATTCTGATGCATAAGCAAGTGCATCATTTAGCAGCTATAGATGCCTGATTTTGGCCCAATGGCACATCAGAGTTTTCATATTGACTTCACTTGGATACTGACCAACATTTTGGCAGCTAAAGATCAGCAATGGGAGGACAATAGCAGCAACATTCTAACCACTGAGTCAAATTATAAAGGCATACATAAAACTCAAGAGACAGCTTCAACCACACCTACTAGACGTATCCAAGTTCTCAGATTTTACAATTTAAAGATGCAAGCAACATCTTACCAGACAAGTGTGCTTTCGTGATGGATGAATATCAATAGAATGTACCAACCCAGAGGCTTTCCCTTGAGACCTGCAATGATACCATCATAAGAAGTTCATCAAATACAAAAACTGCAGCAAACGATCTTATTTAAGTTGCAAACTGCTATCAATTAGCACAAGATCAACAAACCATTCTTACTCCAAATATTTCTTCCAAAGGAGTGCATGTGCTCACAAGAGACATTGTACACTCGCATGGATTTAAACCACTTGTACAGTTACTCAAGTTTTCCCAATCACAGATTATGTCAACATTTCAAATTGTTCCTTTCGAAAATAGATGCAACAATAATGTCTAACATTTCAATACCACTTAAATATCCATACAATTGTTTTGTCCGTATCAAGAGCCACTGCTGCATAGAGTCCTTTTAGAAATTTATCATGACTTCTTTTTTCATTCTATTTGCAGTTGGTGTATATCTGTTTGTCTTGTGAAGGATGATGTGATTCAGTCGGGGATTGGCATAAGCATGATACAGTACCAATTCATGGTCTCCCCTCTTATCTAAAAAGTCAATACCAAGGAATCAAGAAATCGATACACCAATCTGAGGCAGTAAAATCAAATAGTCCCTTCCTAGTTCTCACACGAAATCACAGTCACCAAATGGTATTCAACATTGGTGCTCAAAAAAAAAAAAAAAAAACCAAAGTACATATAACCTAACCTTCAGCTCACCTTGAAATACATCACAATCACCTAGTTGTTTTGAAATTCCATACCATACAAAGACCTGATATTTCATTTGCTTTCTAGTCTTTTTCATCAAATTAACTATCTATTACTTAACCCTACAATCCCAAAATTTGATCTCAGTCTATGTTGATTAAAAATGACACACTACTCAAATTTTGAATCTAAATTTGCAGGTTAAAACTGTTGACAAAGTGTTAGTCCAGTTTGCAAACCATCCAATCTATATTCACCACACAACAACATATAATATTGAAAGAAAAAGCCTACAAAGTATCAAGCACTCAAAGATCCAAAACAAACGTTTCTCACCCAAAGTCTCCCTTAAACTGCGAGACAGGGCCGCCCGTGCTGGGCCGTCTGAGATCCCACCACTGAAGTCCAAAGCCATAGCCACCAGTCACAAATTCACTCGGAGATGCCCACTTCACGCAATTAAACCCCACCAATCCGTTCCCGTCATAAACCCGACTAAATCCTTTTTCAGCTCCGCCACGATTAACGCTCAGCAAATTCACTCTCCCATCTTCTCCGACACTCACACACTCGCTCCCCATCAAATCCACTCCCCATATGGGCCCCACATGGAACTCGCTATTTTCCTCAACTGAAAACAAGACTTCCAATTCTGCTGCCGCTGCGGTTAAAATGTGCAGGGAACCGGAATGTGTCAACGTGGCGATCAGCGATTGGTGGGAGGTGGAAAGAGAGGAAATTCGGGAAGGTGGGGTCCATTGAGAATGTTGGGTCCATTCGGAACTCGATAAGATAGAATGGATTTCGAGCGATGGGGTGTCGCCGTCGGTATCGAAGACAGCGAGAACGGCGAGCTTCGAGAAAGGGGAAAGCGGTGGCAGCCAGCGGACGGCGTCGATGTACTTCGATTGCGGGAATCTGTAGACTTGAGGAGGAGTTGGGATCCCTGTAACAGCCATTAATGGTGGAACTATTAGGGTTTTGCTGCAGGCAGGGAGAATAAAGTGATCTCTGTCTGAAGGTCGAACTTTGAGAATGAATCTGCATACGGAGGTATATTATCATTTACATCCCCATATCTTGTCAATATTTCATTCATATGACTAAGTATACATTAATATGCATTTAGATACTCCTTTATTGACAAATGAATGATTAAAATTACCATGGTACCCTTTTGATTGTAACAAAGTCAACAGTCTGGTGCCGTCTTGCAACACGAATACAAACTCAGAACACTTTCATGAGAAATGCTCGTCACAGAAAGCTGCTTTGTTCTCGGCCTTTTTTCTCCTCGTCTTTATGTAAAGAACAATGGCAGAAGCAACAGCAAATCTCTCACCAATTTAGCCTCTAAATAGAAACACTTCACGGAAAGCTCAACTAAAAACCACCACCACCACCACCACCACCAACCAGTTTTTCCAATCAGGATTCATGTTTCGAAGACAATTTTTCCCAGAGCTGCTGCTGCAAACTTTGGACTGCGATTTCTCGACGCCGGGTAAACTTTGTCGTTTCCTTTAATTTTTTTAACTTGATGTAATTAATATTTTGGCTGATTTCTTCTTCTTCAGGCGCAGTGGGGACTGGTCGAGAATTGGAATGATCTCAAGAGAAACTGAAGCTCTGTTAAAACTTGCAGCCTTTTCAGTTGTACCTATTTGTATTTTTCTGACATTTTCTTTTTCCATAGAGCCAAAAGATTGAATTTTTTTTTTTTCATCTGGGTATTTTTCATTTTTGGATTTAATATCAGTTTTGCAGTTCATATTCATCAATTATTCAGTTACTTATACTAACAGTTAGCAATTCCATTACACGATGATTTGAACAGAAGAAATTACAAAAAGATAATGGATTTCTGAAATGGAATAGTTAGTTGGATAATGAACTCTGAATCAAATTCTGACCTTACATTCGGTAGCCCAGCTTATAATACAAAATAAGCTGGAAGCAATAAGCTACGTCTCCAAAGTGCTTCTCAATTGTAATGCAAAACTCGTGTAACAACCCCTTTTTGTTCCTAAAACAAAAGAGAAAGGTATCAAAAATTTAAGGAAGAATTCTAAGCTAAATCAATGAAGAACAACAGCCTCTACGTATAAGTAATTTAAGGAAGAATTCTAAGTAAAATAATTGAAGAACAACAACCTCTCAATATAAGTACCTAACAAACACACAAGTTAGAATTATATCTCACAAAATGAATAAGAATTTTCTTTAAATCTTTTATATCATTAATTTTTAAGGATTTAAAGACACAAAAATATAAAAGAGAATGGAGGACCAAGATTTTATTTTAAATTAATTTTTTCATTATTTTTAATTTTATAACAAATAAAAATTAATTAAAAATAAAAAAAATAAGAAATGATTCTTGTTCTACAAGAACATAGTTATATATTACTAAAAATGCAGAAAAGTATAATCACATGTGGCGTACACGGATAGGCAGACAATAACAATCTGTGCATAACAAGCCAACTAGTAATGCCAAAACCTTCCAATGACAATCTTCCAAATTATCTAGAAAGATTGAAAACATAGAGTAAATATAAGAGTCGGGTCAATCAGAGAGACAGAGATTATGATGAGGGGTTACAGAGAAGGAAGAAAAACGAGAGGTCTGAAATTGCTAGCCTCACATTATTTTTTGTTTTTCTGTATTCTTGTGTGTACGAGAAACAACCTTGGCCCTCTTCAGTCTCACCTTATCCTATCTCTTTCTTTTCTCTCTGTCTCTTGCTATATCCTCCTTACTTGACCCAGTGTCTAACTGTGTTTTATGTTCCCCCAGTTTTTCTTTTCCATCCCTTCGATCTTAAGCACTTTTCATATATGGATAAGCACTTTGTGTGTTGTTCATATATAACAAAAGCGCTTATGTACATGCACTCTTCTGCAGCCCAATATCTACATTTATCCATTTATCTCTTGATATTGCACTACTTGTAAAAGCACTTTCCAGGTTGTTTTTTAACACTGTTACAGAAAAAGCTCCAAAAAAAAATAAAGTACTTCCAATCTTGCGTGGATTGTTTATAGAAGAGAGAATTTGAGTAGTCGAACGGAGATTCACTCAGAAATTGCTTGCTAGGAGAGAATTTTTTTTTAATTATTTTGTGGAGAAATTCAATTCAGTTCGTTGTATTTATCGTCAAACAACCTGATTGGATTGAGTTCTGCAGCAACTTTTCATTACGAAATCAACAGTTTTTGATGCACAATGGCTCCCAAAACTGGCAAGGCAAAGCCCCATAAAGCTAAGGGAGAGAAGAGGAAGAAGGAAGAGAAAGGTTTCTCCTATATATTATTATCTTCTTCCTTAATTTCTTAGTTATTATATGCTTTCTGTTTGGTTGCTGAGAAAATATGAGGAAAGAATGCAACTCATGATACCCAGATGAATGTTTAGCTTGTTATAGTTATTTCATTCAAGATTCCATCCATTTTCTCTCGTTTTCCCATCAACCAAATGGGAACCTTATCTTCAATTTACAAGTTTTCTTTTATCCATTTGGTTGCTGAGAAAATTATTTGCGAAGGAAAATATAACTCATACCAAGATGAATTGACTATGCTTATCCATGCGTCTCTGGCACATTACAGCATTTCATTTACCGTTTCATTCAACTTTCTATCGAGTCTCATCCATTTCTTACTTAGTAGATGCTTTCCATTTGGTTGCTGAGAAAATTTCAGGAAACAATGCCTAATACCCAGATGAATATTTAACTTGTTAGATTTATTTCATTCAATCTATTTTCTCTCGTTTTCTCATCAACCAATCAAATGGGAACCTTATCTTCAACTTACAACTTTTCTTTTATCCATGTGGTTGCTGAGAAAACTATTAACGAAGGAAAATAACACGTACCCAGATGAATAATCATACTTATATATGCGTCTCTAGCTCATTACAACATTTCGTTCACCGTTTCATTCAACTTTCTATCGAGTTCTATCCATTTTCTCGCATTTTCTTGGCAACCAAATAAAAACCTTATCCTCTTCCAATTTTTTCAATTCAACAAACTTTATTTATATCTAATCATTAATAATTTCATAATTCATGTAGTTTTGCCGACTGTAATCGAGATTACCATCGAGACGCCCGAGGAATCACAAGTTACACTCAAGGTATGAAATTAACATTAAATTACTTACATATTCTTCTTTTGCTAACGGCTCTTTTTTTTTCAAATAACAATAAATTTAATTTGCTCACGTTCTCCCAATTTTCAAAAGAAAAAACTTTTCATAGTACATACGCATTATTGTTTTTACACATTATTATTGTACCAATTCCATTGATTGGTCATTGTTAACAATGATTGTACGTAGATATGAGTGTAGCCTAACGTAGCCTTGTAATGATACTCTTTTTGTTGATTTTGTGAAGGGTATATCTACGGACAGGATCTTGGACGTGAGAAAGCTTTTAGGGGTCCATGTCCAGACATGCCATTTAACCAACTTTTCTATATCTCACGAGGTACTTTTATTTACTCCTATTTACTCTTCATGCTACAAATATTGATTTATTTTCAATTTGGCCCCGTATGCTACCCTGCGCCGCTAGTGACCCCGACTTTCCCAGTTTTCGTAAAATCGCTGTCACCTAGATTCGATTTTCCTATTTCGGGAACGGCATTTCTCGTCCGCTTCTTTTTTTTTTTTACGGAGTACTAAGATCCGGACCCTTCATATTTCTGTTTTTAAAAATAAGAAATTAGTTTATAAATTTATATCAAATAGGTCCTCAGCCGCTTTTTAAATGATCGGCATTCCCTTTGTGATGATGACAATTTGTGTACTATAAAGGTAATTTGATCATTTACTAGGGACGGTAAAAGTTTTTGCCCGCAGCCCGGATTTATCCCATCCTGCTTTCCCTTTTTTATTTTAAAATTTAAAAAATAACTAATATAAATTTATATACAAATATGATAAAATTTAAAATTAATTAATATTAAATTAAATAACCATTTACAATCATTAACTTAATTTTTTTCGTATATTAATACAAAATTAATAAGAAAAGAAAAAGACTCTTAAAATTTAATTTTTTCATTTACAAACAAAATATATTTTCTACAAAATTAATAAAAGGCACAAATTCTAACCATTTTATTTTATTAAATTTTTATTATTTTTATTAAGAATTAAAATAATAATTTATTGATAAATTAATCAATAATATTTATATATAAATTAAAATTAATAATTTATTAATACATTAATTTAGGAACATTTATACATAAATTAAATTAATAATCTATTGATATGTTAATTTGTTATTTATTTTTTAATTTGATTAACATCCTATTCCATGTTTTAAGGAGAGAATCATCATCCTTGTTTGGAGGTGGAGATTCATCTTCCTGTTTTATGGCTAGAATCTCCATCTCAACCCATCCCATTTATATTATAATATAAAAATTAGTGACCTACAGGTTATTATGTCATTGATTTACTATAAACAATGAAAAAGTGAATTGGGTTTTATTTACTGTAAATAAATAAATTAATAGTATATTTATTTTTTAATTAATTTATTTATCTTTAAAAAAATAAATTATTTTTTATAAAATTATTATAAATTAATTTTTAAAAATTTTAAGACAGATATCTCATAAAATTTTTAAATATAAATAATAATTAAATGTTGAGGTTGAAAGCATGTATAATATATTTTTTGTTATTTTAATAGTAACTAAAATATAAATAAAGGGTAAATGTTGAGATTAAAAGTGTATATAATACGCCTTTAAAATAACAAAATATATGAAGGGGAAAAACGTTGGACCCGCCAAATACCGATCACATTCGCTGGCTAACAGAAATTTAAAATTACCTACAGCTACGAGGACCGAAACTCAGAGATTCAGTAGACATCGTCGCGCTCAAACCCTGCCACCTCACCATCGTCGAAGGTAAATCAGAAAACCGACGGTCAATATCTAACACTGAGCATCTATTACATACGCCAACCGCACCAAATCATCTGCCTGATTTTTAAAATTTACTTAAAACAGAGGACTATACTGAAGAGCAGGCAGTCGCTCACATCCGCCGGCTTCTCGACATCGTCGCATGCACAAACAGCTTTGGTCCGTCTCCCAAACCGGCGGGTCGGCCCGGTGGTGGTTCGAAAGAGAGCGGCTCGAAAGAATCCGGTTCGAACGAGAGCGAAGCATTTTCTCAGGATGGATGCGATCCAAAGCCTAACAAAGCAGGAGAAAAGAATGTCGGCGGCGGTGTCGGACAGGCGGCGAAGAATGAAAAGGAAACGTCGGAGAGTACGGAGAAAGGAGACGCTGTGTCCATGTGTCCGCCTCATAGACTCGGACAGTTCTACGACTTCTTCTCCTTCTCGCACCTCACTCCGCCGCTTCAATGTAAGTTGTCTGAGTTTAGGTTTCGCACGCTAACTTATTGAAGAATCCGCGGGGCTTATTGTTAATTGCGTCCTGGTGGACTATCTTGCAGATATTCGGAGATCAAATCGCCCATTCCTGGAGGATAAAACAGATGATGATTTCTTTCAAATTGATGTGAGGAGCTTTCATATACTATTCACGTAATTGTTATTTGTTCTTTTATTGTGAACTAATCTTCGAATTCGGTCCGGATATGTGAATATGCAGGTCCGGGTATGCAGTGGGAAGCCGACGACAGTTGTTGCTTCCCGAAAAGGGTTCTATCCCGCGGGAAAACGTCTTCTTCTTTGTCATTCTTTGGTTGGTTTGCTGCAGCAGATAAGCAGAGCTTTTGATGCTGTAAGTTCTATTGAATCTTGACGACTTTATGTTTTGCTATAAACTTCTAATCTATTTCTTCTGTGCCTGCAACTTTCATTTCTTTCTTTTCTTGAGGGAGTTGTATGCTGATTATTGAATTATCAATTTTGTTTGGCAGGCATACAAAGCTCTTATGAAAGCTTTTACTGAACACAATAAAGTATGTACATTTGACAAGATGTCTTTTAGAACTCTATAGTATAAAATAGAGGAAACGATTGAATACTTAAACATACATTTCTTTTTTGGTTATTCACTTCAGTTTGGCAACCTTCCTTATGGTTTTCGTGCGAACACATGGGTTGTCCCTCCAGTTGTTGCTGAAAGCCCATCTTTTTTCCCATCACTACCTGTGGAAGATTGTAAATGGGGAGGAAGTGGGGGTGGGCTAGGAAGAGATGGGAAACATGATAACAGGCAGTGGGCAAAAGAATTTGCAATTTTGGCAGCAATGCCTTGTAAAACAGCGGAAGAGAGGCAAATTCGAGATCGAAAAGCCTTTCTGCTTCACAGTTTATTTGTTGACATTTCACTTTTTAAAGCCGTCGAGACAATCAAGAATATAATTGATCGTAACCAGAACTCTTTAAATGTTTCTGCCAGTTCACTTGTGCATGAGGAAAAAGTTGGAGATTTAGTTATTAAGGTTACAAGAGATTTTCCTGATGCAAGTATAAGATTGGACTGTAAAAATGATGGAAGTCGGGTTCTTGGAATGTCACAGGAAGAGCTTAAATGGAGAAATTTACTGAAAGGCATAACTTCAGATGAGAGTGCAACAGTTCACGTGAGTCTAAGCTTTGAAT
The DNA here is from genome assembly GCA_032401905.1 of Swietenia macrophylla. Taxonomy (NCBI): domain Eukaryota; kingdom Viridiplantae; phylum Streptophyta; class Magnoliopsida; order Sapindales; family Meliaceae; genus Swietenia; species Swietenia macrophylla. Next base: position 9,174,801 of record CP135561.1, on the reverse strand, counting down.
GATTATTTCAATTTACTGAAGTAAGTGTGTTAATTGTTGAGTTCATCTTTTGGTCTTCCAGGACACTTCTAATTTAGGTATAGTGATGGAGTTCTAAGCTTTGAATGCTTTATTTCGATTTACTGAAGTAAGTGTGTTAATTGCTGAGTTCATCTTTTGGTCTCACAGGACACTTCTACTTTAGGTGTAGTTATTGTTAGACATTGTGGCTATACGGCCATTGTAAAAGTTGCAGTCGAGGTGAATTGGGAAAGAAATCCTATTCCTCAGGACATTGACATAGAGGACCAGCCTGAAGGAGGTGCAAATGCCTTGAATGTGAATAGGTCAGTCAATATCTTGTCTCAGTATATGATTTATGGAATAAAGTTGCACTACTAGCCACTAATCAATTTATTTTTTTTGGTTGGATACCTTTAGTTTGATATGCAAGAAAACATCATAATGTACCATTAACTGTTTTCTCAACAATTTACACTTGTGGGCGCGCACACACGTACATGAATACTGTAGAATAGTAATGTGAGGAATGATGTACTTGTAAAATCATACACTACCGACTTCTTTTCCTTGCCTCATTTTTCAGCTTGAGGATGCTATTGCACAAGTCATCCACACCTCAAATCTCTAGTACACTTCAGAGATCTCAGAGTGCAGATTTTGAGAATTTGCAGTCTGCTAGGTCTGTGGTGCGGAAAGTAGTAGAGGATAGTTTGCTGAAGTTGCAGGAAGAACCCTCCAAACATACCAAATCTATTAGATGGGAGCTAGGAGCATGTTGGGTGCAACATCTGCAGAATCAGGCTACTGGGAAAAATGAATCTAAGAAAACTGAAGAACCTAAGCCTGAGCCTACCGTCAAGGGTCTTGGAAAGCAAGGTGCACTACTAAAGGATATTAAGAAGAAAGCAGATGGCAGAATCAACAAACCTGAGCTGGGAAAAGAGTTTCCTGCAGATGACAACCTTGACACAAATAAGAAATCAGATGCAGCTGATAAGAAGGAATTGGAGAAACAGGATGACGGAATAGAAAAAATGTGGAAAAAGCTGCTTCCTGAAGAAGCATATTTGCGCCTTAAAGAATCAGAAACAGGTCTTCACCTTAAGGTTTGGTTGCTGCTTCCCTGTCGAACAATAATATGTAAAATTTTATTCATCTATTTTTTTGAAATCAAGTACGTTACTGTTTACCCAATAGAGTTGAATTTGAGAAATTTCCCAATTGTTAAGCTTCTTTATGCTCACACGCTTGGAAAACTTTGTGATTTTCTGTTTCATCTCTTACAAACATTTTCATTTACAATGCTTTGGTTTGTTTGTATGGCAGTCACCTGATGAGTTGATTGAAATGGCACAAAAATATTATGGTGACACTGCCCTTCCAAAACTGGTTAGTTTCCTTTAACCATCCCTTTCTTTTCCCCTAAGATATTCTGCAGTTAATATATCTGGTTTATGGGGCCTCAAAAATTTATTAGGTGGCAGATTTTGGCTCCCTTGAACTTTCACCAGTAGATGGAAGGACATTGACAGATTTTATGCATACCAGAGGTTTGCAAATGTGCTCCTTGGGACGTGTGGTAATTTGCTTCATCATTTTTCTATTCATCACCTTCTACACATTTGAAATTTGTTCTGTCACCAAAAATTTGTTTCAGTTTCCTCCATTTTACACAACTTTGGAATAAAGATATCCTTTGAAAGTTTTGTTGTCTTTCACTCATGATAATTTTTTCCCCTTGGGAAACATTCTAGGTTGAACTTGCAGATAAGCTACCTCATGTTCAATCATTATGTATGCATGAGATGGTTGTCCGAGCTTATAAACACATACTGCAAGCTGTTGTAGCAGCAGTTGACAATTTTGCTGATTTGGCTGCATCAATAGCATCATGCTTGAACTTACTGTTAGGAACAGCATCTACTGAAAATGCCGAAACAGATATCACTCATGATGATATGTTAAAGTGGAAATGGGCGGAGACCTTCCTTTTAAAGAGATTTGGATGGCAGTGGAAACATGAAAGCTGCCAGGACCTGAGAAAATTTGCCATTCTTCGTGGGTTATCCCACAAGGTTTGATGATTAGACCTGTTTGCTACCATTTGATGTACTTCAGAGTGAATATTCTCCCATGCCTGGGTTTCTTAGTGAAGTCATCTTTTCTCAGGTTGGGCTTGAGCTTGTTCCAAGGGACTATGATATGGACTCTGCATTTCCATTTAGGAAGTCAGATATCATAAGCATGGTTCCTGTATATAAGGTAACATTGTAGTTCACATTAGAACTGGGATACGATGTTCTTGTGCCATTTTTCACTTCTTCTAACTACTAATATTCTTCCCTACAGCATGTTGCATGTTCATCTGCAGATGGACGTACACTACTAGAATCATCCAAGACTTCCTTGGACAAAGGAAAATTGGAGGATGCTGTTAATTACGGCACTAAGGTACAGTTAGATCCTTCCTTTTTGGCGTTTCTGGTATGTTTTTTAAAAGGCAATAGTAAATTGAAGGCGTGTTGTGAATCTTGAAGGCACTCTCAAAGCTTGTATCAGTCTGTGGTCCTTATCATCGAATGACTGCAGGAGCATATAGTCTCCTGGCTGTAGTGCTCTACCATACCGGGGATTTCAATCAGGTATTTCCTTTGAAACATTTCACTAGTAGTAGGCATACATCGGATGGCTATTAATATATTGCTAGCATGCATGTCTGGATTAACTCAACCAAGTTGCAGTTGTTATTTTAACACAACAATCATGACACGCTAGTGTCTATTTATATTAAACCAGAATTTGAAAAAAGTACTTGTTTTGAATGCATGATGTGTTCCAGCACGGTTAGGCTTCAGAAACTTTTCTTCTTTTTATTTACTTTCCTTTTTTTCTTAATACAATTACAACGTGGTTAATTCAAGGGAATATTCTCTTAAATTTTCTTTTCAATATGCTAACATTTTTTACATCAATAGGCAACTATTTATCAGCAAAAAGCTTTGGATATAAATGAGAGAGAACTTGGACTTGATCATCCTGATACAATGAAAAGTTATGGGGACCTGGCTGTCTTCTACTATCGACTTCAACATACAGAGTTGGCCTTGAAGTATGCTTTTATAAATTTCTAATCAACTTATGTTTCTAGATAGTTTGTTTTATCCTTTTGTAGGATTTGCATTCATTTTTTTCGTTATTTTAGGTATGTCAGTCGTGCATTGTATCTCTTGCATTTAACATGTGGACCTTCTCATCCAAATACGGCTGCTACCTATATTAATGTGGCAATGATGGAAGAAGGTCTGGGGAATGTCCATGTTGCTCTTAGGTACCTCCATGAAGCTCTGAAGTGTAATCAAAGACTCCTTGGAGCTGATCATATACAGGTAAAATTTCTCTGTTTTTAGGGAAGTATTTTAGAAGTAGAATATTATAATGTAACATATAGAGGTAGTGCTACATGCATTTATTTTCTTTCCTCTATGTGAAGATGGAAGTATAAATTAATACATTAAGACTACAAAAAATTCTAGAAAATATAATTAGGTCATAGGATTATATTTGTTTTTAATACTTTTCTGGTTTCTTCAGACTGCTGCCAGCTACCATGCCATAGCAATTGCTCTCTCTCTGATGGAAGTGTACTCCTTAAGTGTTCAGCATGAACAAACTACCCTACAAATACTGCAGGCCAAACTTGGGTCTGAGGATCTGCGCACACAGGTAGCTTCAATTTTGCTGTGTGATTATTGAATATCATTTTATCATTCTAAACTTCTTATACAATGAACTTTTTTTAGGATGCAGCTGCGTGGCTTGAGTACTTTGAATCCAAGGCTTTGGAGCAGCAAGAAGCTGCACGCAATGGTACCCCGAAGCCAGACGCCTCAATCTCCAGCAAAGGTCATTTAAGGTAATGATGAGAAGCACAATAACTACTGATTTGGGGATGGCATTTACTTTGAAGTATCTTGTGAACTATCTGGTATTAACTAAATTTCCGATCTTGAATCAGTGTTTCCGATCTTTTGGATTACATAACCCCAGATGCCGACATTAAAGCAAGAGAGGCCCAGAGGAAAGCTCGTGCAAAGGTGATAAACTGCTAACAATTTCTGCTTTCATTCCTTGTACTGCTCATCTTACTCCTTCTCCTGCCACAGAAATTTTTTTATTAATAGTTTTTCCTTCATCTTGCAGGTCAAAAGCAAACCAGGACAAACATGGGAAACAGTCACATATGAAGATCAGAAGGATGAAATTTTGTCCGCAACTTCTCATGTTATTGAGAACTCAAGCGATAAAAAGAACAAATTTGAAGCTCAATTTTCAGAACTTAAGACTGAGAAATCTGATTCAGATCTCCCAGATCAATTACTACTGATTAAAAATGACGACCTGGCACAGGATGACAATTCAGATGAAGGATGGCAGGAAGCTGTTCCCAAGAGTCGCTCACTTACAGGTCGCCGATTTTCTGGTTCAAAGAGGACAAACCTAGCAAAACTGAATACAAATTTTATTACTGCATCCCAGTCATCAAGACATCGAGGAAAGCCCTCTAGTTTCACATCCCCAAAACCTGTTCCAGCTGAATCTGCTGCCACCTCTGGATCTAATCTTCCTGTTACTAAAAAGTTTGTTAAAAGTGCAAGCTTCAGTCCTAAGCCACAAAGTGCGAGCACTTCTACCAGTAGAGCGGAGAAATCAGCCCCAGCTAGCCCAGCTTCCATCGATCAACTTGACAAGTCAGCACCTGCGGCTAGTTCAATCAGTGTTCAAGCAGCTGGAAAACTTTTCTCCTACAAAGAAGTTGCTTTGGCTCCTCCAGGGGCAATTGTGAAGGCAGTGGCAGAAAAGTTTCCAAAAGGGAATCTTGCCGTGGAACCAAGTCCTCAGGTGACTCTGGAGGCAGCTACATCAGTAGTGTCCCCATCTGAGGTGACAGCTGTGAAGGATGCAGAGGAAGACAAAGATTGGAAATCCAGAGATGAAAAAAAGCCTGTGGTTTCTGAAGAAGAAATGAAGTGCTGTGTCGATGAAGAAGAGAAGACAGAGGTCAGGGACTCAACAGAACACCTGGAGGGAAAAAAGGATTCTGCTTTGGAAGACATACAAGCAGATGCTAGAAAAGAAGTGATAAGTGCAGCAGTTGAAACAACAAATACTGAAGCTGAAAATGTAGAAGTTGTGGGATGCAAAAATTCAAATTCTTTGAAGGTTTCAAAAATTCACTCTTCTAAAACCGAAAGTTTGGAAACAGGATTATTGGAGAGATGCCTAGATGCCTCCCCTGTTCTAGAACCTCTGACCATTTTAACAGCGAAAACAACTTTGTTGCTGGAAAAAGATGCTGCTGTTTCCAAAGAAAAACTGACGACTGAAAACCCACAAGAATTTCCTAATGCTGACATTAGTGTTAAACCACTCCCAACTCAAGGACAAAACAAAGATGAGGTAGAAACAGTAAAGGAGACAACCAAGAAACTTTCTGCTGCAGCACCACCATTTAACCCATCCGCAGTTCCAGCTTTTGGATCCATTGCTGTTCCTGGTTTCAAAGATCATGGAGGAATTCTACCTCCACCAGTGACTATAACTCCAATGATTAATGTTAATCCTGTCCGTATATCACCTCATCAGTCTGCTACAGCTCGAGTTCCTTATGGTCCAAGGCTGTCTGGTGGCTATAACAGGTCTGGAAACCGGGTTCCACGTAATAAACCTAGTTTCCCTAATGGTGAACATACTGGGGAAGCAAATCACTTCAACCCCCCAAGAATAATGAACCCACATGCAGCTGAGTTTGTGCCTGGCCAACCTTGGGTTCCCAATGGCTATCCAGTTTCTCCAAATGGTTATTTGGCTTCTCCAAATGGCATCCCGGTATCTCCAAATGGTTTCCCTGTATCGCCAGATGGTGTTCCAGTAATGCCAAATGGATATCCAGCACCACTGCATGGGTTTTCCACTCCCATAGGTTCAGTAGAATCGCCCACTGTTTTGATTGTTGATGTTGGAGCTGAAACCAGCCCTGAATCTGTGGGAGATGACTTGTCCTTGACGGAAAATAAGGATGAAAAGCAGGAAATTGAGCAAAATCTTAATGAAGATCAATCTGTACATAATGATAGCGCTAATCCTGTAGTTGAAGACAAACCAACAGATGTAGCTTCGGTTACTGATGACCCAGTTTTGGCAAACGAAATTTGCAAGGACGAACCAGTTGATGAAAAACCAAGCAAGTGTTGGGGAGATTACAGTGACAGTGAAGCTGAAACAGTTGAGGCTACAAGTTGAGGGACGACCTTCAACTCAAGTACAATGTGATCTGTTAATAGTTGAGGGTTTGTATGGCTGTGAGAGACGAGAAGCAATGCACAACACAGATTCACACGAGGCTGAGAATGACTGGAACAGTTTTATCCTAAGCTGAAGCTTGTGACATTAATGTCCCGAGCAATTTGAAGATTTTTTTGATATATTTTGATTCTGCTGCAGTGAGAATGATGATTTTTAAAACAACTGGTATGTGAAAAATACACCATCACCATGAAAGGATCTCTTAAGTAATTCACTGGTCGGTTCACGTCTTCATTTTATTCTTTTTACTGATTAAATTAACAATAAATTTGAGGATTTTGTAGTTTCTATCTCATACCAGTAGGAATATTGACTCCTTGGAAGATATGCAATAATAAATTTTCAGTTTCTTTGCCTTCAGCTATACCCCTTTTTGTTGTTATACCTCAAAAAGTCAGTCTGCAAATAGAACTTTGGTTTTCAAGTGATAAAATGGTTGATTGTATGGATAAGGTCCTGCACAATTTCAGCCTTCCTGGTTGAATATATCTAGAAAAGCGAGTTTCCGTTAGAACTTAAAACTTTTGGATCAAATGGTTAGTTCTCATCGAATCACAGGCTGATCAAGAGATCTTGTGTTTGAATGTTCTCTTGTTGGAGCTAGCTTAAACTTTTTGACCAGACAGATTAACTGATGATATATATATATATATATATATATATTACTATTTCTCACAAGTTATTGCAACAACATGAATAATAGGAGGACACAAATGACTCAAAAAATGCCCCAACTACAGTTACTATCTGGCTAACTTTAAAATTTCTAACATGCACAGGGAGGAGATACCCGACGAAAATCCATAATAAAAAGTGTGGCAGCACTGTGAGCAAGTGCTCCCAGAACAACAAAGACATGAAAAATCTGATGGCTATGCCCTGCAATATCAAATGCACCAGGCTTCCATCTTTCGGGTATTCTGCTAACGTAAAATGCAGCACCCACACTGTATAAAACCGCCATGGCAAGCTCGTATCCGAGGGAAACGAATACGTGCGGATGACCCCAGTGGAGGACGAGCGCATGCGCTGCCGGAATGACACCGGAGAATCCCATGTTGAGGAAGAGGGAAGCTCTGAAAGAACGGAAACGTGGGGAAGATAGAGCCGGTGCTAGGAGAGTGATAATGGCGAGGATTCCCAGGAGAGAAATGGAAGAAAGGTAGAGGAAACGGGCGTGGGGATGGCAGTAGAAGGCGTAGTAGACGGGGGCAAAGAAGGAGGAGACGATCATGAGGGAGATTCCGGCGTAGTCTAGGCGCCAGAAGAAGAGGTAAAAGCGCCTCGAATGGCAAGCAAGAAGGTGGGAAAGTGAGCTGCAAACTAAGCAGCCCATTGCCCCGGTTAAGAAAACAAACCAGGGCCATTTCGGAAGAATTTCTTGTGTCATCTCTTCACGTTTGTTCAATCTTGATGGCTCTGTCATCTTCTTCATATAAGAACCCTGCAACTCAACCAAAATTCAATCACTAAGTTCTTGTTCCAATACTCAAAAACATGAAACCATCCTTTACAACCCCCGCACGCTTGCAAAACCTCTCACGGATATTTTAAAAATTACTTTTTTAATAATAAAAATCTCATCTTTATTATTAATTAATTAAAACAGTAAAAAAAAATTGATTAGTTGTCACTGATGTGATGCCTCCGCCTCCCATATCCCACCGACAATTTTTTTAAAAATAAAATAAAATAAATCCCACTATTAAAAACAAAAATAACCAAAATTTTGGAAATTAATGTGAACGAGATAATTACGTCCAGGTCCCTAATTTTTTATTGTTATACAAATAGGTATATAGCTTTTCTTTCAATAACAAATAGATTTTCCTAGATCATGTTCAACTGACAAAATTATACCTACAACATTAATATTTAACCGGTGTTATTTAATCACATAACTTGACGAGGGACAGGGAACTATTTGTTAAAAATGAAAAAACTATTGACTATATTTGTGAACAAGTAGAAAATAAGGGACTTGGATGTTATTGTTTAAATTAAAATAATTAAAGAAATTAACGAACAAAGAACTCACTGGAAACATCGTACGATGATCTGACACGTTCTTCTTCATCATCATCACCGTCATCAGCGGCCCAGAACTCTCTCCTGATCTATTACGTAAGTCCCGTAAAACAAAAATAACCAAACCAAATTCAGACAACTTTCCTTTGGGGGCCACGGGCACAAACAAAATTACAAAAAAACCCTCATCTTCTGCATAATCTTACAGCGAAAAGAAATTCCTCATCAGGAAGTCCTCAAACTCCACCTTCTCCATCGAACTCATCGCCATTAATCCTGCAAATACCACAAATCCCACCAGATGCCTGCACCCCAATTTTTTATTCTTAATTAAAAAATAAAATATCCCATAAAAAATGCATATATGAAAAGATAAATTAATATATATACACACACACTTACGTCCAGATGTTTAGGGTTTCGTTGTGCCATGAAAATAAGCTGAAGAAAGCATCCTTCAATGGCCATTCGCATCTGTAATAATCCAATATGTATTCATTATCTTTCAAGTAATCAGGCAAGTCCAGAAACTTCACCAACCTTCTCTCAAATTTCTTCTCCTTCACGTTCTTGTTCTTGTTCTTATTCTTCTTATTCTCTACTGAATCTCCCGGTTTCCTGCCACCTCTTTTCCTCTGCTGCTGCTGCTGAAGATGATGATCGTTATTGTTGTTCTGTTGCATGGTTGAAAATGTTTCTGGTTTTTGCTGTGTCTTTGAGATTACGACTGTTAGGTCTCGCCGGAATATTCCCAGATGGGATTGGTTTTACGGCGAGAAATCAGCCTTGTTTGAATGGTAGATCTAGTCTGGATTTGAACGTTCTCTTCATTTCCATTTTATATAAACAAATGGATGTGTGGCAACCAATTACTTTATAACAGCTACGCATTCAAACATGGTATCTAATTTTTTTCTTTTTAAAATAACATTTACAAAACGCGGCCCCAAATTATTGGGAGTACAGGGTTGGTGTGTGTTTGTGTGTATTTGAAAATGAAAATTAGATATGCAAATTGGATGGGAAGGTAAGGAATGGGAATCTAGTGATAAACAAGCAAGAGATAAGGGGAGAGTTTCTTCATCATTAAAATGTGAAAACATAGACGAAACCTTAATGTAGTTTGGCTCCAAGTGCTTTTGTATGCAGTTTATAATGCAAGCTTTATGTGACACTCATTTTTCATTTCTAAGTTATTGTGACTATCATTTTGTGCGTGTGTGTTTGTGTGTGTGTTTGTGTGATTGCAAGACCAACTAGCACTTTTGTTTTACAAAGCAAAACAAAACAAAAAAACCAACTAGCAGTTGCAAGACCAAATTCAAATTTGAAGTGAGAAAGTAAATGCAGCAACTATTGAGCTTAAATTTTAAGTTTAATAATTGGCAAAGCATTATCTTTTGGTAGCTTTAACAGTACTTTTTGAAAGTACTGTTGATATTACTATTAGAATTATAATCTATAGCTGTAGATAAAATCGACAAAATATTCTCTGCACAGAATTAAAAGCACTTTCGGATAATTCTTTTAGAAAAGCATTGATAAATGCATGATATGTAAAAAGTGTTTTTGATAAAAGCACTTTTGCACAACAGTGGGCATGTTTTTCAATTTGTGTTCAAGATAGGAAAGGTAAAGGGTGTTCTACTAATCAAGGCAGTTGACCAATTTTAAGGCACAAAATCTTCCCAACCATGCATAAATAAACTTTCAAAAAAAACATTTGAAATTGTATTAATTGAAATAATAACAAGTATTTTGTACTTAATTTGTTTGTGAGTTGCATTTTGATGCAATAATTTTAACTGACGGTATGCCATTTGTTCCACAAAACTCTACATTCAAAATGGGTTAATGCAATATAAAGAAAATAAAAAGTAATTTGGACTCCAGTTTTTAGATAGTATTATTAAATTTGAAGTTTGCTACACCACACCACACCACATAATTGGTTGCAAATGGGCCTACTATTGTCATTGCAATGTGGGCCGAATTTTAGAAGCCCAATATTCTAGGATGGTTAGAAATGATATCTATCCAATGAGAAGATCCAAAAACCCAATCCCAATTACTTAATAGTTATTACTGCCGAGAATTTTAGATGTGCCTCAAATGATAGCTGTATTGCTGTAACGCTCTAGGGTTTATAATCTGTTAGGGATGTGCATTATGCATTTAATTAAGTACCTGATTAATTGATATTTGAACCCCAAATCAATATAATTATCTCATCACAAGTTCAATTATTCCCTTGTATGGAAAGGTAGAGTTAATCTAATATTGAACTTTAGCTTGGTGTTTTTGACAATTTTGTAAAATTAGAAGGCGAATTTTCAATAATGCTAATATATATATATATATATATATAGGAAAAAGATCGAAAATCTTTTAACTTATAATAATTAAAAATTAGTGTACAAAATTATATAAAGTTAAGAAGCTTTTAATTCTTATATATATATATATAAAATTCAGAATATTAGATAAAATTGAATTATGGATTACACATCCTATATAGTTAATATTCACGCAAAATTATAAATATTCTTATCCAATCTAAATTGCATATAAAAATTTAATACAAACTCGGTGATTAAGACATGGAAATATAAGCATTTCAAATCATTAAAAAAAAAAAAAACTACTATGTATACAAACTCACTGGCACTGTTGTTTAAGTATTATACTATTACTACATGCCTAGTAAAATAAAATAAATTATATAACACATGTAATAATAATATAAATATATTTTACAAAAATATAAAAATTTAATATTAATTTGTAGTAGGTAACCAGAAGCTAAGTAACCAAAAATCTTAGAGATGCCATGAATCTTCAAAATGGTAAGTGGCCATATATTTTGTGTCGATCAATTTTCATGTTTCTTTTACTGTAATTATGTGAGCAACAACATGAGTGCTAGGGATGGCCAATAGATAATGAGCTACCACCAAATTAAATTCCCCAAAATGATAAGACAATTTTAATTGCTAAATATGGAGTCATTAATTCGTGGGTGTGGCAAAGCTTTTCTAATTCAAACCCATGTGGCCCTAGAGAGTGGTTTGTGAAAATTTCTAGCAATAAATTCAATAGACATTACAGGGGAAGCCTAAAAGAAACTGTTTATCATAACATATTAAGTAACATCAACACTAATACCATTCATACGGTTAGCTGCATCTATCCATACGAATCACACAAATCACAAACAATGTTTTTCTTTTAGCCACATTTGGATATCAATCTTGTTTAATTTATGGAGTATCGATTCTATTAACGAATAAAAAATTTTGTACTAAAAACAAATAAATTTAATAGTTAGAATAAAAATATGATATTAATATTAAGTCTAACGATATAAATAATTTGTCATTATTCTTTAATATATAATTATGTTATGAATGATAATTCTATGATATCTACATATATGATACACACACACCTCCCATATAAATTATTCTATACATGAATGATGCATGCTCTCACATCCAAAGTTGAAGACAATATCTCAAGATTCTTGTAAACATTGACATAAGTATTGGGAAATTTATCAAGCATTTCAATGGAAATTCAAGTAGTTGGCTTGTAACAAGGAGATAATAATAACTTATTCATTAATTTGATTCATTCTATCATTTTAATTTAGAATTTTGTTATCTCTATCTAAATATTAATAGATGGATGAATTCAAATTATTTTCAAGTGATAATAACATTTAGGTCTCTTTTTTATATATTTATGCGTAAAATATAATATTTTTATTCCTAACAAATAAGTTCCTAATTCCCTTTAAAAGATCATAATACTTTTCAAAATTAAGTTACATACTATACTATTATGAAGGTTAAGATTCAATATTACGAGTATTTTTTGTCATTTCAATAAAAGTCAAGGATACATTCATTATCAATAAACAAATTATGTATTTATTTATAAAAAAATATAAAATTTTAGAGATCCAAATGTTATTATCTCTATACACATTATTATATATTAAAGATGACAACATTGATACAGGTAATAAAATTTAATTTAGGGATAAAAGAACAAATGAAAGGAATTTGCTTCTAAATAAAAGTATGAAAGGATAGAATCATTTGGATTTTCAGTATGATTGTGATAGCACATACCACAAAGTTAGGTGAAGACAATCAAGAACAGCCCATACAAGCCGCTTAGAGACGGCCGCAAACAGCTTTAAAATTAAATTCCTTTAGAATTTTTAAATATTTAATTTATAATTCTTTATTATTATTATTGCACGTAGCCGGCTGTCTGTGTAATGCTGCCAGCTCACACCGTTTTAACCTTTTTCTCTCTGCCTCTCTTCATCGTAATTCCTTTAAAAAGCTCTTCATTGGAGGACCGAGGCATATCTTAATTCAAATTTTCATCTCTCACTATCGTCTTCTTCATCCACAGACAACGGTAAAGCTGTTGCTATATTACAGATTTCATGGCGAAGTTATCACAGCAAAGCCAGAAAAACAATCCAAATGTCAACAGTAATAATGATAATAATAATAGTGGTGTGACTAAGGTGAAACGAACAAGGAGAAGTGTTCCAAGAGACTCTCCTCCTCAACGAAGCTCGATTTATCGAGGCGTTACTAGGCAAGTAACAGTACTGCTAAAGATTTATTAATTTTCTTCTTTGATTTCTAAAATTTTTCGCCTCTGAAATAGAGTAATTTATTTCTTGTTCATGCATGTTTCAGGCATCGTTGGACAGGCAGATATGAAGCTCATTTGTGGGATAAGAATTGCTGGAATGAATCACAGAATAAGAAAGGAAGACAAGGTTTTACATATTTTCATTTTCTCTTTACATAAAAGAATTTCATGTTCTTTTATCAATTGTGAAGCAATGTTATTGATGAATTTTTCTCTTTTTGTCTCCGCATTTTTGGTGATGGTTTTGTGCTGGAATTCTATTCAAATGCAGTCTATCTTGGTATGTTCAATTTCATTACATGCATGCATTTTTTTGATATGAATATGTTTGGAGAAAATTTTCCCAGTTTCTGACTCCATGGGGAAATCAATTGCTTTTCAGGTGCTTATGATGATGAAGCAGCAGCAGCCCATGCATATGACTTAGCAGCACTGAAATATTGGGGGAAAGACACCATTCTTAACTTTCCTGTAATTTCTTTTCTCTCTCCAATCTCATAGTTGTTAATTGGGTATTAGTTAATTTAACTAGTAAAATTTCTTAAAATGATATTAGAGATTTAGAGTTTGAATTCCACTAGTATGTATATCTTTATTCATCCGAATTTTAAAGCTCATAAGATTTTCGATTTGTTGTAGCTGGCAACCTACCAAAAGGAATTGACAGAAATGGAGGGTCAATCCAGGGAAGAATATATTGGATCATTGAGAAGGTAAGCTTCTTGAAAATATACAGTCAATAGGAAGATAAATAATTAATTTAAGATTTAATTTGCAGCATTTATAACTCTCTTAGTTCATTCAATACTGATAATGACCAACTTCACAGGAAAAGCAGTGGGTTTTCCCGAGGAGTCTCGAAATATAGAGGTGTTGCAAGGTATAAATTCGTCCATTCAAATCTTTATTTATATTCCAACTTTACTCTTAAAATTCGTAATTACCAATTGGTAATTACTGATTTCGTTTTGGTTTTCTTCTATGGCAGACACCATCACAATGGTAGATGGGAAGCCCGGATTGGAAGAGTGTTCGGAAACAAGTATCTTTATCTTGGAACATACGGTAATTATGCCTTAAACCTACCTAATCATGAAAATAATGGTCAATCTCAATAGTAGAGTAAGATAATTGGATAAATGTTGCATCAATTCGAATGTAATTAACTTTTAATATACTGTTAATGAACCTCATCTTCCTCTTTCATTTGCCTGCCATATGGAGCCAGTATTAAAATACAGTTAAAGTCAGTTAATTGACTGGCGTTGGCAAACCCTAAATGAAGCACATTCAATCACTAGCATTCACGTATAGGTAGCAATATCTTAGTAATAAATACCATATCACAGTCAATTTGGTGGGCATGGTCCCCCAACCCTAACCATTAATATTTACCTTCTCTTATTCACAAAATTCAACCCATCTTCCACCTTATTTAATTTGTACATCAAATGGAATAATAACATCCGAATTCCTTTATAAAATTTTTAATAAATAAAGGTACAATTTATTTATTTACAACGAATAAGACTCTCATATGTATTAAAAATTAATGAAAAACCCATTACCAGTTACCATTAAGTTACACATTTTAATATTGTGATGGTCAAAAATTAATATCGTGAGAGTAACATTTTTTTTGCAATGGAAATTAGGTATTTTTTTGTTATAAATAAAATAAATAATGACTTTTTTATGAGTGCATGTAAATTCAGGGACCTTAGTGTTATTAGCCCATACATAAAATGGTATCATTTCCCTTATGATTAACCATAGTTTTCTAATTGTAGCATTGAATTTTTTGCAGCTACTCAAGAAGAAGCTGCCACAGCATACGATATGGCGGCCATTGAGTACCGTGGATTAAACGCAGTCACCAACTTTGACCTCAGTCGTTACATCAAGTGGCTGAAACCTAATCATCAAACCAACATCGTTAATCATGAAAGTCCCGTAAACCCTAATCAGACGGTAGACACGAATTCATCTTCATCATCATCAATAATTAACGGTAGTGCTTATAATCATCAGGACTTGAACTTGAGCTTCTTTAACAACAACAATAACAACCAGAGTAAGAGTGCTGCAAGAGTAGTCAGTGAGTTACCTGCGCTGACTGATAAGCCAGTGCGCCCGGTGACTGCCACTTCAGCCCTGGGTCTTCTTCTTCGGTCGTCGAAGTTTAAGGAGATGATGGAAATGACGACTCCTGAAGCCGATCCTTGTTCTTCTACTCCGTTAATGAAGTCTGAACCGTTACAGTGCAGCTTCCCTGAAGATGTTCAGACTTACTTTGGTGGGTGTCAAGATTCGGGAAGTTATGGTGAAGGAGATGATGATTTCTTCTTTGGTGAGCTTAACTCTCTTGTCCCCCCCATGTTTCAGTGTGACTTTGATGCTTAGAGATCTTCTTTTTCTCGCTAAAAGGGTCGTGTTAACGTGTGTTTTAAGGACATACGTAGAAGAAACGGTCTTGACATCAAGTCTTTGAAAGCTCATTTCCGAGATTTTTGATGTTAATATCTTCTTTAACATGTCTTTAAAACACGCCTTAACATAATCAGTATTATCATACATATTAAAATAAATCTACAAGTAGGGTTTTGTTGTGAATACGAGGACGCCATTGTCGCTGAGCTTCGCTTAGGTGACAAAGGGGACCAAGAAAGAGGATAGCAAGAACATGAAGAGGAAGCAAGATTTACAGATCCTTTTGAAATCAAGGTGATTAATCAGTTATGTGAAAGAGAGTGGGACGATTAGCATTTGATTTGGTTCATTTATTACAGTAAACAAATTATAAGAATAAGACTATTTTTGTTTTTTTCTTTTTTTTAATATTCTGCAATCTCTTTATTCATATCTTGTAACATGAAGAAGAGAAATTAAAAATAAATTCTCTATATCATTGTTCAATAATGCAAAGAAGAGAATAGACACTTGTTATTGCCATTTTTTTAATTAATAATAAGTCGCACTCTTTTTTATTTCTATCAATATTATAGGTATTTTGTGTACATTTGTTATAAGTATTAATCTAATTAATTAATTAATAATAATAATAATAATAAAAATACCCCAGTGATCCAATAATAATCTTTGATCCTCGGTTGACATTATGACATAAAACATGAGAACTTGTCACTGGCAAATAATAAATTCTCCGTGCCCCCTTTTCTTACCTTCTTTATTAGAAGCACTAGTGTAGATGGGCATCGGTTGGCATTGATGCTTTTAAGAACTTGTCACTTGCAGCACTGGGTATTGTTTGCAGAAACACTACAATATATTTAAGCAGGTTTGGCTAATTATTTTCACATTTTCCCCTTTAATTCACCATTCTCATAATTCAGAGTTCTAACCAACCGAAGAATAAATTTAAGAGATAGACTTTTCATATGCGATGCGGAGACTGTGGGATGCATGTGAGATTCAGATACAGGTATTATCAAGCCTGGCATTACAAAAAATTCTCACAAATTTTGCCAGCCTGGTAATTAGTAACAGTTATAATTTATTACTAATTTACTTTAAAACTTTAAAAGTCTGTAAATTTATAACATCATTAGATTTAAGTTTGGAGAGACATGATAAGATAAGAAAAAGAAGTATTTCTCTTGAAAGAAATCATTTTCTTTCTCATTTTTCTTTTGAGTTTGTCAGGTTAATTATGGTTAGTTAACAGCTTCTTTGAGTTTTATTTCTTACATTTTTAGTGGTTAGACATTAATTTTTGATTGACTGAAGCCTCTCCTCTTGAAACTTGGCTTGGCCGCCCTCTATCTATTTATCTTCCTTCAACGAGTGTAAGCTATCATTCTCCCGAAGATGTTCTCAGAATTGCAGAATTTGAACTTGGTTTCGTATATGATACATTACACCAAGTCTCGTGTTAGCTTTTCCAGGATCAGCTTTTGCAGTCCGAATCCATGTTTCCTTTGTCTAGGTTCTGCCTTGAGTGGATTCTCAGTCTTGTTCAGGAATGCTGATGTGCATCTTGCAGATGTTACAATTCTGGTATCAAGGAAGTATAACAAAAATGTAGACATTGTCATTACTTGTGTTTTGCTAGCAGGAGCAATGTTGGTAGAAATTTATGCAATCAGGCTGCTTCTGCACTCGGATTGGTCAATTCTATACATGAAGCGCGAGAATAGAAATGAAACGATTTCTGCAGATTGTAGCTCCTCAGAATCCGAGGGCTAGGCCTAGATGGTGGCATTGCATGTAACGATTGAATCCACTTAGTTATTGTCTTTATGAAGAGCCAGACCCATTAATCCTCATGGGCTCAATTTTAACAGGCCGATTTTGATACCCCTACTGACCCAGTTGAAATGACTTACTAGTCAATTTGAGGAGGATTTGGACGTATTTGATACAAATAAACAAACTATGTCCTTGTTGTTAACAATGTAAAATATAGGTGTTCGGATGTTATTATCCCATTTACAAATTTACCACTTGCCGACAATAGTTGCAGTCAGTGCTTTCCGCGTGGGGGTGCTATAAAAGGACAGTGCACTCCTGCGGCTACCCAATTTACCAAATTCAAATTCCCGCTCCCGTTGTCAGTAGACCCCACAATCTAAGGTTATTCTCGTAATTACGTAATTTTCCGCAATCTACAAATCCATAGCATTCCCGCCCAAATTTCCCTCTCTTTTTTTTCTCTCTATATAAATACAGAATTTAGAATTTTCATTTCATTTCACTTTAATCTCTGATGATGCCAGACCTCGCTAACCGCTCTCACTCCTCATCGCTAACCCTAACTCGGTGTGCTTCTCGGATGCAACTCTCTCCCGAGTCTGCGACTCAGTCGTCTTGCCTCGACTCGGAGGTCCAAACTCTAGCGATGACCGGCGGAGACTTTTGTAACGGCGAGGAGAAGGGGTTCGTTAACGGAAATGGAAGTACCGTTAGGGTTGTGAGACGGAGCCACGGCGCAAAGAAGGTATCCGGTTTAGAAGATCACGTGACGGCTTGGATTCGAAAGAAGATGGAATTGGGGGTCCCGCAGTCAGAATGCTCTCTTCCGTTTCTTGTCGGCGCCAAGAAATTGGTCTGTATACCGTGCTTCTATTTCTTTCAATTCTTGTTTTCGTGAGGGATTTCTAACTTGCCAAATCCAAGAAGGAATAAGGAAACTTGAGCCACTATTTGTGGAATACTGAGTTTATGAGTAGTAATTTTTAATAAGGAAGTTTTAATAAGGAAGTTTTTGGTTTTATATGTCGTTTTTGAATTAATTTTTTTGCCAAATCCGATTACGTGGTGCTACATTTAATTGTCAATTGCCTTTTCAAGAAGACTATGTCTGAACTTGTTAATTTGTCAATTTCTCAGGAGTTGATTTAAGGTAGATCTTAGAATGGGATAGAAATTGTATAGTTGCGAGTATCTAACTTTGAGTATGAGAGAGGAGTGGGTGTGTTTTTTTTTTTTGGGCGTTCAAATATGGTTAAGTTTGAAAATTTATCCTTAGGGAGGGTTTTCTTGTGATGCCTTTTCATGAACCTTGCTTGTTTTAGAAACATGATTGTTTTATTCTCAAGTTTTACATCAAAGTAGGAAAACCAAATTTTTGTTGCATTCTTTGTAGTCAGAAGTTACATCTCCATATCATGGCCATAATCTAATTTTTACGTTTCTCAGTTGTTTGTAATGTGAAGCTTATTTTGTATGATTCTTTTTTGCTGTTTGAGAGATTATATAATGATGCAGTATTGCTCTTTTATTCGTGACTTCATCCCAGGTTGATTGCCATGCTTGCCATAAATTTATCTACCCAGGGGAGGAGGTGCTATGTTCAGTTCGTGGTTGTGGAGGAGTCTATCATTTACCATGCGTGAAGGAAAGGCTTGGGATCTCTAACCCGAAAAACTTCAAGTGCCCACAACATGTAGGAATCAAGATCTGACAAACTATGATATTTACTCTTGAAGATTCCTGCAACTTTGCAATGAGTAAACGTGCTTAGATGGGGCAATCATGCAACTAATTTTAGCATAGGGGGAGAGGGAGAGGGAGAGATGTTTTCACATGTTAAAATTTGTTTATGTTCCAGCAGAACAAAACAAGCTTGTTTTTATAATTTGAAGGTTCTATTTGGCAGTATTTTTCTATAACATTGATGAGATTCTTATGTTGTTACAGAAAACTGCTAAAATTTTCCTCCAATTTCTGTTGGTTCAGGGATTGCCTTCTACTGAATAGTATTTTAAGTTTAATAAGTAGTGATAATCATTACTCTTGCTTGGTGTAATTTCTTATGTCTGAAATGGAACTTTTTAATTTAAAATATATACATGTAATCTTGGAGCTGCTTTGTGCTAAATATTGAATCATTAAAGCAGCTAATTATGTCTAGAGTTTTGATAAACATCTGATTTGAGCTTTGCTTTGCTCAAATATTTAATAATTTCTATTACTAATTTTGTTCATGTCTATCCATTAGTTTATGTTTGTGTAAATATGATACTGCTTTTATATGTTATAATTACAACATTTTCCTAGTTGATTGTGGTGTAATATTCTATGTATGATTCTGGTATAATTTTAGTTCAATGTCATAACATGCCTTTCCTAATAAATACTTCCTCCATTGCTTACATATATAAGGAATCTTCTTGTAAACAGGCATGCTTCATTTGCCGACAGAGATTACAGTGGCGATGTGTGCGATGTACAATTGCATCACATGATAAGTGTGCACCCTGGCCAGATAAAGTGATTCATTTGAAAGAACAACCAGGACGAGCAGTTTGTTGGAGGCATCCAGCTAATTGGCTTCTGGATAAGCAGGTCAATTTCCTCTTTCCTAATCAGTAACGCATGCTTGTTTTTGCCTTGCTGGCATCATCTTTATGGTTATAACTGTTGCCTTTTTTTCCCTGTCAAAATTGACAAAAGGCTATGAAGCAGCTGCTGGTGTAAACTAGGATGAGCTCTTCTAGAAACCATATCTATCACACTTGTGAGTCATGTGTATCATCAGTTTGGTACATGTGCCAACTCGAAGTGAATATCATTTGCTTACATATGGGCCTTAAATTCTAATTCTCTCTTTTTTCATGGTTAATTCAATCATAGGATTTGTCGAATTTACTTTTTATGTTATAGTGGAATCTCAACATAAGATATTCAGATTTATAATTTAGGTTTGTCATACAATGTGCCGTATGAACTTCGAGAGCCAAACTTTGAGTTGGACTAGAATCAAATGCTTTTGAGCACATGACCTTGTGACTTTCTTACTAGCACTCAACTTCTTTTGTTGAGGTTTTATTTCTCCCTTCTTATTCATTGATTAGGCTGGCTGACAGGACTGATATATTTGTTGAATGAGCAGCATGCGGAGGCAACATGTGACATAGAGGTCAGACCTTTTGCTCACTATTTTGGCAGAATAATTGTTGAATCTTATTTCATTGAAAACTATTTATATCAATTGTTCAAGATATATGAATTTTATGTTAACTTGTCCATTAAGAAAATGATGCTACATGTGCGAACAAAGGTAGGCAGGGGCAACCTGGGCAGCAGATCCCAAGCCTCATGAAAGTACATATAATAAGATAAAGAATGACAACTCTTTGAATGAATTCTACATTTAAGTAATCATTGTGCTAGATCATGCTGGGAAAAGAAGGTGAATAACTTGAAATCATGTCTTTTTTATCTGTTAACAAGTATCAGAGAGGAAAAGAAAAACAAGAGAAAAAAAGTGTTACTCACATTGTTGTGTTGTCACCACAAAGAAAGAACACAAAATATATAGAACTAAAATCAAAATGAAAAAGAAAAGCAGCTCGTAGTCAACTCTGATTATTAGGTTACTGCTAACGTGGAATAAAATCTTTCCTATTTGATATAACATATATGTTTGCTTTGCAATGTGAGATCTTGTAGATTTTAAGTAAAGAAGAGCAGATAAACATATATAAAGATGTCTTCTTGTGAATGTCTTCCTGAATTGATGGAACATTCATAACATTTATTATTTACTAAACTTATCAAGTAAAATAGTAGTTTGTGCAAAATGTCAAATTATCCTCCTCTCCTGGCCAAGCTCCTCTGAAGCATATGCAATCAACAACTGAGAGTTGTTGAGATTGAATGAAATAATGTAGGCTAAATTTGTGAAGTGCATGCATGTTTGTAGCATGTCTTCAATGTTCTCGTCCAAATTTGTAAGCATGAATTGTGATAAATGTGGTCTATGCATAAATTAGTGTCACATTTGAATAAGATAAACTTGTTATTGCTATTCTTCTAAGGCTAACCTGCTCCCGTGCCTAATTTTCTAGGAAGTTTTTTGTCGCTTGCCACTACCTTATGTTGATGAGGAGTTCAAGGTTGATCTAACATGGAAGGATCTGATGGAGAAGAAAGTTGGGCCACCTCCATATGTGCACATCAAGCGCAGTATCCTATAAATGATATCTATTATATTGAACCATTTTCATATATTGAGTGATTTTACAGCATTGCTAATATCTCCCGGTGGAATGAATAACTGTTTTATGTTTGCAGATGATCATTTGTTATTGACCTGTTATCATGTGTATCTTCTTATTGTACTGAACTTAACTCAAATTAGATATTTACTTAGTCAAGAAGAAGCGTGATGACTCTGATGATGGAATTGGATGCACAAGTTGTAGTTCTGACTGCTGTGAGAATTGTGTCTGCAGGTATTTCCTACTTATCTTTCAATTTGTGAACCCAACACACCTGAAGTACAGAGTTCTAACATTAGTGTATCATCTTATAGGGTTCAATGCATTAGCTGCTCAAAGGCTTGCCGTTGCTCAGAAGCTTGCAATAACAGGCCATTTTGCAGAGACAAGAAGATCAAACTTGTCAAGGTGAGAAGTTCTCCCATAGATGTGCATTAATGTTCACCTCAAGTTTGCATGACATAGGCATTTAATATTTTTTCTTTGTTAGATTTGTACATTTAGCTTTTTTATTCCAAAATTTTTCCTGTTAACTATAAAGGTTGTTTCCCGTTCAGACTGAATTCTGTGGTTGGGGAGTGGAAGCTGCTGAGCCCATCAACAAAGGAGAATTCATAATTGAGTATATTGGGGAAGGTGGTTTTGTTGCTTTGATCTTAACTTTACAATTGCATATTTTGCCTTTTTTACTTGCCTAATTGCACTTTTAATGATTGATCATGGTAAAATTAAAGTGATAGTGTGCAATTACCCTCTATAATTAAGATTTATTTTCATATTGAAGTTCTGCATTTGATGAGTTCAGTCAGGGATGTGAACTTTCTGAGTTTAGAAGTCTTGATTCACTCCATCTTCTGCCTATTTTGGAACATTAATTAAAAAGTTTTCTTTTTGTTGCAGTTATTGATGATGCTTTGTGTGAACAAAGGCTTTGGGATATGAAATACCGAGGCGTGCAGAATTTTTACATGTGTGAAATTAGGAAGGATTTCACAATTGATGCCACTTTCAAGGGGAATTTATCTCGTTTTCTAAATCATAGTTGTGATCCCAACTGTATGCTGGAGAAGTGGTTAGTATGATTAACATATGCTGCTTTCTTGTATTCTGCTGTGATCAACACTGCACAGATTCAATGTGGGGTTGAACTTTGCACGGTATGTGTGAATCATAACCTTTTTAATTTGCTTCTCTCTTAAGGCAAGTTGAGGGGGAGACGCGTGTGGGCGTGTTTGCGGCTCAATCAATAAAAGCTGGAGAACCATTGACATATGATTACAGGTGCATGTAGATCTAACTTGCATTTGTCAAACAACCAAAACCATCTTCTAGTCATGGGCATTCAAATATAAGGTTTTGGCTGATGAAAATTCGACATGGCTGTTTTTTTGTGCAGATTTGTGCAATTTGGACCTGAGGTGAAGTGTTATTGCGGCGCACCAAGTTGTCAAGGTTACCTCGGAACCAAAAGAAGGATTGGTAAGTTAGACCTTTGCTGGGGTTCAAAACGCAAGAGGTCTTCCGCTGCTTGCCTTGCTATCATAACTCTATGATCTTTTCCAGTTTTGAGTGGTCAGTCATCTTGTATATTTGATATCATCATTCAATTTTATAAATGAGGAAAAAGAAAGGATATCACGTCTTGATATTTCAACAACAATTCAGCACAACAATGGAAGTTTTCATTTCTGTGCTAGCCCTTGTCCTGGAATTTCCTTGCAGACCTTGTAACATTGACGGAACATATTATTGATTTCCCACGTTGGGTTATTTGTACTCCTCAAAGTGTACTTGTTAAAGTTGTGAATGGCCCCTATTTATTTGAGAAGGCAGACCAAACTTTTGGAGTTTTGCATTGAATAAAGAGGTTATAACATTTGGTCCCTGATTTTTGACAATATCATGGATAAAGAGAGAGTTTGTGATTTTTTCACATGAGTCCCTATCATCAAATTCAAATTATAAAATCAATACTTTGTTTAGTATGCTTTCGAAAATTAATTTAATGTATATTTAAGGAATTCTAATGATAGTGGTTTAGAAAATGAAAAGAAAAAGAAATAGTGGGAGTTCAAAGAAGAAAAGGGTAAATTAAGAGACAGTGCATATAAGAAGGAAAAAAATGTTGAAGTAACTTAATTAATAGTATAAATCATAATAAAAATATGATGTAAATTATAATTTTGTCAAACGTGAAGGACCTATATATTTTAGGACCCACATAAAATAAGAATGTAAATTTTATATGTAATTGTGATTTTGTGATAATCTAGGATCACAGTGTAAATATCCCATCGAATAAACGGCCCCTCCCTTGAATTTATAAAATCCCGAGGAAGAGGCGGTTTTTAGTTTTCTCTACACACAACAAAAACGATCCAAGCCAGTTGAAAGCGCCACGGTGGCAACAAGAACCCTTCTCTCTTTCGGCTGAAGCTTCTTCGTGGAGAATTGTTTGGCATTCTTGGGGCAAAATGAGGAAGAGAGCGCGGCAAACCTCTGCAAAATCCAGAAGGAAGGTATAATTTGTCCGTAGTGTTGTGATCTTTTTGTTATTCTTTTATGGGATTGATTGAAAATTCATTCATTTTTGTATTAAATTGATGCTAAACAGGTTAAAATTCGGGAAGATTTGATTAGTGAAGTACCAGATGATATTCTTATCGATATAATTTCTCGGTTAACTGTTAGAGAAGCTGCGAGGACTTGTGTTCTTTCTAGTAGATGGAAAAATTTGTGGACTTCTATCACTAATCTTGATTTTGAACCTCCAAAATCAATTTTGGTTGCTTCTAAAACAGTGGCCGAAAGGAAGGTGGAAAGGGCTAAGTACATTGACTGGGTGAACACAGTGCTAGGATTACATGGAAGTTCACGTGTAAATGAGTTTAGAATACGTTTTGATTTGATTGATTGTAATGGAAGTTACATTACTGATTGGATTTACGCGGCCATGTTAAAGAATGTTCAAAAGTTTGAGTTGAACCTTCGACAAGCTTGGTATAGGAAAATGTCTATTGATGAACGGTACATATTTCCACAAGAATGTTATAATAGGCTCATAGAAAATTCGGGTGGTTTATTTAGAATTAAGTCTTTAAGATCTCTTTGCTTTTTTGGTGTGAATATTACCGGAAAGATTCTTCAGTTTTTCATACACAATTGTCCACTTGATCGATTAAGTGTAGCCGAATCGCACCATCTAGGTA
The DNA here is from genome assembly GCA_032401905.1 of Swietenia macrophylla. Lineage (NCBI taxonomy): Eukaryota > Viridiplantae > Streptophyta > Magnoliopsida > Sapindales > Meliaceae > Swietenia > Swietenia macrophylla. The sequence goes on along the minus strand of CP135561.1, from coordinate 9,150,053 downwards.
GGTTAAAGGTTGTTGGTTCATCAATCACATTGAAGTACCTAGAGATTTTCAAGTGCATCGCTGAAGAAATTGAAATTTCTGCCCCTAGTCTCTTGTCTTTTAAGTATGAAGGACGGAAGATCAAGTTAAATATTGAGAACGTTCCCCAACTTCTTGATTTATCCATTGGTTGGGAGTCTAGTAGACTTGAGAAGAGACATGTTACTGAGCAGCTTGTAAGCTACTTCCCTCAACTGACGAATCTTGAGTTGGGATTTTACTTGGATGAGGTTTGCATTTAATAATGTGTGTATGTTTAAAAATGTGTTATATATGAACTTTTTGGTCCATTGCTTATTCCTGTTCCATTTTCAGATACATAGGGAATTGTCACAACGAGCATTGCCCAACCTAAGGCACTTAGTTATTGATTTCCAGCCATGCAATCATGAAGGCATACTTCTCCTGATTTCCATCATTGATGCTTGTCCTCTTCTGCAAATGCTTGGGTTGAAGGTAAATATTTGAATTTGTTGCTTAGGAGTCAGAGAAGTTTCGGTAGATGATATGTTCATAAATGCAGCTGTAGCTTGTAGAATTCTTAAATTATTGAGCAGTTGAAAAGCTCCAGATAAGTAACCTTATTCTCATAATTTGTTGCACTTCAGCCCCCAAATATATGATATGGGGAATACTAGATTCCTAGACATTAACAGCATTACTGGATCACAGTAGAGGTTCCATAAAATTTTGGAATTATATTAACAGTGTTAGCATTATACATTCCAAGAGTTGATCAGTTTGGTATAACTTTTATGAGTCTAGTAGTGAATCTTTGTCCGGCCAGTTTTCATTTATACATCTTTTGATCATATCCTATATCTTCTCTGCAAAGAAATTTGCTTTTATATTTTACTCTGTCAGTGAGTTATTGTATATTTTCTGCATTTTGCATCGCGGTTGGCAACTTTTGGAGTTTTTCATTGTTGGTATCTTATTTATCTAGCAAGCATTCTATAGTTTCGACAATTAATATATTGTGAATGTTTTATCATCATTGCAGTTAGCCCATTACAGTCATGCAGATGAATCAGAAATACATCAGATTCCTAAACATCCTCTTCGGCACCTCAAAGTGTTGGAATTGTTTGTGTTTCGAGAGAATGAAACTGATATCGAAATCGTATCTTCCCTACTTGAAGATGCAACTATGCTCGAGAAAGTGATTGTTAAATCTTCCACTGGTAAAACCGCAAAAATTGCTAGAAAATGTAGCAAGTTGCTAAGGCCAAAGTTACCCAAGGGGGCAAAACTTATATTCCTTAAAATGTAGTGGTAAGTTGTAAACATGCATACATTTTTTTTTTTTCACTGTGTTTTCAGACATTTAATCTTTGCTGATTACAAATTTCAGAGACTCCAAATTTCCTATGCAAGGGTTTGTAAAGGCCTTTTGTATTGTTGATGTTCACGGAGACTCATAGGCTCTGTTTCCTTAGTTCAGATACTCAATTACCGGTACCAGCAGAATGAATGCAAATATCAGTTGGAATACAAATACATCATCACAATTTTTTTAACTCAATTTTTTGTTTATCTTACAGGTCTTCGGTTCAGACATGATCCCTAAATTTTGTTCGAAATGTTGGAAATTGAAGGGAAACTTCGTCTTTAGGATTTTAGGTGGATTTAGACAAAGACGAACCAAAAAGCAAATTTTTTCCACAAATGATTTCTTCTTTTCACATGCTCAATGGACCGACCATTCGCAAACAAATCCACAACTATCCACATAAAAATTTAATAATTATAACATTTAAAAATAAAATTCTAACAAGAATCCCAGTTTATTAATGCTAAAACAAAGAATTTAAAATTGAATATAATTTTTTAGAAAATTAATTTTCAATTTCTTTTGCAATAAAATTTGTCCTGACTAGCTCCTATTTGGACCTATTGCAGGGTCCAGTCAATGAAAAAGTAATACTCTGCATGTTTTTTTGACTGCTATTAAAACAATTACAGAGGAAATCAAATTAGTATATTTCCAGGAAAGAATCTGGAATTTGTGGTTGTAGCCACAGATTTTCCTGGATAAATTGCTTGTGTAACGAGAGACAGCTGCTGAGTATTACCTCTACAATTAACTTTCACTTGTTCAATTAAGTGCTTCAAAGAGACAGATTTCCATCTTCATGCTGCAGCAATGGCGTCCTCATCAAAAACCTCAAAAGCTGGCTGTCGTGGCATTTGGTTGTCGAAGACTGCAGCTTCTAGACTCACTGATGAATCTATTAAGTGGGCAGAAAGAAAACCTATTGGCATTAGATTCAATCCAAGCGATGAAGTTCTTGCGGGCATTTTTCTTCATGGGAAGGTCTTTGATCGTACGGATAACCCTGTTTTCCAATTTTTCAAAGACAAAAATGTTTACGAGCATGAGCCTTCCAATCTCTCAGGTAATTAATCTGCAATTGTTAGAGCTTAATACTATTGTTTAGGCCGTTCTATCAACTTAAGTTTTTGTGTCGAATGATAACATAGCATTAGATTGGTTGATCAAGTGGTCTTCTCTGTTCTGTCTTTGTGCAGTTCAGTCTACCCGACAAATCTATTAAAAAAAAGACCAAAAAAAAAGGTATTAAAAGTCTTGCACGGGGAATTTCATTTCTTGAATTTTCAAAAGGAAGACTTTGTAAGTTTCAGTACGCGAGCAATAATATGAATTGTGCATCATTCAACTGGGGATTCCTTGCTCAAGGATGTTCATTTCTACGTCTATCATATATATAACACAACTTGTGATAAGAGAAAAAAAATTCTGCTCAGACACAAAAGTATCTGGAAAAGAGTAGGATGAATGAGAAACCTAACGAATTTTGAACCACCAACACAAAAAGGGGTAGGAGAAATGGTTAGGGAGTCAAATGAGACTTATTTTGGGGTTAGTATCGATCTTGCATAAGAGGGGTCTGTTAATACGTTTCAGTCGAATGATAAATCTTTATAAATAACCATCAAATGTTCAGATTTTGCACATGATTTTGGTGAGGGGAAGATGTATTTCTTCACACCCTTACCCAGAAAATACCAAAAACGAGCAAATATCGAAAGAACAGCCCCAAATGGTATTTGGAAGAAAACTGGGCCTCCCTCGTACATTGATTGCATGGACAAAGATGAAAAGCTAATGGCTACCAAAACGTCTTTGGCATTCTACAAGAGTAGTGAACAATCTGGTCAACGGGAGAAAACACCATGGCTCATGGTGGAATACATGCTTGATATGAAAAGCTATGAACAATCTGGAAAGGTAAGTTTGTTCTGTGATCACGTCTAATCGTCAATAATTACTATGAATTGCAAACTATCTTTTTATGTTCTTTAATTTGCATGTCAATTTCTAAATTAATGCAGTCAGAGCTATTGGTGCTTTGTGTTGTCTACTTTAAGAATGATGGCAAGCAAAAGCAAGGAGACTGTGAAATTGAATCGAATGCTGAAAGAAATGAAGAATAATCAATGTCAGATATGGTTGTGGCCTGCTGGGATCTTCTCAAATAGTTGCTATTACAGCTTCAAGTGCCCTTCTTTCTCCATCACAAAACCCAAACCACACTGTCAACAAAAGTCTGAAGAATTTTATAGAATAGAGAATAATTGTATTTTCATTTGTACCGAAAATATATTGCGAAGACCTACAATCATACAGGATAATAAGTAAATAAAAATAATAATATTAAAATATATTTCAAAATTATATATTACTATTTATGGTTGAGTATCTTTTTGCAGGATGTTATGCTCTAAAATGTGGAAGAATTTGAGATGTGTTCTTTTATTTTAAAATTTATGATGTTTAAAATGTGTGACAATATCAATAAAAATAAATAAATTTTTTAAAAATCATTTATCATAATAATCAATCGAAGTAAAAATATTTCTTAATCTTCAAAATCTCAAAAATAAATTAAAGCAAAGTATGACCATAAAACTTAAGAGACTATGGAATCCGGTGACTTTAAAATTTTGGATGTTAAATTCTCTACATTCTTTCAAAATAATAATTTTTAATATTTAAAAATCACAAGAAATATTCTTTTAAAATAATAATTTTTAATATTTAAAAATCACAATAAATTATAAATTATAGTGGGTAGCAATTTAATAAGCAAATTAGTTTTTTAACTTTCAAAACAAAGAAACATTTTTATCAAATATCCAAATCCACAATCCATGGTTAGAAAAAATGATGCAAATGAATTTTCTTTCTTTTTAAAGAACTTGTTTTTTTCTTTTTGATTACATGATGCTTATTACTTATACTTAAAGGATGATAACTTTTGTTACGATTTGTCAATTTGATACGAATATGATACGAATTTATAAATTTAAATTAATATAAGATGACATGATTATGAATAATAAATTACATAATTTGAGTCTTTTTAAATTAATAGATTTATTTTAAATTGTGAGAGACTTTATGTCCTAAAATAGATAATATTTACTCAGTTGTTAGACTTGAGCTATTAAAATAGACATTTTAATTCATGGATATTGATAAAAATATTTAAAATTTTTTTATTTTTAAACTATTTTTATCGTACCTACTCAAACTAGCAAGAGAATTTTGGTTGACATACAACTTGTTTAGAGATGTAATAATTTTTAAAATATTAAAAAATATTTGTAATATGTGCATGCTTAGGTGCGCATATGTTTGTAAAAAAAATATGTTTTATATAATTAGGCAAGAATATATTTATGAAGAAATTTAATAAAAATTTAGACTTTTTAAATACAATTGAAAAATATAAAAAAATTATTACTATTTTTTTAACGTAAAATTATCTAAAAATTTTTATTAAGTTAGAAAAATAAACATAAAAAACAAACATATTTAATTATTTTAAACAGATAAATTAAACCATTAAACATTGTGAGACAAAAAAAAAAAAAAAAAAAAATATATATATATATATAAATTCAATTCAAAGCTCTCAATGTTCTCTTCACCACAGAAATTGCAGCTTTTTTAATTAGAGGAAGATATACAGTTTGTCTGATTCATTCAGGTACTTACTTGCATTGGTGATGGGCTGGTGGGCTGGGCCTGGCCCATTATATGGTGTCCCTACCAATCGACTTCCCAGTTAAAGCAGGAAATTTTTGTCAACAGAAGGCAAGGGGGGCATATTACACAACCAATAAATAGCAAAAATACAATAAACAAATATTTTCCTTTTCTTCGATCCTTATTTTTCTTTTTAACTTTTGCTTATTTAAGCGTGGTAGTCTTTACTACATTCTATTAAATTAATATAAATACGATATAAAATTTATAAATTTAAATTAATATAATATGATGTAATTATTAAATAAATAATTCGATAATAGTATTAGATTCAAACTTAAAATTTTATAATATGAACTCGTTTATTATGTAATTAATTATTTATATAATTATATAGTGTTAAATTATTTATATTTTAATAAATTTATTCTATAATTTTTAAATTTAAAATTTTTTTATAGTTATATTTGTTTATTTTTTTAAAAATATTTAATTATATTTAGAATAAATTAATTAATATTTAATAAAAATATGAATAAAAATATCAAATCAACGATGCAACTACAAACGTTTTAATTATTTTATATTAGTGTTAAATTACGTAATTATTAAATAAATTGAGTTGAAATTAATATTTTTTTAATATAATATGAATACGTCTTTATCGCAACAAGAATATAATATAATATGAATGTAATACAATAATATAAATTCTTATCCAGAACTCAATATTCAACAAGTGCATTGAACAGAAATTTCAGACAAGACCCTACAAATTGGAAATGAAAACCTAGTGTTTATAATTTGAATCAAATTATAAAAAGCATCCTGATCCTGGAACACGTTTTTTTTTTTTTAATATATTCAATGCAATGATAGAGATCGAATGATTGTCTTGTATAATGTTACAATTTTAATCCAAATGGGAAGGAATACGCGGTGGTTCCTTGTTGGAATTTATGCACAAATACAAATATAAGGGCACCTTTTTCCAAAAGCAGGGATAGAAAATTCAACATTGATGGTTAAAACGAAATTTCGCATGGGGTCCAGCCGAAGAAAAGGTATATTATCATGAATTTTAACCAATTCCAAAGGAAATCAAATTGTTAGATTCAGTTGTTCTAACCATTGATTTTCCAAGATAAAATGCGCGCGCGCGCACACATATATATGTAATGAGAGTGCTCCTCAGTATTACCTCTACAATTAACTTTCCCTTCTTCGCTTAATTGCTTCAAAGGGGTACAGATTACCACCTGCAAGCTGCAACAATGTCGTCAACAAAAACCTCCACAGCTGGCAATAGTGGCATTTGGTTGTCGCAGACTGCAGCTTCTAGACTCACTGATGAATCTATTAAGTGGGAAGAAAGAAAACCGCTTGGCGTTAGATTCAATCCAAGCGATGAAGTTCTGGCGGGCACGTTTCTTACTGGGAAGGTCTTTGGTCCTGCTGATAACCCCGTTTTTAAGTTTTTCAAGGACATAAATATTTATGAGCATGAGCCTTCGATTCTCTCAGGTAAGTAATTTATAATTTTATTTTGAAATCGATTAAGAGATACTGATAAATCTTTACATATAATTGCCAAATTTTCAGGTCTTGCACATGATTTTGGTGAGGGGAAGATGTATTTCTTCACAACCATAAAAGCAAAATACCCAAACGCAGCCAGGAAATACTCAGATAAAACAAAGTTTGATAGAGAAGCCCCGGGTGGAAGGTGGGTGAAAACTGGGGGGGTCTCTTTCATTGATGTCATGGGCAATGATGTACCAAAGCTAAGGGTTACCAAGACGTCGTTGGCCTTCCACAGCAAAGATAAAAATTCTGGTGAACAGGATGAAATACGATGGCTGATGAAGGAATATATGCTTGATATGAAAAGCTCTGAAAATCTGAAAATGGTATAGTATTTATTTCCCATATATATTTGCGTGCGTATATATTTTGATAAAGTTTAAGATGTCTAATAGTTACAATGAATTGGTTATCATGACATATAATTTTTAATTCGCTCGTTTCTAAATTAATGCAGAAGGATCCATTGGTCCTTTGTGTAGTTTACAACAGAAACGATGTCCAAGATAAGGTAGTGGAATCTTCTCAAATTTTAGCTACGCAAGCTTCAAGTTCTCTTGTTCCTCCAACACAAAACACAAACCCAGATTGTCGACAAAACCTTAGGAAGCGCCGTCGCCTACCCTCAAATCCTCAATTCGACCCAGCTAGTTCAAACCCTGCAGCCATTCTTGTAAAAGGGTTTCCCAGTTCTTACCAAATGCCGGTGATGGCATCTCAAGGTGCCCCTAATCCATATGAAGTTAGTTTTGGGACACAAGAATCAGGTCAGTTTCAAAATATCGCTAGTTTAGTCAGTAATCAATCACATTTTGTGAATCATCACCATCAGCAGGACCAAATTGGAATTTCCAATTTGAAATACCCAAGCATGAATGCCGACTGGCGGATGTTCCATAATGAACCTTCGGGTTTGTTAATGCTGTGTGAATTTCAAGCTAAAGACAGGACTATCGGTACCAGCGATCCAGACTGTGATTTGGAGCAATTTGTACCTCCGGGAGGAAGTATGGTGCCTACTTTACCCACTGCTTCCGTTTCGGCTGCTACTAATGTCATGTCGCAATCATTGTCAGAGTTTTATGACCTCTTAGGTGCGCATCTTCAGGCTGAAGCTCCATTACTACCACCTCTTGAGGAGGGTCAAAGTATTCAACATCATGTTGCACAAGATGAAGGTTGGTATTTTTATTGATAGCTTTTGGACTGCTGTCATTTTCCCTAGACATTTTGCTAATGGTTGATTTCGTATGTGTAAAAATTTTGTTTCCAGGAAGAACCGAAAACGCTGGCTATGCTAAATCTTCTTGGAGCATTCACGGGACTGCAGTTGATCAGCCTTCTCATCCGATTGATTTGACGGAATCTGGCATGTCAGATCAGAGTGCTAACAGGTTCGACACTTTTGGCCTGCCCTGCTCTGAGCTTGAATCAGCTCGAACAATGCCTATCAATGTGCCTCCTAGTATGGGAAGAGCTGCCCCATTCAGTGCATTGGCTGATCCAGCTTTTGCTACCAAGCCGTGGTGTGATATTTACTGGGAAAATACACCTGCCGACCATCAAGATCCCATGGCTGCTCAGCACATGCCACCCGTGGAACCGGAAAAGAACTTTTTTAATCTGGCAGAGCAGCCATTATCAAAACAACTGCAGCATCAGCAGCTCCAACAGCCGAATATGTTTTCCCACCATGCACGCCTGAACGAATCAGTTATTGTACAAGAGCCCTGTCAGAGTGTGATTCCCCAACAATTGTTGGGAAACAATCCTTTAGCAGATTTGGAACATCTTCCGACATTTCATCTGCAACAGCAGCGGCAGATTCAGCTTGAACATCATCAGTTGCAGCAACAGCAGTTGATCTGTAGTCAGATGTCGTGATCACAATTCGATCACTATCCTTTCTCCCAATCTTTGGAATATGATCCAATGGCGGGGATTGCAGAGCTGTTCTAGCTATCTGGGAGAAGGAAATGGCAAAATTTACTCGTATCTCACACCAGTTACTCTGAATAGCTCACTCCTCACTAGCACCACAATAACGCACACTGGTTACAACGATCTGAGCATTGAGTTCCGTAAAACATTCTGCAGTGTTTTGGGACATGCGTGAGCTTGGGGAGAATTAGGCTGCGAAAGGATTGGCTAAAAAGGGATTGTGCGTATCAACAGCTGTGTCAGCCCATACATCAAGTAATTTTGCTTCAGTTCACAGAATAAATATATTGAGAGTCAATACTTCTGAGTTGGTGTCGAGTCTAGTGTGTGAACAAGGGGTATTTCTTCTCGTAATATTACCCATGGAACTTCCAAATGTAATGGCTCTAAAAGGGGTGATTTTCACTTGTAAAGTTGTTATTTAAGGTGGCGTATTTATGAATAAAATGATGTATCAGGCTAGTCTATCTAGGGAGAATTAAATTAATGGACCCAATATCGCAGGATCAAGTGATTCTTACTTTGGCATACAGCTTATTCCCTCGTATGAATCAAGTGTTAGGTAAGGTTTAATGAAAAAACCACAAGCATCTTTTAGAATAAAAAATAAAATAAAATAAAAATCACATTTAAAGAGTAACATCTTCTCTAATTATAATCTCGGCTTATAACAGAAAATGCTATGTATGGATATGGCCATGTGAATGTACGAGGCTTCTAATCGTAGCTGAACTTCGCAATTTTTTGCCATTTCCACCACAATGAGTAAGCTTAAGCTTTAGGGCTAGCGTGCTTGCTTGCTTGCTTTCCCATAGCAACAAATTGTGGAAACGATATTATTTCATAAATTATAAAATTCATTATAATTTTATAGTGAACTAATTTTTTGCTTCATTATATTATTCATTTATGATAAAAATGGTGATATAACTAAAAGCTTAATATTATTGAGATTTTATTATGTGGTATTGGGGTTAATTATGCTCTGATTCCTTAATTAATGCATCCACACTCATTGTGTACCAATGATATGGAGGGGATAATAATATTCATTCCCTTGGTCTCTTTCTGATAGACGCTTCTTACTTCTAGGAGCGTGAAACAGTACATCAAATGTGAAGCACGACTTTCTCTTTTCCTGTAGCTGTCAGCAAACCCGACCAACGAAAATTCAATCAAACTCTTCAAGCAAAAATTAAATCGAGATAAGTGGCGACACTACCAGCCAAAACTTTGAAAGGGAACCATCAGCGAAATACAATGCATGTTGGCTTCAGTGTAGTGTTGCCTGAAACTTTCCCGCCGTATTCTTTTCACTACAAAGAAAAAGGCAAAGGCCACTTGCAAGAGAATTTAATTAGAGCCTCTCAAAATTTCTTTTAATATATACCGCTCGATTTTGAAGATATTTCACGAGCTGTGAGAAGCACATGCAATAGACCAGGACGACTCCTATAAGTCTATGCTTTTATTTTTAATTTCCTCGTCCGCTTTCTTCATTTATGTATCTTTCTTCTTCCTAGCTCACTCTGATTTTTTAATGATTTTATTGTGTTTATCAATAAGTCTTCTCATTAATACACTTGAATGGTTAGATTTCTTTTCGGTGTCCTAATATATAGCTGCTGTAAATTATACAATTATTACGAATATAAAAACAATCACTTTTAAGGGGCGCCACTTGTTAGTCCTCTTAGGGTTCATGTTCTTCTAACTACTAAGGGAAGTGTTTGATAATTGGCTAAAAATTATCCATGGGTTTGTGAATAGATAATTATTTAAAAGTGTATCCTTTTCATCCCCATGTGCCTCCATCTAGCTTTAAAGTGTTGTACAGTAATTGGCAATAATTACATCAGAGAATCTTATTTCACTGTAATGGCATTGTATTCAAACGATACATTATATAATATTATATTATTTTAAGTAATTAATTTATTATTTTTAATATATGAATATCACATCATATAAAAGTATAAAAATTTTAAGATAACACCTATGATAGTAAAGAAACCAAATTAGTAAAGTAATGGAAAATTTATGATTAATTTACCTAAACAACTTGACGTCCTTTGTGGTTTCTATGAGTTTTGCACGATAGTGGGGGGCATGGCAATTCTTTCCCTTAGCTTGTATGTATTCTTCAGCAGTCGGTTTTGCGAGAAATGTTTCCTGCAAAGAGAAAGGAAAGTTCTATGCTGGCTATCATCGTTTAATTCCCGGATCGAAGAGGTAAGTTCTTGAAATCGTAAATTAATTTTTTAGTATTTCGCAGTCACCATTATTAAATGGTCGCCTTCTTGTTGTAAAGATGTAAGATTTTGTTTATCTTTCCTTCATTTTCCTGCTTCTTGTCAGTGTATAATTATTTTTCTTCATTTTCTCCATTAAAGATACTGTCACTTTGTTCTGTTGAAGATGAACTATACTAATGTTTCTCCTAATTTGTGTATGATTTGTCAGTTTGTAATTAATGATAACTACAGATCTAAAACCAAGAAATTAGTAAATAATATCAGGATTTTCCATAATTAACTACTAATTAAGTTGAAACAAGTTCTTTGGTGCTTTCTTAACTGGATCTAGACGTCAAAGTTACCATTGTTGAAGATTATGAGTTTTAAAACCTTTAAATATTATTAATAAATATATACGCTTTACCTATTTATATATTGTGAAGCTTGGTGCTTCAAGCTTTATAATTTGAATCAAGAACTAACAGAAGCTGACTTGACAAGCTGATTTGGAACTATGCACTTGATTGGTTTCAAAGTATAAGCTGGAAATAGAATGCTGTTATAATTAGTTATTCTTGGTGGCTAGTTAGTTACATGTGAGCTGTCAACTAGCAAATCTAAGTATAAAAGGATGAGGCCAGATCAATCTTGAAAGTAAGTAACGATAGCAGAATTGAGAGGAGAAGAAAACGTCAGTTTTGAGAGGTTATGTAAGCTTTCAATGTCATCTGTTTTAGTTCCACTTGAATCTGGTACATCTTGTAGAACTTGACCTTGGCTTAAGCCTTAGTAATCAACGAAGGAGTTTTGAGTTGCTCTTGTCGTGGATGTAGGTTAAAATATTGTGGCTGAACCACGTAAATTTTCTGTGCGTTCTTACGGTGTTTGCTGAAATTAATTCTGAATTTTTTTCTTTCGTTTTGCTTGTTGTATCATTGGTGTTTTGAAGTGCATATTATATGTGATTAATTAGGTTGATTTCTGTAAGTGAAATTTTAGCTTTGGAAGGTTAATTTCTCCACACATATCATGAATGTTACCACAATTATTATGCTTAGTGAAATTAGTCCTTAATGGCTCAATGAACTAAGGTAAATAATGCGTACACATTTTTTCTGTTTTTATAATAGTCGATATCTTTAACTAAGTTTAGTGGCAACTTTGACGCCACGTCTCTAGTTTCATGTTTTCTTATGATAATTTTTTTCACTGTGTTGTTGGGAATACTTTATTTAATATATATAAATGTGTGTGTGTGTGTGGAGAGAGAGAGAGATTAAATTTTGGGATACGCTCTTTGAGCGATTTATTATTAAAAGTGTTGAAAATTAATGTGTTAAAATAAACAAAATATGCCCTTATTTAATATTTTACTGAGAATTCAAGAAAATCAATACCAAACATCCAAACCAAGAATTTGAGAAAACAAAGGATGAATAAATAAGAAATTAATGAAATATTCAAGTAGAAATACAATTATCAAGTTAATAGAATTTACTTACTTTCACTTTTAATTTATTTACTATAACCTGTGGCAATTTCACATTCGACGACATTGTGTTGTAGTGTGAAAGTATATGATTTTTTATTTTATTTATTTATTTTTTTTGTGAAGACTCTTATCTACATTCTCCTTGACATTGACACCAACCTGCTGCCCGCAACCTTCAAATCTAGTGTGTAGAGCACAAGATCCCAGGTTTTGTTTGTCATTAAGGCATCAAACTGTTTCTGCATTGCTTCCTTCCACTTGGGAGCAATGAGAGTTTCTTCTTCGTTAAATAGAATCTCAAGTTGACATGAGGTGAGATAATCGGAAAGGTGACTTTTGGGCTTGAAGATACCTGCCATGGCTCCTGTTATCACAAGGTGACAAGCCTAAGTCAGATTAATATGTGATGATCCCTGCTGTGGCAGTAAATTGTATGTAGGTGTTTGAGAAGCATTACTTATTAATGTTTCTGAAGAGGATGCAGTGTTTGGCATTTGAGAAGGAGGGAAATGAGAGAGCAGTGAGTTTGATGACTGAATTAGAGAAGTGAGTTGTTCAGCTACTCGAGTGGCTGAGGTGGAATCTTCACCTTTTTTCGGTCTATCCTTGTGTGAATCTAAGAACCCATTTGGTATTGTGTAAAAAGGAAGCAATGAAGCTAAGTGTTCATCAACCGTTTGTGGGAAGTGTGAAACAGAACTAGGTCCTGCTATAAAAGGAAAAGAGTCTTCATTAAAGACTACATTTCTGACAATATATATTCTCCTCGAGGGATGTAAGCATAAAAAAGCTTTGCGGTGGTGAGAATAGTATATGAACACTCACTTAGAGGCATGAAATTAGAATTTGTTCTTGTTGGTGGGTCTAAGGAATGGACAAAATTCACAGCCAAAAACCTTTAAGATTTTTAAATCCGCTTTAGATCCATAGAGTAGCTCACATGGTGAATTGTTGTTAAGCACAGGTGTGGCAACCTATTGATTTGGTAAGTTGAACTATAGAAGGCTTCCCACCAAGATTTTAATGGTATGCCATTGATTAGGTAAGTTGGAATTATAGAAGGCTTCCCACCAAAATTCTAATAACATGCTGGATTGAGCTAAAAGTGTCAGAGTCTCAACAAGATTTCTATGTGTGAAAAATGTGTTAAGTTTTCTATCTGTGGAATTAGGGGAGGGTGGAAAATGTGTTTTCAGGTTTCTGTGTGGAATAAAGGATGGTAAAAAAAGGAAGAGGAGGGGGGGAGGGGGTGGGGTGGGGAGGATTCGGACAATTTAACGCGGATGATCATAAAGTTATCGAGTAAATTTTTGTCTATTTTTGAAGGAAGTCTGCAGACATGAACCTCCATTTGCGTAGGAAATGTTGGAAATTAAAAGGAAACCTAGCCGGTCTTAGAATTGTAGGTGGATTTACGCAATTATTTAGAAGTCTTTAGACTTGACCGTCCAAGTTCTGTCTGAAATGTTAGAAATTAAAGTGGAACCTAAATGTCTTCAGAATTAGGCGGATTTAGACAAAACACAAACCGAAATACAATTTTTTCCGCAAATGATTTTCTCTTTTCACATGTTCAATGAATCTACCATTTGCAAACAAATACAAAATTAACCATATAAAATTTAATAATTCAAACATTAAAAATTAAAATTCTACCAGTATAACTAGAATCCCAATTTATTAATTCTAACACAAAATTTAAAATCGAATATAATTCTTTAAAAAATTAATATTGAATTTGTTTTGGAATAAAATTTTGTTTCAGTCGCTCCTGTTGGGACCCATCGCATGGTCTAGTCAAATGAGAAAGAAATATTCTTGAGTTATTTATTTTTGTCTGCTACTAAACCATTGTTTAACTGTATGAATCACCACCATCAGCCGGACCAATTAGAAGTTTTCAATTTGAAATGCCCAAGCATGAACTCCGACTAGCACATGCTCCCGAAGGAACTTCCATCCCATTCGGGTGAGGTAATGCCAGGTGAATTTCAAGCTAAAGACATGATTATCGGTACAAACGATCCAAATTGTGATTTGGAGCAATTTGATGCTCTGGCAGAATGTATGGAGGCTACTGTACCTACTGGTTCCGTTTTGGCTGCTACTAATTACATGTCCCAATCATTGTCAGAGTTCTATTTCCTCTCAGCTCCGCATCTTCAGGCTGAAGCTCCATTACAACCACATCTCGCTGAGAGTAAAAGTATTCAACATCTAGCTGCACAAGCTTGGTTTTTTTATTGATAGCTTTTGGATTGCCTTCCTTTTCCCTAGACATTTTGCTAATGGTTGATTTTTTATGGGTATAAAATTTGTTTCCAGGAAGAACGAAATTACTGGCTATGCTAAATCTTCTTGAAGCATTCACAAAACTGAAGCTATTCAACCTTCTCAACCGATAGATTTGACGGAATATGTATGTCTGTTAAGAATGATAACAGGTTACACGCTTTTCGCCTTCCCTGCTCTGAACTTGAAGCAACTCAAACAAGGCCTATCAATGTGCCTTCCAGCATGGGGAGAGCTGCCCCATTCAGTGCATTGGCTGGTCCGGCTTTTACTTCCACGCCGTGGTGTGATATTTAACGGGAAAATACACTTGCCGGCCCCAATTTATATCAAGATCCCATGGCTGCTCAACACATGCCACGCATGGAACAAGAAAAGAACCGTTTTAATCTGGCAGCGCAGCCATTGTCAAAACAACTGCAGCATCGGCAGCTCCAACAACCGAATATGTTTTTCACTCATGTACGCCTGAACGAATCAGTTATAGAACAATTGCCATTTCAGAATGTGATTCCCCAACAATTGTTGGCAAGCAATCCGTTAGCAGAATTGGAACATCTTTCGACACTTCGTCAGCAACAGCAACGGCGGATTCAGCTTGGACATCATCACTTGCAGCAACAGCAGTTGATCCATAGTCAGATGCCATGTTCGCCATTCGATCACATTCTTTCTCCCAATCGTTGGAATGTGATCCAATGGCGCGAATTGCAGAGCTGTTCTAGCTGTCTGGAAAAAGGTAATGAAAAAAATTTACTCGTATCTCACACAGGTTACTCTGAATTTCTCAATCCTCACTCGCACCACAAAAACACACACTAGTTACAATGATCTGAGCATTGAGTTCCGTAAAATATTCTGCAGTGTTTTGGGACATGCATGAGCTTGGGGAGAATTTGGCTGCTAAAGGATTGGCTAAAAAGGGACTGTACGTATCAACTCCTATATTAGCCCATTTCTTCAAGTAATTTTGCTTCAGTTCACAGAATAAATATATTGAGAGTCAATATTTCTGAGTTGGTGTGCAGTCTAGTGCGTGAATAAGGGGAATTTCTTCCTGTAAGATTATCTAGGGAACATCCAAATGTAATGGCTCTGAAAGGGATGATTTTCACTTGTAAAGTTGTTATTTAAGGTGGGGTGTTTATGAATAAAATGATGTATCTGGCTAGGCTAGCTAGGGAGAATTAAATTAAGGGACCTAATATCGCATGGTCATGTGACTCTTTGCTCAAAATTGAGTAATAGGCAAGGTACAATCATAAAACCATAGGCTTCTTTTAAAGTTTAAAATGAAAAAATCACATACAAAGAGTACCATCTCATGTAATTATAATCTAGGCTTACAACTGAAAATGCTATGTATGGATATGACCATGTGAATGTATGAGGCTTCTAATCTTAGACGAACTCCACAATATGTTGCCATTTCCACCACCACAAGTAAGCTTAAGCTTTAGGGCTAGCTTGCTTGGTTGCTTGATGCATGCTTTGCTTTCCCAAATGTGGTCCCTTCTCTCTTTTCTTTATGTTAACAAAACAAGAAGTGGGTTTACAATAAAATACATGTAAGAACAACCAAACCTCAGGCTAACATTTATGGCCTTTCCCAATCGAGGAAATCTAACAAACAAGTTGGTTTTGTCCTATGCATTCATGTAATATTCCCCTTCAAATGGTAATAAGATGGAAATATCCTATATTTAGGAATATTTATCCACTTGTATCATCAACTTAATTTTATGACCAGCGGATTATCCTTATAATCTGGTGTTTCATGAAAAATTTTCTGGCCATGCTTCTATACGCCATTCTTCTACATATGTCCAATAGCATCTAGAAAATGTTTCTTGTTCTAAATTGTTTTCTGACAGAAGACTCACTCCAGTGAATCTCTACACCCCCATTCTTCAATTCTTATGAACTCAGTGATGAACAATTTTTTATGGATCATCAGCCTCAACAAGATCTATGTGAAGAACCCTGGCTGACGAGTCCTGCTAGTGACTGGTGCAAGATTACATTTGTTGCTTCTATTAATAAAACTAAAATCAAGCTGAAGGTACGAGATTAGCAAGGATTAAGATCTGTGTGAAATGCAAAAAGATTAAAAAAAAAAAGATCAATATTGAGATTTAACAACAGAACAAAATTAATTTTCAATAACATAACGCAATTAATTAATTCAGAAATCCTTTATTGATATTGTATGGCTATGGCACATTACAATCAAATGCCTAATACTAGAAAGAATATAAAAAGCATGTAGCATTTTTTTTAATTTTATTGTGAACTATTGTAATTAAGCATAGAAGTTTTAGTTATCACTGGCATCATTCTCCATTGTAGTAGACAACACAGAGTGCCCATTGTAGCTGCATTAAAAAATAAAAGCAATTACAAGTATCAGAAATCATCGTAAACTACGTACAAAAGTAATTGAAGAGATTGACGAAATATGTAACCTACTTCATTTGGAAGTTTACTCTGAAGAAGCATGTATTCCTTCATAAGCCATTGAGTTCTCTCTGTAGGCGATCGAAAGTAAACAAATGATGACTCATTGGCAGCTTTGCCTTCAATATTAGCAGACTTCCCTGTCTTTCTCCAAAATCCACCGCCTTTTATTTCTCTGTCAATAACTTTTTTATTTTTGTACTTCTTGTTTAATTGTGCGAAGAAATACTTCTTTTTGTTACCACAGTTAATCGTTGAATCTGCATTTGATAGTATAAATTAAAAAATTTTATTATTTTCTCTTCATAAAAAATTTTTTGGAAACATTGAAAGGATGTTTAAGACTATTATACTTGCACTTAATTTTAGAAGCACAATAATTAATGAATTGAATAAAAATTAATTGGTATTTAATGAAACCGTTCATTTAAAAACATCAATAATTTCAAGTCACAACAACTATTCTAACTTTAAAATATAAAATATTTCCATTTCGAGCATACCCTAAAATTTAGTTATTTTATATAATGAACTTATCGTGCTTGCCAATAAATTTATGATGTAAATGTAATTGTTATTAGCATAGTAATATAATTCTTTAGTTTTCATATTTTTCTAAATAAGGATGCAGTTTGTGTATTTATTTTGTTGAAATAGTTGAAGTATACCTTAATTTTTAAGTGACAAATTCTTAAATTTTAATGGTACAAATCTAACATGAAAATGGCAATATGGTCATTTTGATAAAAATTAGGGATTAATTTAATATAAAAGGAATATTTATGTAGCTTGTTTATAAGAATATAAAAACAAAGGGACCCAAACGTTATTAACCCAAAATGGCTTACCTGGCCTGGAGCTCGCTCAATATTTTAGTCATTTCAATACCGTGTCGTTGTTTTTGAAAATATGAAAATAGAAAATGGAATTTTATTTATTCCCCCTAATTTTATCAGTTACCATGCAGGTGGGTAGTCGGCCATATTTGCACAAGCGTGCACTTAGCAAAACTTTTAACACAAGTTCATGCAAGTAATAAGGATATTTAACAAAAAAAAAAAAAAAAAAGATAGAAAAAAGGTAATGCAAGCTGCTACTTACTTGAGAACAGCTGCTGAGGTTCATAATTGTAAAGTTGTATATCTTCAATAAAATTAAAACCATAGTCGGCAGTATTACCAGACTCCTTTTCTCTGAGTAAGCTCACGATGTCTGATAGTTTGGGATCAAATCCAAATCCAGGAAAGAATTCGTTCCCAGTAGATGATGAGGCCATCGAAAGGTGTTCTTCAGAAACAAAATAATTAGCTCTGTCGATTTTCTTCTTTATGATTCAGGTGGCTTTAATGTAACATATATAGAGCAGATATTGTATTAATCTCAATTACAATTGAATTGAAGAAACCATTTGTAATTCGTTTAGAATTGATTTGCTAATGAGAATTGATCTGTAATAACCAATACTAACCAAATTGCAGTGTTATTTACAATCGCTTTTTGCATTCACGGCTAAGTAAACCAGCTTGTTAGCACTTTTCATCCGCAAGTGTTGTGTAACTACTTTCAAGACCTCATCCGCCTAATAGATGCCACACAGTCCACATCAGATATCATATAATTTAAAATGAAAATTTTAAGTCAAAATGTGGGGCATGCAACATTACTCTTTGGACATAAAATAGTCAAGATTGTCAATTTGTGCTTGTGGAGGAGTTCTGATTGGTTAGTAACACACATTGTTTAGTTATATTTTTATTTTGTCTTGGAAGTATAATTTGTTACGGGAAGCTAATCGGTGTGGATTATATTTTAATCTGCAGTATGATTGACTCAAATAATAATAAAAGATTTGTAAATTATTTAACCTAATAATCAAGGCAAAGTAATTATCAATATGATTAACCTAATTATTGTTGCGGGCTTAAAAGTGTTAAATTATTATCAATAATTTAAAAACTAAAAATTATTTTTAAAAATAATCATTGCGAATTATATTGTTTAATAATAATAATAAAAGAATCCTTGTGTCAATATGATTGACACAAAATGCCATGGGCATTGCTTCAACTCACTTAAATATGGAGATTGCTGCAATAATCAATACTAACCAAATTAACATATTGTTGTAGTCATGGTGACGGTGGATGAATAAATTTAATATGATTATGATTCTCTTTTAATTTTTTTTATTTACTTAAAAAAATAAAAATTAATTTATAAATTGAATTAAGATATAATTTAAGCATTTTAACATTTTGTCATAGAATATCTGCTTAAAAACAAAGAATAAAAAATAGCAAGAGAAGATCTTGATCTAACTTAATATTAGTTGATTAATTTTTTTTCGTTAAATAATAGATTTTCTACTTTGTAAATGCCATGCAATTGCTTTGAATATTCTGTGAAGTTTTCTGTGCATGCAGAAGAGTTCCTAAAATGATTAACAGCACACGTTATCTCAATTATTAGAATTTCATTGCAATTACCTCTTTGAGTATGATTACAAACGCACTTCTATTTTGTATTGAAACTTAAATTATACTTTGATCAAATATTTAATATAGGATGATAAATCTTGCAAAAATAATCAATGTATATATATATTTTTTAAGATTCATGATCACGGGTTCCTAAGTCTCATACTAAGGGTTAAGATGAAGTCCTGGCCTGTTACTTACGATAAAGGTCTTTGCTTCTTGTATTAATTAAAGTACATGCTCTTTCTATTTCTTATAGAATATCTTCCAGTTTTCTCTATAATTAATAATTGATTGGTATTGCAATTAATTTTCGTTATGTTCGTTAAATTATATAATACATGTTGTTGCTTTTGTAACGAGGTATGTTCCAATACATGTCTCCTCTTCGCCTACTTGCATTAAAGAAAAGCTGAAAGCAAACGAGTTCAGTGTCTCAATTACTATCAACTTATAATCGGAGCACCCTTGTTGTTGATGGAAAGGTTCTTCGAAAACACCTCGGAAGCCACAAATCAATTTACAATGATATCTTTTACTTGAAGAAAATATTCATTATTTTTTATATATTACTCACCAATTATTTTTTTATATTAAACTTTTGTTATTGTGTCGTTCAATTAATTATAAAAATAAAAAATAAAAAATCTGTGTTCGAATCAATTAGCCTGCGAAATAATTAGAGGCATAATACTCATGTCAGACTAGCATTCTCTAATACTGATGTTGGATCGTTAAGCATGAAAAATAAAACAGATCAAAGGTGCTAGCTATTCAATGAAAATCCTCCGACACCTGAGTCTATTTAAGTGGCTCTTCTCTCCTTCTGAAAGTATTTCTGATTTGATTTTGGTGGCAACATTGTAGTTGATTAAATTTTAGAGTCTCTTGTTTCTTTGTTTCATCTTGTATTTACTGTCTCTTCTCATCTTGCTGCAATAAAATCCTCGTTCTTGGTCGAATTGAGGAGATGGGAGTTCAGTGGAAAACCAAACCGCGATTTGGTTAAGCACTTTGATTAGGACATCAGAAGAATAGTTCTAGGAAACCAAACCCATCCTCCTTAGGAAATCAGAAGGATAGTTCCGTAAGGACCTTTTGTAGCTGTTTCTTTCTCCCAGTAAATGTGGATGAACCAGAAAAGCTGTTTCGTAAGAATGCCAGTGCATGATGCACTTTAAAGCTAGAATGTCTGATTTAAGACATCAACTGTTAACCAATAATTGTGAACGTGGCAGTGATGGATGTTGCAAGAAGGAATATTGTTTTTACTTTTAATCTTTAGTAGGGTTGATTTTGTTGGAAAACAATTCTGAAAATTCAAAATCACTTTTTACATTCTTAACTGCAATCTTCAAATGGGCCCGCTTGATAGCAATGAATAAACTATATACTTAATTGCAAAATCTTAAAATATAGTAACCTGAGCGTTATTGCTACGTTTCCAATTTCTCCGTCTTAAAGCGCAGGAAGCAGTCAAACGAACGAACATCAGGGGCCCTGAGATCCCACAATCGAATGCTTTTAAACCTTCATCACAATTCAAATCTCGTGAGTTCACTATAATTGGGCCAGTCCAAGGTCTAACTTATCCCCACTGTACCTACACGTGTTTAGGTTGTAAGGTGACAGTTCACTGTCTCTTGACGGGCTGGGATTGGGTCCAGTAACAACAGTTAGAGTGATAGCGTTGCAAGCAACAAAAGTTTTCCATTTTAAAATTCTAGTTGAGATTACATGCCTTTTGAAATTAGACTTGTCAATAGAACCGGCTCAGTCCGGATTCTGCAAAGCCCGCCCTTTTAATAGTAAAGTTTGGCCTGTTTCAGGCTCATTACGAGTTCAGGCCAAGAAATTTGAGTTCGTCGCCAGTTCGGATTGGCTAGGAGGCATGTAAACTTTGAGTTTAGGTCCATGGATCTCAATTAATTTAAATAAAAAAAATCTTTTTAAAAAATTATAAAACCAGCGGATTTGATCAAACACGGCCAATTAAGAACCCAAACCTATGAATCGAGCCAGCTCTTTTTTTTTTTTTTTTGGGACTGGCCTAATTCGTCCCTTTTAACACCCCTAATTGAAATCAAGGCTAGATTCAGAAATTTAGGATGAAAACTTGATTTAAGATTAGGCCTAAACAATCAAATAACAGCAAACATCCTATTTCTTTCACGCCTTTGTCTCGTCTTTGTGTGATGTTACTTCTCATAGACATCATTTATATTATACATTCATTCGATACAATCTATTCACATACTTAAAAACTTACTAATTCTAACGGTGATAAAGATGAATGAAAGATGAAATTCAAAAGACGCATAATTTTTATTAAATCATCTTGAGGATTGTGTTTACCTGCAATCGCTTGAGGATTGTTGCCCACCCCCGAATGAGTCCAAAGAGACTGATGTGCAAAAAGATGCAGTCCGGTTGGTAGAAATTGAATCAAATTATGAAATTTACTTTGAATATAATTACAACAGATACTTTATGGCCTTAATTCTCACATGTGGCTGGTGGGGTTTGTATGCCCAATAAATAAATTAAACAGTTGAATTCCAAGTTCAACTCTTACACCAATATGTTAAAAAATAACTTCTATGTTATTTATCACCATTTTAAAATTAATTATATTTAAAATAACTACTTATTTTTACAAAAAACCAATCATGTTCTGATTATTTTTTATTTTTAAAAATATTTTTAAAAAACATTACCGTTTCATCTTAAAAGAAAAACTAATTTTAAAGTATTATTTTATAAATATCATAAACACTATTTTAAAAATCAAACAAAACACATTCTTATTTTGTATGCATTTTACTTATTATTATGTTCTTAAATTTTTTTTTTCCAAGCTCCCCATGTTACAATTACAATCAAATTGTGTTTACAAATGACAACTCCAAGCTACAATGCCACTAGAGATATGCAATTCTACCTATAAATTTGCAAATATACTAATATTTGCTTCTAATGGGATAAATTTTGTATGCCTTCTAGGTGACATGGAAGCTTAAACCAAAAATAACTAAAATTCATAGCAAATTTAGTACAGGTATAAGTGCAAATAAATATCCAACGAGTATGTTCCGCTATGAATACTGTGAATATTTAATTATTATATATTATTATTATTTTATTTTTAAATATGTATTTTTATTCAAAATTTACTTTATTTAATTCGCAAGTTAATTTAAAATTTTTGAAGTTTTTAGTTGATCTCACTCTAATTAAATATATACATAATTCATAGAAGAGTAATAAATAAGAAAATGAAAAAGGATCATTTTGATTAACACTTCACTTTTGTATATACATATAATTGTTCTAGATTTGACTAAGCAACAAATAAATATTTTTAAGTGATAATTTTTTTAAATTGTTAATTTTTTCGTTTTCAAATTATTATGCATCTTACATGTGATCTTTAAATTATTTTATGATGAGTTAAGACTAAAAAAAATACCAGTTCAATCATCTAGGGCAATGTAATGTGACTAGAGATATAATTTTAAAAAAAATACAATAAAATCTAGTTCAGGTTTGATTAATTTATTTAAAATAATACCAACTTCTTAAAGTATTAGAATTTAATTATAAAATTATATTTTGTCCAAATAACCAAAATATAATATCTTTTAACTTTAGAATCAAGATAAATGTTATTTAAAATTTTAAGTTTCTATTTCAATAGTTATTAGAGTAAGGTTCTTTATAATTTTTTTTTTTTTTGGAAGAACATTTGATAAGTGTTCTTTTTTTAAAATTAATTTTAGATAATTTTTTTTACTTGTAAATTTGTTAAATACTTTTGTACTTTTTTTTATAAAATTATTGTGATCAATTTTATTTATATTGATGAATTTCAATCAATGTCGAACATTTATTGGACTAATTAGATATAAATTTAAATTTAATATTTTATAATAATATAAATGTAATTAAATTTGTGAATATTTACAAAAATTTGATAAATATTAAGTATTTATTTAAATAAATTTAATAATAAAATATTAAATTTGTTAAAAGTTTGATATTAAATTTTTATAATAAAAATAAATATAATTTAAAAATATTCGCATCAAATCTGGTCAAGCACCATCCCTAAATGCTGCCAAGACGGAGTCGGCCAATCATTCAATGAGCCAATTCCTTTACACGTGTTTTGTCTGCACATGCTGTCCTACCGGGCTTAGCAAGCATCTTTGTGCCTCGGATCAAATTACAAATTGAATCAAAACGAAATTGAATTTTAAGGCGTGACAAAATGTACATATATAAAATCAATCACAGCATGTCACTTTTCCCCATCAAGACAGATCAATTCAAAGACAGAGCGAGCTATGGATAAGCAATTTTCAAGCACGACTCCTTCTTCAACAATGGCTTCCTCCAAAAATATTGAGGGTGGAAAAGAATTCGAAATGAAATTGCAAGGACTGCCAGTTGGCATTAGATTCAAGCCAACAGATGAACACCTCGCTGGTTATTATCTTAAAAAGAAGGTGTCTGGTGGTGCCGATGGCCCAATTTTTGAACTTATCAAAGAAGTAGATATCTATCTGCATGATCCTTCAAACCTCAAAAGTACGTAGCTATTTTATCCAATGTTTTCAAAATTTTGTTATGAAGAGATGACTGACAAATAATTCTTCAATAATTTTGTCAAATTTTAAGGTATTGCATATGAATTTGGGGACCAGCACATGTACTTCTTCACAACCTTAGATATGGAATACCGAAATAGATCAAATCCTCACAGATTAGCTCCAGGTGGATGTTGGCAGAAAACTCCGGATACCTATTATATCAAAGATGAAAATAGAAAGGTATACGCTGCCAGGACGTTGTTTGTCTACTACAAGATTGACCAAAAGTCTGGTAAACCAGTGAATACTCAGTGGTTCATGAAGGAGTATATGCTCGTTGAGAAGCAAACGGACGAAGAATTTAGAATGGTACGTGACGATATTTTCCATATTTATCTTTACTTTTACCGAGTTTTTTCATACTAGAATGGTTTTTTTTTTTTTTGAATGCAGTTAGCTCCATTGACGCTCTGTGTCGTTTACTTTCTCGAGGATAATAAGCGAAAAAATTGGGAGACTGGAAACGAATGCAACGATAACAAGAATAACCAAAACGAATGCGATGATATTGAGAAGGGATCGACTCAAACTCTTGCTACAGATTCTTCATCAGGATCAATTATTCCTCCAACTCAAAACTCAAACCTAGACTGTCAACGAAACCTTGTTAAGTCCGCTGAGGATCCTGTTTATCCCGGGAAGCGCCGCTGCGTTTGCCCTCATGAAATATTTTCAAAAGCTGTTTCTATTTCCTCCCTTGAGAATAAGGATCAACAATCAAGCTCAAACCCTTCAGCCAAGGTTGAAAGGGAGCTTGCTGTTAACAATATTCCATTTGCAAACCTCGAACAAAATATGCCAAATCCGGTGACATCTCTGGCTACCACTGAATCAATTGTGCCGATTCCAAATCATAATCAGATTTTGTCTCTTGATCCAAACATGAATATTGAACAAAATATGCTAAATCCGGTGATAGGGTCTACGGGTACACTGATTCAAATGTGCAGATTTCAAATCATAATCAGATCCCGTTTCTTGATCCAAACATGAATACAGACGACGACGATATTCTCTTGGCCGTTGCTGACCTATTTTTTAATGACTACTAGTACCGCAAGTGCTGCTGATCGGTAGTGAATGAAGATTGTATGTGGCCATCAAATTCATCAGTTGTGTTGTTTTCCTTTTGTATTACTGATCATGCATGGTTGTAGCGATATCTCTAAATCAAGATTATGTTTGTCCTTTTCTCTTTATTATATGGATGATTATATTTCTCATGGTTGTAATGCCTTCTGCAATACTATGTTTTGTCGAATGGGAAAATCCAACTAAATAAAATGAAATTTGGTAACCTTTTGTGTTACTGATCATGTATGGTTGTAGTGATTTCTCTAAATCAAGATTATGTTTGTCCTTTTCTCTCTATTATATATATGATTATATTTCTCATGGTTGTAATGCCTTCTGTGTACTTTTTACCTTGGTTTTTGGTTTGTTAATCACGAAGATTAGGGA
This sequence comes from Swietenia macrophylla, assembly GCA_032401905.1. Lineage (NCBI taxonomy): Eukaryota > Viridiplantae > Streptophyta > Magnoliopsida > Sapindales > Meliaceae > Swietenia > Swietenia macrophylla. The sequence goes on along the minus strand of CP135561.1, from coordinate 9,124,404 downwards.
CTATAAAATGGTCTGTTCAGTTGCAGTATGAGAGATTGCTATAACTATTGCCTTCTCTTTTCACAGGAAGTGAGAGTGGTTATCAGATTTCAGCTTGTTTGCAACTAAAACTACGCCAAGAACCTCCTAATTCTAGGATAATAATTAATTTAGCCTTAAACCCCTTTATGATTCATGAAGATTTTACACCTTTGTGATATTTTACTAAATAGTTATTGTGAACCATAAGTAATTAACTGTCTTGCTCTAAAAATTTAAGGTTTCTAATAAACATGTGGAAGAAGAAAAGGTGAGGATTTATAATAATAATAATAATAGCCACTTACTAGAGGGCTGTGAAGATTCACATGATAAACACCTAAAGTTTAATCTTACGACACCGAAAGAAGAGTGAAAGGTGGTGTTATGCAAAACATTAAGTTTTTAATTATTACATTAAAATATTTTGAAATTTATTATACCTAAGTCAACCAATTTCAATAAATCTTTAAGATATCCAACTATCAACTCAGCACTAATAAATCTACCACAAAGAAATAACAACAATTAAAAATAATAAAAATGCAACATTACGATATTAAAGAGAAGTTTTATGAAAAATTTTTAACAATCTTAAAATTATACGAACTGATACATGAGTTTTCTTAAACTTTTACTAGATAAAAAAAAATACTTATAACTAATAATTTTAATTACAAAATCTGTTAAATTTATCCTTGAGCAACTTACTCTAATTATTCTCATTATTTAAAACTCTAAAACTTTCTCACTTATAGAATTCACAAATAACCCATTCTATTAATTAGAACTCCAGCCACTAAAATTTCTTAAAATTTTGAAGACTTTATAGTTAAATTTACAGAGAGAAGAAAATAAAAATCTCTAAAAAAAATAATTGAGTAAATCTCACTTAATAAGAATGTAATTTGTATTTTTTTAAGAGAAATAATGATAAATACTCTTAAGAAATTCAAAAGAAAATATCACTACTTTGGAAAGCTCAAAAATTCATAAAAAACTAACTCAAAAATCGAAAACATTTTATATTTCTAATATGTGCTCGAGTGCACATTGGGCCAACAAATGACACTCTTTTTAGATTTATACTGTCACTTAATTTCATAGGATGTTTAGGACATAGATATAAATAATAAGTAATATTCTAATTTATACTTCAAGTGATGATATAATTATTTTTATTAATTAGATGATAAATTTTATATTTCATTTAATAGTAAATTATCTTATTTTTTTATATAATATTTGAGATGAAAATTAAGATATAATTTATGTGTATCATTTTTATATGATTTTACTATACTCTTACTATTAATATTTTGTTAGTTTATGTAAATGTGATTCAAATTATAAATTAATTCTTATTTTTATTGCTTTCTTTTCTGTTGAAGAAGTTAGTTGAGTTTGTTAAATAATTAGTTGAGCATAATATAGATTTATTGAGCACATTTTAGGTTAGTTGAATATCTAAATTAAATTGTAGAATCTGTTAAATTTGAAGAAATTAATGAAGTAAAAAAGAAAAGTTTTTTCTTGGAAAAAATCATCTTTCTTCTCATTTTTGAGTTTGTTTGGTTTTTGATAGCTTTTTTTTTTTATTTTATTTCTTGTATTTTTGATGACTAAATCTTAATTTTTAAGAGTTTGTTCTTTATTTATTTGCTTTTAATATATTTTTATATAAACAATAAATTTATGAAATAATAAATTTTCAAATACAGAAGCAAGTTTTAAAACACATGAAACACATGTTGGACGAAACCACCAGGACTGGTACTCCAAGTCTCGAAAGCCATGGATTCAAACACTACTTTTTCTTNATTTTATTTTAATTTAAAAAATATTTATATTTAATATAAAAATTGTTAAAAATTAAATAGAATAGTTAAATTTTACTTTAATAGTTTAAAAATTAAAATTACAACTATTTTAAATTTTTAAATTTTAGATCAATAAATTTTAGGTTGAATTTGATAGTTTTATAGTAAAATTTTTTGAAAGTTGTTAAAAATTACATAAAAATCTATGCAATTTTGATTAAAATAAAAATACAAAAATTACAGAATTTTGTATTATTTTATAAATTAAAAAGATTTTTATTTATAAATAGTCAAAAAATTTTAGGTTATAATAATTTTTTTTATAATTTACTATAAGATTATAAGTTTTAAAATTTTAAACTTGAATTGTAAATATTTTTAAAATATTTTCATAATTATTTATATTTTAAAGATTTTTTTATAATTTATCATTATTAATAAATTTTATTTTAGAAGTTTGCAATTCTAGAATTTTCTAAACCGAATTTTGGATTTATTTTAGAATTAAGAATTTATTTATATTTTAATATAAGTAGTATAAGTTAGTAGTTTATTTTAATAATTTTGTATTGAATTTGATAAAATGAAATTAGGTGATAACAGTGAAAAATAGGGAAAAACAGTGGAGTAATAAAGGGACCATTTTATTCAATTCAAATAAATAATTTACGTATAATTGAATATTTAAATATTTTAAAAACTAAAAAGTATAGTTTTATGCTAAATTGTCATGGAAAAAAAATGAAACAAATTTATTTATAGCATGTGAATCTTTTGAAACGAAATAAATGTGAATATTTTATATTTGAAAGTATGATTTAGAGATTAATATTCAAATGTCATGTTTTAATATTATTATATTTTGTATAAACTTTTAAAGAGTTTAACAATGCATCTTAATTAAATTATACTTTCAATATTATAAAACATAGTAAAATGACATAAATAAATTATTTTATTATTACTGTATATACTTAGATTATGAAATAGTATAAGACTTTTTGTTTAGCATTGGACTATGAACATAATTTCAATTTTACGGTGCAAACTCATAAATTTAAAATCATGGGTTATAATATTTGAATATAAAATTCTTAAAGTAAGTAAACTACACATTTTGTGAATGATAATCTCTAAAAAAAGTAAATTAAAACTATCAATTACATATAATAATAACTAAATTGTATTATTACTTTATTATTATACTTATTTATACTTAATTATGAGATGAACAATTAAAAGTATAATAATTTTTTATTTTATTTTAAACATCTTTTATAGGTAAATATTTACTGAGTTTTGGGCCACTAATTATTTTTCATATTCTTTTGGAGTGACTAAAAAATAAGTAAAAATAAAAAAAAATTTTATTCTTTTGTTAAATATATTTTAAAAGAATATCTTGTTATACATATTGTATTTATTAAAAAATTATAAGTAAATTAAAGACTGTACATATTTAGTTGTATTAAGTTTAATCTAAAGAGTTATTGTAATGGTAATTTAAAATTTTATGAAAGTTATTAAAAGTGTTATAAGAATTTAAAATTTTACAAAATTAAATTTTAATAGTTATATTATAAAAAAATTTTGTTAAAATATCTAAAATTACATATTTTAATTTTAAAATTATTTTATAAAACTCTTCAATCAATTTTGGGGGCATACCCCACCAACAAAAATTCAATCAAATTTTTTATATAAAAATCAAATCGAGATATAAAAAAAGGCAAAACTTTGAAAGGGAACCATCAGCAGAAGAATGCAAAGCATAATGGCTTCAAATTAGGGCTGCCTGAAACTTGGCCGCCGTGGTGCCTTTCTTTTTTTTTTTTACACTACACAGAAAAAAAGGCAAAAACAACTTGCAGAAGAACTTAATTAGGGCCTCTCATAGTTTCCATTAGTATACAGAACTTTATTTTGAACTTGCAAGAGAACTAATTCTAGGATCATAATTAATTTAGCCTTAAATCCCTTCATGATTCATGAGGATTTTATACGTTTGTTATATTTTATTATATAATTATTGTGTACTTTACATAATTAGCAACTATCTTTCCCTGAAAAATCAAAATTTATAATTAACTCATTTATGGAAGAAGAAAAGACCAGGATTTATAATAATAATAATAATAATAGCCACTTACTTAGGAGCAGTGAACAATCACACTGATAAACATCTACTTCTTTGGAAAGTTGAAAATTTGGGGCTATCAGTATGACTACAATAATAAACCTTCCCTGCAAGTACTTAATCAACCATTTGGTTTCAGAATCTGAAATCACAGCCCTGGAGCTTGTAAACTGATGCGTTTATACAATTGTTATGTCTTCAAGTTTTATTACAATTGTTCTCAAAATAGTAATAACAAGAATACAGTTTGCCTCCTATTGTAATAAGGCTATAATTAAAATTACAATTTATAATTGGAATCGATTAAGTGGCTCCTCAGTTTACAGAAAGATATACAGATAACCAAAATTTTAAACATTGTCGCCAAACACAATCAACTATGGCTACCTCTAAAAATATGGACGAATAAAAAAAAATAATTGTCCATTCTTGGATCCATTCGGCCCGAAATCCAATGTGCCACTGTCCCCACTCCGAGACCAACAAAAACCCTGTGGGCCAAATTATAAACCGAATCAAATCACAATCCGAATCAAATTCTCAGATATAATGAAATGTGAATATATAATCAAACAACTTATCAAAGAAGTAGAGATTTTATAAGTATGAACCTGGAAAGTTCTCAAGTAAAGTAATTATGGGCCACAGTCCATAAAATTAGAAGAGGGTTTGGGACATACGTATATACCAAAGCATGAGCCATTAGTGGTTTTGTGAACAGACATGGGAATGCAACATTTGACTTTATTGTTTTTAAAAGAAAATAATGTATACGTACGTATACATATGTGGAGAGAGTTGATCTATTTACGCCAGTAAATATATTTTAACTGAATTTTATATTATAAAAATATTTTAACCTAATTTATTGTTACCTTCATTGGAGTTCTAGGTTTCAAATTCCTTGAAGAATGTTGACCTGAAAGTCAAATCAAAGCCACTTTCTTCAAGTTCTCATCGAAATCAAATTGCTTTATTTGGTCAACGACAAAGTGAAAGGCACTAAATTATTCACCAATATCGGTGTCTCACTGGGCACAACCAATCAAACTTCTGTCGTAAATCATAATTGTTAAGACGTTTCACCAAATTACAATTTGATTCAAATTGTAATTCCTGCATATAAACCATGTCAGCTTGTTACTTCAACCCATATCAAAACAATAGCTTCAAAACTAACCAATATTTTGCGTCCATGCCTGCATTTACTTTGTCCGAAGAAGAAAAGAAATGTTCGCAGCCGGTGATTCCATATTCCTTACTCGCAGATGACTCTAAAACGTGGCGAGAAAAAGTACCTGTTGGCATCAGATTCAAGCCAAATGATCAAGTACTCGCCGGATATTACCTTGCTAAGAAAGTTTCTGGACATATCGATTGCCCAATTTTTAAACTCATCAAAGAAGTAGATGGTCACCAGTGCCAACCTTCGCTGCTCTCAAGTAGATATCTTCCATAGTTTTTATTTTATTATTTTTTTAAATCAAAATTTTCTTGTGAGGAGAATGACAGTTGTTATTTAAAAAAAAAAAAAATGCAGGTTTAACATATGATTTTGGAGACGGGAGAATGTATTTTTTCACCCATTCGTTCAAGAGAAGGAATGTCTACAGGCATGTTCCTGGTGGGTTTTGGAAGAAAACCGGAAACCTTTCTTATATAAAAGGGAAAGATAGAAAGAAACCATTAGCTACCAAAACGAAAATGGTCTACTACGAGAAGGACCAAAATTCCAAAGCAGTGAGGACGCCATGGCTTATGAAGGAGTATATGCTTCTCGAAAGTCAATTGCCAAAGGAAATTGATAAGGAATCCAAGATGGTAAGTTGCATATATAGTGATAGTACATGTGTGTATATGCATAAATATATATGAAGTTTACGAAGTTGCCATCGGTGTATTTCAGTTTTATTTATTGTCTTTTGTGTTTCGTGACATAGCTCACGCCATGGACAATCTGTGTCGTCTACTCTTGGAACCAACAAGGTAGCCGCGGTGAAGACAAAAATAAGCAGAAGAAGCATTCCTTAAGTTAGAAGAATGGGCGAAAACAGGGTGGAAGGAGAATAGATTAACTATTTCCTTGTTTGTCTTTCGCTTTCAATATGTTAATAACACGCAAGCATAATCAATCAGAGCTTGAGTTTGTCAGCGAGTATGAGTGTAAGACTGCTGAGTGTTATGTAAAAGAGAATTTGAGAGAATGCCGTTAAATTCAGTGTAAATATGTAAAATAACTTTTTCATCGTTTTCATTGTATCAGTGAATTCGAGCATGATTACAATCTCCAGTTCTGAAATTCAAAATAATTTTCAATTGCTCGCTATTTACCTGCAGCTGGCACTTCCAATTCTACAAGCAAAATCATAAGCTAGCAATTATAACAAACTATAGGAAATTGATTAACATGTAAATAGCAACAAATTATTTATGATCATTAATAGGGAAAATTAAATAATACATAAACATATATATATATATATATATATATATATAATATGTTATAAAGAGTTCCTGTTACTTGCCACTCAGATGAATCAAAAGGAATAAAGGCACAACAAGAATTTAGCAATAACTTAATGACATTGGGAGGACTAAACAGAGGAGAAATTTCAGAGAAGTTGCAGAGCTCCCATCAGAAGCCTTCTCTGTAAGCTTCAGACTTCTCTGGCCTGTTTTAAATCACACAATTCTTGAAAACCCTTCTTATATCGGTTGGAATTGAAGGCTTTCATTTTTCCTCTGGAGGTCAAGTTATATGTGGTAACAAATGGCTTAATGGAATGCGGTGGAATTCTAAAATATAACAACTACTTTTATAATTTTAATCAAATTGCAAATATATATGAATGATTGAATTATATTGTGTCAATCAGATTCAATTTGCCTTATATTCAAGTGTCTACCAAATTCTTTCTTTAAACTAAGTTCACAGAGTGGAGTTTGGATTTCCATATCGTTAAAAGGCCATATTTAGTATAATAATTGAGATAAATCTAACCCATCTATCAAAGTGAGAACTCAAACACTCTCCGTCAATAAATTAAGTTCGTCTATAGTTTAAATCATATATTATTCAATTCAAAATTCAAGACTAGTGCTAAATTTTAAATAGAGACTAATAGCCAAAAACTTGTATTGCATCAATGGAATAAAATGCAAGTTCAAATTAACAAGAATAATCTTAAGGAGAAAATTTAAAGCTTTCCACAAAATTAACATTAAGTTCTGTCCCTAAATTGTTAACTTATATTAAACTAATAATTTACGTTCTTATACATCATACCCCTTCAATAAGAGTGTTGCAATCTTTATCAAGAAATCAATTTACTGTCAACACTTGAACACAAATGAATTAACTATAAAGCAATTAACCTAAAATCAATCAAGCAATCAAGAAAAGAAAACACAAAATTAAGTGGTTCAACTTATGGCCTACATCCACAGATCAAACAGTAACAAATTGCCATTAATAAGAACAAAGATTACAAATGTTTAAAGAAAACTCTCAATTTCTTAAAAACTCAAGAATACTGAAATTAATTAACTATAGACTTGAGAATTATCTCTCTAAATAACCAACTTAACCAACCTTTTATACTATGTTTCACAAACTTAACTAATCTTTTAAAATAGACTAACAACCCAGTTGAAGACAACCAATTAGAATTAGTCACATTAATTAAATTTCTTAAGTTTACCCCACGAAAGTGCTGAGAACACCCTTCAACATTTCTCCACCTTGTTCGATGACTTCCTCATTTTATTAAAGTTGATCCTTTACTTTTTTCATGAATTTCTAGCTTCTAATACCTACCAAATCCCAACAAAACTTGAATTTAACAGATGGCAATACTTTTGTAAGCATGTCAGATGGATTTAAATCAATGTAAACTTTCTGAAAGTTCTTTTTCAATTTCTTTTCTAACAAAGTAGTGTCTTACATCTATATGTTTGATTTTTAATAGAATATCTGATTCTTTGTAAGGTGGATAGCATTTTGATTGTCATAATTTACTATTATAGCTTTTTGATGCATTTACAATTCATTTATAATTCCCATAACCACAGAGCTTCTTTCACAACTTTAGTTACTGCAATGAATTTAGTTTTTGTAGAGGATAATGCAACAATTGACTACAGATTTACCTTCCAACTAACCAGACATCCATTAAGACTAAAAAAGTATATTGAAATAGATTTTTCCTTATCTCTTTCTCGTGCAAAGTTTAAGTCCACGAACCTAACGTCCTATTGCTTTTGAATTTTATCCTTTCCATATATTAATCCATACTTCATTATGCCCTTTAAGTACCTTAGAATCTACTTGACTGCATACCAATGTTCTTTACTTGGATTTGACAAGTACCTACTTACTACACTTAAAGCAAAGGTTATGTCTAGTTTTGTACAAACCATAGCATACATCAGACATCCCACAACTTGAGCATAAAGAATTTTGGCTATGTTAACTTTGTCTTCATCAACTATTAGACATTGAGATGTAGTCAATTTAAAGTAACCTACGTAGTCAATTTGTTTGAACCTACTCAGCACCTTTTTAAAATATCTTTATTGTGATAAGAACAAAATTTCATTTTCTCTTTTCCTCTAAATCTCTATTCTAAAAATTTTCTTCCCAAATCCCTTATTTCAAACTCACTATTGAGCAAGAATTTGAGTTTATCTATTTCACGTATTCCTTTACATGTTATAAGCATGTCATCTACATACAAAACCAGATAGATAACTACACTTTGTTTCAGCTCCTTATAATAGACACAACTGTCATATCAGCATCTTTTAAAGCCATGCTTTGTAATAAATTAATCAAACCTCTTATACTATTGTCTAGGAGACTGCTTTAGACCATACAATGACTTCTTAAGTGAATAAACACGTTCCTTCTTACCAGATTCCACATATCTCTCTAGTTATTGCATCAAAATAGTTTCTTCAACCTTTTCATGTAAAAAGATTGTTTTGATATCTATTTGATCAAGTTCTAAGTCCAGAATGATCACCATTGCTAAGAAGATTTTTATTAAAACTATGCATAACCACAGGTGAGAATATTTCATTATAATATATATATATTTTTTTGTATAAAGCCTTTTGTCACTAATTTTGCTTTGTATCTAGGTGAATCACCAAATGAACTCGCTTCTTTAGTCTTGAATATCTATTTACAGCTAACTATCTTTTTATTTTTAAGTTTAGGAACCAAAATCTAAGTTTTGTTTCTTCTTAATGATTTCATTTCTTCTTGCATGACTTTCTTTTACTTTGCATTTTTTTTACAACACATTGCCTCTTTGTAAGTTTTAGGATCATCTTATATCACTAACTCAATAGCTATCAATGCAAATGATATCATATATATATATATATATATGCATACTTGCTTGGTGGTCTAATGGTCATTCTTTTTATATCTTTTGCAAGATTGTAATCTTGCAAATCACTTAATTGCATCTCAAAATCATATAGAGAATCTATATTAGTCTCCTTGTCACCTTTTTTTTTATTCTGATGATAATCTAATTTAAATTGAGCCTAACTCTTCTAGTCATTTCTAGTTTCTGATGTATTATCTATATTATGCAATGTTTTTTCATTAAACACAACGTTTTTTGAAATGATACATTTAGATAGCGTTCCATCTAGACACCAAATCCTGTAACCTTTGACTCCTTTAGGGTATCTAATAAATACCTTTTTGATTGCCTTTGCATTAAGTTTTCCCCACCTCACATGTACATAAGTTAGGTAGTTAAATACTTTTATGTTATTATATTCTGTAGAAACTCCAATCCAAATTTCTTTTGGTATCTTTGATCTAATTGCAGATGAAGGGCTTTTATTCATAGCATAACAAGTAGTAGTAACTACCTTAGCTCAAAACTTGTTTGGCAACTTTGAGTAGACAAGCATGCATCTTACTTTGTCCATTAAAGTTCTGTTCATCTTCTTAGCAAAGCCATTTTGTTGAAGGGTATTCACCATAGTCCTATGTTTAGTAATTCCATACTTTTTGAAAAATTCTTCAAATGCATTGTTATATAATTCTAATCTATTATCTATTTTCAGTCTTTTTATCTTCTTTTTAATTTGATTCTCCACCAAAACCTTTCATTCTTTGAACTTTTCAAAGATTTTATCCTTGGTCTTGAGGATATACACCATACATTACTTGAAAACTCATTAATCAAAGTTAGAAAATACCTTCCTTAATTGAGGGAGAGTACTTGAGTAGATTTTCAGCGGTTTGAATGGATATAATTTAAATTTTCTTTTGTTCTATGCTTAGCTTTATTGAATTTGACTCTACAAGCCTTACCAAGTACACAAGTTTGCAATACTTTAGATTACCAATCTTTACTCCTTTCAATAACCATTGTTTGCTAAGTTCTTTCATATGTTTTCACTCATATGTCCAAGCCTAAGATGCCACAGTTTAATTTCATAAATTTCAATCTCAATAACTATAGAAGTCATACCATTCACAGAATATTCTAAGAGCACATATAAACCATTATGTTTTATTCTTTTTTTAACTATTATTGAGCCTTTGGTTATTCCTAAAGTACCTCTCTTAACTTTAAAGCTACAACTTGAAGCATCTAAGATGCCTAAGGAAATCAAATTTCTCTTTAAATCAAGCATACGTCATACTTGTTATAGAGTTTTGATAACCCCATCATGCATTTGAATTCTTACATCTTCTATTCCTACTATTGAGCATGACATATTATTGTCTAACAAAACTTTTCCCTTATTAATTTCATAATAGGTGGTAAATATATTTCTAGAGGAATTTATATGGAATGAACAACCAAAATCAAGTACCTATTGACCTTTTGTATTGTTTTTTAATGCAATAAGATGATTAGTGCTCTTATAACCTCTTTTTGATGATTCAGAATATAATATTGAACTGGATGCAGCAACAACATTGCTTTGCTTTTTTTTTTTTATTGGTTATTTGCCCTTGTTTTGTCTTTCAAGCCAATTCTTTTTGCCCCTACTTAGTACATTGGAAACACCTCTTTTTCTTAATTTCATATTTTGATTAGCTAGTATTGTTCTTCTTTTCTTTCTTCTTTTCACTTCTTCCCTTGGCAATAAGCCATTCACCATTGCTTGACTCTTTTGCCTCTATTTTTTGTAATTTTTTGGTGTTCAATACTGACCTCACATCCTCTATTGAGAGTCTCCCTTTCAAACAAGAGTGTATCCATAAAGTGTTCATAGGAGTTTGGCAAAGATCTAAGCAACATCAATGTCTGATATTCATCCTCAATCTTGATGTCTATACTTTCAAGATTTGAAATAATTTTGTTATAGTTGTCAAGATGAATTTGCATTGAGGTTTTAGGTTACATTCTAAAGTTATACAACTGTCTCTTTTTGTAGAGTCTATAATAAGTGATCTTGTCATAAACAAGTTTTCCAGTCTCAACGATAATGAGGTTGCATCACTTTGTTTCGAGACCTCTTTCAACACTGCATCCCTAAGATTGAGGATTATAACATTTTGTGTTCTCTTTAATATATCTTTCTTTTCTTTTTTATATAACAATGAAGATATATTCTTTTCTCCTTTTAGAACTTTTTTAAGGCCTTAATGGATGAGGAGGGCTCTCATTTTCAATTTCTAGAGGTTGAAATCATTTTTTGCAGTTAACTTTTCAATTTCAAACTTAGTGGAAACCATGATTTATTCAAAAACCTTGGTTTGATATCAATTTGTTGCGATTGTCATTAAGAAATCAATCTAATGGTAACACTTGAACACAAATGAATTAATTATAAAGCAACTAACCTAGAATCAATCAAGCAACTAAGAAAAGAAAACATAAAATTATATGGTTTGACTTAAGGCCTACATCTACAAATCAAATACCAGCAAACTTCCATTAACGACAACAAAAATTACAAATATCTAGAGAGAACTCTCTAACTTTTCAAAAAACTCAAGAATACTAAAATTAGTTAACTATAAACTTGAGGATTATCTCTCCAAATAACCAATTCAACCAGCCTTTTATACTTTATTTCATAAGCTTAACTAATCCTTCAAAATAAACTAACAACCCAATTGAAGACAAACAATTAGAATTTACCACAGCATTTAAATTTCTTAAGTTCACCCCACAAAAGTGCTGAGAACACCCTTTAACAAAAAGCACCTAATATTTTGTTATCTTTATGGGCAACAAAGTATTAATAAAATCATTATAATTCTAATCAAATTGATCATTACTAAATTTTGTTTATTTAATATCATTGATAAGATCACGAGAGAAAAATTTATTGCAAATATAAAGAAAGATATTTCATTGAATCTCCGTGAGATTTGGTTATATATACTATAGGTAGATACTAAGGTTAACTCATTTATTAATTTGTTAAAAACTATTGACAAAGATATTATTCAACAATTGATCATAGACTCCCCACGTTTGGCCTTAAGTTATGTGCTAGTCTTATGCTTGATGTAATGATTTTTCCAGCAAAAACTGCAAACATCTTTCGATTTGCTTAATAATAATAATCACAAATTCCCAAAAAAGAAATTCTTTTTATAATTAGCTTTATCTTATTTCAAAGTTACAATTCTTTTTATAATTAGCTTTATCTTATTTCAAAGTTACAATTATAATCATATTGTGTTTCCGGTTGCACTCCAAGCAATAATGCCGTTGCTACGTATGAAGCCCGTCAAATCATTCAATGTAACAATTCCTTTAATACGTCAATCTTTTTTTTTTCCCTGGCCCATGTTGTCTCACTGGGCCCGATCAACTTCTTCTCAACGGAATCAAATCATAATTGAAATCAAATTGTAATCCACGAGATCAAATTTTAAGACATAATAAAATGCATATATCTAATCAACCGTCAACAATGAACTTCGCCGAAAATATCCATGATCGACGAAAAAACGAGTTCGCAGCAAATACTTACCCGCCGATGATTCCGAATCCGAAATCTCTGCTTGCTAAAGATTCTGTGAAATGGTCAGAAGCTGATGGCACTAGATTCAAACCAACCGATGAACCAATTTTTCTGCTTATCAAAGAATTAGATATCTAACAGCATGAACCTCCACAGCTCTCAGGTACGTAGCTATAAAATGTTTGGATCTTCAATGTTTTCAAATTGTATTGCGAAGAGAAATGATAAATCTTCAATATTTAAATCAAATTGTTCGGGTTATGCGCATAATTTTGGTGACCAGCAAATGTACTTCTTCTTCACGACCTTGCAAATGAAATACCAAAATGGAACAAATGTTGACAGATTAGCGCCCCCGTGGATTTTGGAAGAAAACTGGGAGGCCCACTATCGTTAAAGATAAAAGATGGAAAGGTATTCGCTGCTAAGACTAGTTGGCCTATTACAAGAATGATCAGTAGTTGTTCGTAATCTAATAAATTTTAAAAATTTTAAATATTTTTAATAAAAATAATAAGAATAAATATTATTTTATATTAATTTTATATTTTTAAAAATTATATAATTAAAAAATTTATAAAAATTATATAACTAAAATTTTTTCATTTAATTTGTGAAAATAAATTCTTTAATTTTATAATATAAATTATCTAATTTATTTTATAAAATTAAAAATTTACAAAAAATTTGTATTTTTGAATATCAAATTTACTTGTATTAGATTTTATTAATAGTAATAATTGATATTATATAATTGCTTTAGATAAGATAAGATTTTGGACCAAAATTGATACAAAGGAGAAGTTGTCCATCCATCCCTGTAGCCAAGCATGAAAGCCGACGAGGACAAGCTTATCCAAGGAGAAGTTGTCCCTTGCTGGTACATTATCTACACAGTACGAATAGTAACTGCTGGTGTTGGTAAGCGGTGGTTGTAAACTTCCTTTTTTTTTCTTTTTTTTTTTTTTTTTTTTTTTTTTTTCCTTATTACACATCATCTCATCCAAATTTGATTACGTGGTGACCTTTGATACGACCGACAGGTCTCCGTTTTTTCACATCATCTCATCGAAATTGATTACGTGGTGACCTTTGATACGGCCGACAGGTCTCCGTCATTTCACATGCGCGTAGAATGCGGAGAGAGAAATCATTGGAATTTTTAAATATTATTTATTTATTACGTATTTTAAATTTTATATTTATATATTTTAATTTTTTTATAAAATACTTAAAATTTAATATTATAATTATAAATTTTAGGTTAAAAAATACGCGATGATACAGTGACTGAACCATAGCTGCTTCCTTTTTTCTTTTTGAATTCCGGTGAAGAATATACACGAAGGATCGGAACTGTTGACATTGGCTTCGTTAACAATTAAGAGATGACAGCTTTTCTTGACTGTAACACTCCTAAAAATAAATAAAACCAGGGTTGGGAAAAGAAGAGAGTCTTTTATGAACATCAACTTAAACGCAACATTTTGTTAAATCAAACGAATGGTCAGTGGTAGCAACTGGCCCCAGTGGTAGTGGGGTATGACTGTTTGTCGTCTTCGTCTTCCGGTCAAAGCTTTCGGCTTGCAATGCGCGTTATGATTAAAAATATTTTCACGGGCTCAAGTAAGTGTTAAAAGAAATAAGCGTCTTCTCTGCTAGCCATCGCTTGGTTTTCTGATGCAGACAATAAGGTATCCTTAAAACCCAGAACTTTGCATTAGTCTTACATTTTCTCCAGCATTATTCCTTACTTTGTTGCGTCGCAGATTCATACTGATCCTTTTAATACTCGGCAACTATTACTAAAACAACTGTTTCCAATTAGATCCTCTTTCTCTCTAAGTGCATTTATTTTGTCATTTGGAATTTACTAAAATTAATTTTAGTGTTTAATCGGTTCCTTACTAAGTTGAAACAGATCATTACCCATAGATCACTTTATAATTGTAATCAACAGAAATTCTTGAACTCACTTACACCGGAGTGTGTTATGTAATTGATAGTCTGATGCAATTTCGTACATTCTGATGAGAAAATATGTTGGCGCTAACCGCTTATGGTTGACATGAACAAGATTTCATAGTATTTGCAAAGAAGCGTGCTTTTATAACTGTCGTAAAATGGTTATTATTTCTGAAGAAAGCTCTTTTATGTCTTCATTATTGACAAATATTTCTTCATCATTTACAAATCTTGTTGTCTGTAACAGCTCAGGCGATTTGGAACCTGGTTTGGTGTTTGATCCAACGGATGAAGAACTCGTGTCTGAGTACCTCACTAAGAAAGCACCTGGCTGTACTGAAAGCGCAGACTTCCGTTACATCAAAGACATAGACCTTTATAAGCATGAACCTTCACAACTGTCAAGTAAGTTGCCAGAATTATATGTATATGTTGCACCTTTAATGACTAACCAAGAATTCGAGCAGAATCTAGATAACCTATAAACTTCTGTAAAGTCTTGCTATATGAGATGATGCAATAATAAGTAGTTAAAGAATCTAAGAAGCTAAACAATTTGTCAAACAATATCACACAAACACAAAGCGTTTACATGGTTCAGCCTTTAAGGCTTACATCCACGATAAAGAACAGCATGATTTAACCTCTCAAAGAATACCAGCTTCACAGACACACTCTCTCATTCAAAAGAACTTACATGTGCATTTTGATAAGTAAAGATGAGTAACGTCAACTAATCTTCAGTCAAAACCAACTAACTTCAACAGATTTCCAACCGATTTTTAAACACTTAAATTCTTCAGTATATATATTTTTCTCCTTTGATAAAAGGTTTTTGTTCTTGTACGGTTTGCTCTAGACAACTGAGAATCTTTTACTCGTACTAAAGAATTATAGTAATGATAATTGCTTTTACTGTTATATGATTAAATGTGTTAAACAGAATGATAAATCTTTGCACTTTCTTTGAACGGCGCAGGTTTAAAGTGTGACTCTGGTCACAAAAAAGTGGACTCTGGTCACAAAAAAATGTACTTTTTCACATATATAAAGAGGAAGTACCTGCAAGGAAAGAACATTGACAGAACAACCCCAGGTGGATCTTGGAGGAAAACCGGATCACCTTCATATGTCACTGACAAAAATGGAAACCGAGCTATGAAGACATCACTGACTTACTACAAGAAGGATGGAACATCTGAACTAGCTGTGAAGACTGAATGGCTTATGAAGGAGTATATGCTTTCTGATAAACTATCATCATATCAAAAGGATGAAGAATCCAAGATGGTAAGGTTATATATTCAACATCTGAAATGTGATCGGGTAGTTTTGATATTATCGTTTTATATATGATCAAATTTCATGTGTTTAAATGGTTAAATTTAGGTAACAAAGAATATTAAAATTTAAAATTTAAGTTTTTTGGTCAAATGGTAAATTAATGGCTACTTTACATAGTTTAATTAATATCTTCATTGGCAACTTATACGAAGATTATGATATGTTTATAAAATTAAAGATGACCTATATTTTGTACTGATGATCGTGTATTTTTTTTTTTTAATAAACAGTTATGTCTATCTGTTGTCTATCCTACACGCAGGACTAAGGGAAGGACAAGAGACTCTCGCAATAATAACTAAAATTATGTTCCAGCGTGCAATAATTGTAATATTTATGGAGAACATTAAAAATAAAAATTGTGTGCTTGTTATTCCTAATTTACTCGTGCCTATGGTTCAGACATTTTGAGTAGTCCTCAATGAGAGATACTTATTAATGTTTATGTTCTATTTAAGATTTCTGACTTATTAAGTACTGGGTTTAATTGCTTGAAGTTAGTAAATTTTGTGTTTCGGTATTATATATCCCTTTTATATGCGTGTGTGTATCAATCACTTTCTCAGCCCATTAATTTTTTCTAATCAAGATTTTTTCGGGATACAACTAAAAAATTTACTATTATACATAGATATAATCAAGGTTTTATTTTCTATGGGGGTTTATTATGCTCAATTCTTTTTTTAATTATGCTCTGATTCCTTAATTGATGCATCCACACTTACTGTGTACCAATAATTTGGAGGGGATAATATTCATTCCTTTGTTCTCTGTTTAATGAATGCTTCTTTTTCCTAGGAGTGTGAAACAGTACATCAAATGTGAGCACAATTTTCCAAAGAAAATTTGATCAAATTGTTTCAGTAAAAATTAAATCGGGATATAGAAAAAGGCACAACTTTGAAAGGGAACCATCAGAAAAATTCAATGTAAATTGGCTACAGCTTAATGCGACGGAATCTCACGTTCGGATATAAATATTACGTTAGATAGAAATGGACTATTCTTAGAGTTTATAAGGGGCCTTTGCACACCCTAATGGACGTATCTTTTGAGGAGGAGGTAATGCGTCCATGGAGGGTTCATAAGTCTCGAGGTAGAGTAAGGCGAGTATGTAAGGAGCCTCACTGTAACGAAGGCGTCACAGAATTGAGTGGGGAGCCTCACTGTGATATAGGCGTCATAAAATTGAGTGGAAGAGAGTGTGACGGAATCTCATATTGGATAGAAATGGATTATTCTTAAGGTTTATAAGAGGGGGCTCTACACACCCTAATGAACTTGTGTCCCATATTGAATAGGAATGAACTATTTTTAGAGTTTATAAGGGGGCTCTGCATTCTTTAATGAACATGTCTTTTGGAGAGTAAGTAATAGCCTAGCCTGTGACACTAGGGCGGTTGAGAAAAACAAAAGTAACCAACAAGGTAACATAATTAGGACTCTCAAAATTTCTATTAATATATTGAACTTGATTTTGAAAATATTTCATGAGCTGTGAGAAGCATATACTAGAGATCAAGGCAATGGCATGCCAGTGCGACTCTCAACGTCTGTTTTTGTTTTCAATTCCCCCGTCCTTCCCAATTCTCTCTCCCTTTTTTCTTTCTAATTTAATTTTATTATATTTATCAATATCTCCTTGTATCAATACACTTTAATGGTTAGATTCCATTTTTGCTATTGCGATATCAGATTATTGAATTGATGAAAACATATATAATTAGGCCGTCAGTGAAACCAGACGCCTTCCCACCTAGATAATGGCTGGCCAGCACACGATCGTTTGGTTTGAATCTAATTCCAACAAGTGCTTTTTGTTGCCATTTATCGAATAATCAGCGATCAGAGAATTTTTTAACTTCTACAAATTGAAGGAGTTTCCTGACGAGGCTGCCATCGTTACAGTTGAAGCCACGCATGAAATTAATCTATAGCAGGTTGCAGCTCTAAAATTACGTGTTTTTTTTTTTTTTTGTTAAGTTAACCTCACAAGCTCCGATCGGGTATATGCAGTATGAATTTGAAATGTTCGTCAAATTTGTACACATTAGACTATGTCTAAATCCTTGCGTTACAATTTGATTGCAATTTTAATTTGACTAGAGGAAAGTGTATCAGTTGGTCCGTGTGGGGTACACCACTTTAGAAAAAAGATGTGTTAAAGTTATATTATTTTATATAGACAACGTTAAAACATTAAAATTAAAATAATAGATCGCATAGATTAATCCATGGGTGCCTTCCAGCCTTTGTTCGAGCTAAAAGCAATTTGATTTTGATTATAACTGGAATCAAATATTTCCATGCAGGTGGGGCTGCATGACAAGGAGATTTGAACCCATGAACCTGTAACTCAGGGATGAGAATGTGTGCCTTGCTTCCTCAATAATGATCATATGCTTTCGTGAAGATTATTGAATCAATCTTTCTTGAGTACATATAATGGCACAAGTAATTATAATCAAATTTCAAGAAAGTGCAAGGAAGATTTCACAAGATGAGAAAGAGAATACACTTAGAGAAATGTAATTTTAATTAGTAAGATAATAAGCTTAATTTCTTACATGGAAAACTTTTTATTTTAAGCCAATTAAAAATATTTTTCTCATAATATTTTAAACTTAATATATATTATCCTGAGCCACAATATATTAAGTAAAATTCACTTTTGGTTTGATTATTCGAAGAAAATATATAATTTATTAATTGATTATATATATATTAATAAAATGTAATTTTGTTGAGGAGAATATAGAAAACATATTCGAACTATATGAACACTGTAAATTAAAATATTTTAAATTAGTTAAATCATTTTATTAAAAACAAACATCTCAATTATATTAATTTTTTATTATTTTAATCTGATTTTAAAAATACTAGAATAAAAGTGAAAAAATCAATATTTACTTTTATTTGTACATATATATAATATATATTTTTAAATTTAAATTTTTAACTTAAAATAATTATATCGAGATAAAATTATTGATTTTATACAATTTAAAATTAATTTTAATCGTAAAATTTTTTGAATCAATGACCCAGAATTTGTGTATCATTTTAATTAAAAAAATATTTTTAAGTATTAAGAACTCACTTTGAAACAATTGACTGAAAATTTGCCTATCAGCAAAATATTGAAGTATAGCACATTATGCACAAGCACAATAGATAGAATCCTAAGTTGAACAATTGAATTCCAAGTCTTTCTTTTTTTTTTTTTTTTTTCCTTGCTGCATGTGTCGTCCCACTGGGCCCAACAAAGTTCATCATTCCACTCGTCAAATTATAATTGGAATCAAATTACAATATCTCTTTACATCAAATTATAATCGGAATCAAATTCTAAGGCACGGTCAAATGTATATATATAAAACCAATCACACCTTGTCAGTTTATCCATCAAAACCAGTAGAATTCAAATAGGGCCTCCTCTGAAAACGTTGACGAACGATGAAGATAAAGAATTCGCAGTAAATACTTGCTCGTCGGCCGATGAGTCGCAATGCCGAAACTTTACTTGCCAATGATTCTGTCAAATGGGCAGACGCTGTTGGTGCTAGATTCAAACCGGACGATGAAATCCTTGCAGGTTATTACCTTGCTGGGAAGGTTTCTGGTCGTACTGACGGCCCGATTTTTCAGCTTATAAAAGAAGTGGATATCTATCAGTATGAACCTTCGCAGCTCTCAGGTACGTAGCTATAACTATTGAAACAAATATTTTTATATACAAAATTTTATTTGGAAGGTAAATGATAATCTTCAATATTTTCTTTAAATGTTCAGGTTTTGCATATGATTTTGGTGATGGGAGCATGTACTTCTTCACAACCTTGCAAATGGAAAACCGAAAGGGCGCAAATTTCAGCAGATTAGCCGCAGGTGGATGTTGGGAGGAAACTGAGACTCCCTCTTATGTCAAAGACAAATATGGAAAGGTATTCGCTGCCAAGAATTCATTGGCTTACTACAAGAGCGACCTAAAGTCTGGTAAACCAGCGAAGACTCAGTGGCTTATGAAGGAGTATATGCTTCTTCAGAAGCAAAGCGATGGAGAATTTAGAATGGTTGGTGATATATTTTCATGAAGTGTACTTACTATACCTACATAATTTTCTTTGATTTTTTTTAATTGCAGTTAGTTCCATTGACGCTCTGTGTCGTTTACATTCCTGATAACAAGAAGCGAAGTTATTGTGAAGACAAGAATAACCAAAGTTCAAATCCAGACTACTGTGAACATAACTTTGTTATGTCGTCCGCTGAGAATCCTAATTTTTCCAGGAAGCGCCGTCGCCCTTGCTCTGATCTTCATCAAAGCAGCCTTGCGTTTGACATTCCATTTTCGAACTCTGATTCAGATTTGCGACCTCCAAATCATTAATGATCTGGAATCCAAAATCTTGACCCAAGCATGTACCCCGACGATGACGAGCCTCACTGTTTCCTTGCTGATCTATTTTCTGATGACTACTAGAAACTGTTACTTTTGCTGCTGCTCATGCTGTAGTAATTGCTGATGCTGGTGAGCATCTGGATGTTAAGTTCATCTGTTGTTTTTGCTCACTCACTTGCCTTTTGTATATCAGGCTTAAATTTCAAGTTATCATGTAGGCTCCAGTTGGGTAGATCTCATGGTTGTAATAACTTCTCTTAATTAAGATTTTGTTTGTTCATTTTTCTTCTTTATTATTTATTAATTAGATGGGACTGAAACTTGCTCTAATTTGACAAATCTTGGTAAGAAAAATGAGAAACCACCATACGAAACTCAGTAAGGAACGCTAGAAAATGGACAATTATTTGTTCTCACTTAATTGAACTAACAGACTGCAAAATGTCAAGAAAATGGGTCAAACAGTTCTGGTTAAGTGTTGCTAAAGCAATTCAAGTTTTCTACAAAATTGTATAAAATAATACCTTTTTCAAGAGCTGTTTGTCAAAATTTCCTCTTTTTTATTCGAGTCAAATAAAAACTGATTTGCTTTTATTTTGGACATGCGGATTAATGTTTACCTTGCATATTCGTCAACTTTTCTTCTCTTCTTAATTGGTTTTCTTTTTTTTTCTTAAAAAAAAAAACTTTTCAGGACTTTTATTTTAATAAATCTTGTTAAGGAACAAAAATTGTCTTTCCTATCTAAATTCTGTCTTCATTTTCCACGACTAACATTAAAACAAATTCTTAATTTTTTCGAAAGAAAAGAAAATGAATGGCCCCATTCACAATGCAAATAGTTTTAAAATGGATAATGGAGGCATGTGGCCGACAATTTTTGTGGTATGATTGTTTGTCGTCTTCGTCGGTAGGTCCACGTATTTGCTTAGAAAATAATAATAAGGTTTTGCTGTCTCCAGCGAGTAAATAGAAAGGAATCGGTGTCTTCTCTACTAGCTATCACTCGGTTTTCTGTTGCAGAAGATAACGGCATGTTCTTCAACTTGATTTGCACTAATTTCGCATTTTCTTTAGTATATTATTGATTACTTTATTGTGGCGAAGATCCATCGTTATCTTTTTATAAAATATATTTTCTTCAGAACAATATATCTCGATTTTTTTCGTTTCTCTTATAACGAGTGTACTAGACGAAAAACATGCAGGTTTAGCACAAGATCTGGCCACCAGAAATGGTTCTTTTTCACACAATTACAGAGGACGTACCAAAAATGAACAAACATCAACAGACAAGTACCTGGAGGATTTAGAGAAGACCCAATGGCTTATGAAGGAGTATATGCTTCTTGAGAGTCAACAACCAAATCCAATCTGAAATTGTATACCTAATACTCTTGGTAGCTTGTGCTATTGCACTTTGTGTGCATGAGTAATTGTTTTGTTAATTTGTGTTTTCGTTTGTTTATCAATGCACGCAGTTAACTCGCTGTTGCATCTACCGTGGCAAGATTCATCGAAGGAGTAGTAGAGGGAAGAAAGGCGATGTCAATAACAACTAGAGTTTCCCGACAGCCTGCAAAAATGATAGTGTACCCGTGGAGGAGAACTAAACTGCTTGTTTCTCAAAATAAATTGTATGTTTGGAAAATGATTCGATAAAATTAACAATGAAAGACAACCGTTGAGGATATAACTTTGCCATGAGTTCTTTCTCTTTCAGTTGTTTGGTAAATACAATGCATACTCTGTAAAATCTGTCTTCTTCATCGTCGCTTCACATGTCCTTATATCCGACAACATTACATTTGGTTTGTTAAGCATTAACTTTCTCGACTCCGATCATTGATGATAAATGCAATGCATTGATTAGCCATAGAATTATGCAATTTTATGGGACAATGATAAATAGGTCCTTGAATTTTTGTTAAAACAAAAAATTAAAAAAAT
Source organism: Swietenia macrophylla (assembly GCA_032401905.1). Classification (NCBI taxonomy): domain Eukaryota; kingdom Viridiplantae; phylum Streptophyta; class Magnoliopsida; order Sapindales; family Meliaceae; genus Swietenia; species Swietenia macrophylla. The sequence goes on along the minus strand of CP135561.1, from coordinate 9,101,804 downwards.
GTTTTAATAAATTTAACAATTTAGTCCTTAGATTTAGTGATATTATTAATTAATTTTTCAAATAATAACTACTAAAAGTATATCCTAATTTATCATTTCATTCAAACTCAAGGAATAAATTACTAAAAATATAATTCTATATATTAAAACTAAATCCAACCAGATAAATAAAATACTTTAGAAAATAAATAGAACAATTAAAAATTTATTAGCTCTCCTCACCAAAAATTTTAGAATGTCTTCATCTTTTTAAAGAGATGCTGTTGAAACTAAAAAAAAAAAAAATTATCATAGATTATTAATTTCAAAAAGAGATATTTTCACATACTTATTTATGTTTGACAAAATCATAATTTTAAAAATTAATAGAAAATACCCTCAACAAAAAAATTTTCAATTTTGACTACCGATAACTAATAGAATAATTGAAATAATTTTATCTTTCTGAAAAAATAAATGAATAAAAATAAATAAATTATATCCCTCCCTGTCCTCCTCCTCCTCCTCCTCCTCCTCCTCCTCCGACAAAACATATTCAAAAAACTAAAATTTATCTAGACATGAAAAAAAAAGTGTATTATATCTTTCAAAATATAAGTACTTTTTATATTTAATAAATAAAATTTTATGATAGCACTGAATTTATGAAGTTGAAATTTTTTATATTTTATAAATAAAATTTTATGATATCACTGATTTTTTCTTTTGTCGTGTTCTTGATTGATTCTTGTATTTTTGAAAAAGTAGTCGGATTTATTTGCTGCATGCATGCCCAGATGACATTACAAAGACGAAAAGTAACCATTGGGATTTACAGACAAGCTCTGAATGATTGTTTTCAACAAAGACTAAAAGAAATACAACATGCAAATTATTTTTTTTCTTCCATAGTTCTTCGCCATATGTGATCGTCTGCGTACGTTCCTTTAACCAAAGCATTGCTTCGGTTCGATATCACTCCGAATCCGATGAACTCATGTCAGATTCAGAACAGAAGTTATTTTCCTCTTCGTCATTCTTTTTTGGATTCTCACATTGTGGCTTAGAACTGTAAACGACACAGAGCGTCCAAGATTCATCAACATTTTGCTTTGGTGGCTTATTATCAAGAAGAGAATACTCCTTCATAAGCCATTGGGTCTTCTCTAAATTAGATTTCTGGTCGTTCTTGCAGTAGGCCAGTTTCTTCTTCCTAGCGATTGGATTTCCATCTTTGCTTTTAACACAAGAAGGTTCCCCGGTTGTCTTCCAATATCCCCCGGGAACTGGGACTGGGAATTCATGTTTCTTGTTTAATCGTGTGAAAAAGTACATTTTTCCTTTACCGAAATCATAGGCTAAACCTGCACGTTTAATAAGATCTATCAATATCTTCCCAACAAAATTTTTGAAAAAAAAAAAAAAGAGTAAGAGAAGCGGGAATGTATAATAAAAGCTACGTACGTGAGAGCTCTGAAGGGTCATGCTGATAAACATCTATTTCTTTGATAAGTGAAAAAATTGGGCCATCAGAGGAACCAGACACCTTCCCAACAAGATAATGGCCTGCCAAGACTTCATCGCTTGGATTGAATCTAATGCCAACAGGTACTTTTTGTTGCCACTCTATAGAATCATCAGCGATCAGAGAATTTTTAATCTTCGACAAATTGTATGCCTTTGCCGATGAGGATGTCATCGTTGCAGTTGAATTCATGCATGAAAATGATCTGCGATAAGTTTCAGCTTTGAAACTCGTATGTTCTGTATTGGTTTTGTATGTTCATCTGACAAGTTCTGATTAATTATATAGGGAGAGCGGCTATTTTACTTCAATTTAGAAATCATTAAACCATGTAATCTGTTAGTACATAAAAATATTGTTTTATTAATTTTAAATTCTATTTATATACCTATATCATTTTGATTAGTTGGTGTTAGTGGGGTAGATACGAACATCAACAATTTTTTTTTATAAAAAAAGATAGGTACAATTTGATTGTAATTATAAGTCGGAGACATATTGACCTCGTTTATGAAATTAAATATTATTTATTGATTTTAAAAATTTAACTACAATTTGATTGTAATTGTAATTTGACTAAAGAAATGGGTTGGTGGTGGTCGGGTAGACCACTTTACGACTTGACTGCGATTGTAATTGTCTAATATATTGCAAGTTGTGTAAAAAATAAAGTAATGGATTCTTTAAATTAATCGGTGGTGTGCCTTCCTTCCAGCTGGTGTTCAACCAAAAAGCAATTTGATTTTGATTGTAACTGGAAACCAAATATTTCTATGCAGGTGGGGGCGAAATTTGAGCCCACGAACCCAAAGTTGCTCTCTCTTTAAATCAGCCATAACTTAGCCTTAGGGATGAGAATAAGGAGGCTTACGTCCTCAATGCTGATCTAATGCTTGACTGTATAAGCATTATATGTAAATGATGTGGCTCTCTAAATTAATATAATGACACAAAACTTTCATTCATTAAATAGTAACACAAACTAAAATAATTTAAGGATATTGAATTAAATACTAACTTTCAAATAGGGTTTATTATGGTTTTTAATATATTAAAAATAAGTTTTAAATCAATATTGACTTAAAATATCAATTAATTTAAAAATTTATATATCAACAACTCCATTTAACTATGTAAAAGAAAAATAATATTTTAAAGTGATATGAAAATTAAAATAAGGCTTGAAAAGTTTGATATTCTTCAAAAATTTAACTAGTATGATCACAAATTTATTATGACTTTCTGTTCTAATTTTTCAACATAAGTAATCCCGTTAAGAGTAATGCTACACATTTTAAAACTCATCTCAAATGATATGATTTATAATTTTCTATTCAAATTTTTAAACATAAATAATTTTGTTGGGAGTAATGCTAGATGTTTCCAAAAAGTGTCGAATGACATATATGATTAGTAAAGTGATGCTGATATCTTGTAATTACTCGGTTTACTCATTTATCTAATTAATTTAATATCTTTTTATAATATAACAGTAAATGTTTTGTGTCTCGAATCAAACTTTTGGTATGCAACGATTTGGAGTAAAACAGAACATTATTGAAGCTCCTAACCAAACCACCAAGGATGCAAGAATTCAGATGTTCTTTATGGATAACAAAATACAGAGTTTAAACCGAGGATTACAAATCAATAACAACTAAAGAAAAACTCAGCACATCATCACGAAAGAAGGAGAAATCACAAGAGAATGAAAAACTCTGCTTCTTCTGATACAAGCGCAACTCTTTTAAAGCTGTTAAAAAACTAACTGCTTTAACCGAATTCACTTGCCATCTTAGCTTTCAACTAATCTTCTTGCCAGCTGGGCTACAACTCAAACAACCACATCTTCTTCTTCAAACAACAAAACAAACTAACGTCTTGCATACAAAACCTGAATATGAATCATTGCTGCAAACATAACGTGAGATTCTTATCAACAAGCTAGGACGACTGTTTACACAAGAAATGGGGGACTATTATGATCACTCTCGTTGAAAATCTTTCCTCATGCTGCAGCCGGATCTCTTCGCCTCATGGATTTGGACAAACTTTGAAACAACACGATGCTGCGGCATGTACCGTCATTTTCACAGGTTCTTTTGACAGAATCATCACTATTTTGTTTATTTTCCGAAACCAACGAATTGCGATCACTTGTTGCTTTTCGGCATAATTCAGAACTCAAGTTATTTTTTCTCATCGCTGCTTGCTTTTTCACCATCACCCGCCTCTTGAGACAATAGTAAGCAACACAAATTGTCCATGGAGCATACTGCACCAACACAAGTACAAAATATATATAATCGTGTGTATATAACGTAGGTTTTAATTAATATCACAGAATAATATTATAAGTTATCAGATCATATGTAATGTAATGTAACCCACCGTCGGGTATTCTTCATCTTTTTGATTTGGCGATGGACTATCAAGAAGCATATACTCCTCCATAAGCCAATGAGTCTTAACTGGATTAGATTTATTATCCAGCTTGTAAAAAACCAGTGTCTTCTTGGTAGCCACTGGCTTTCCATCTTTGTCTTCGACATAAGAGGGCTTTGCAACTTTCTTCCAAAATCCACCTGGGACATGTCTATCGGTATTCGTTTTTCTGGATAAGCTTGCGAAAAAGTACATTTTCCCGTCACCAAAATCATATGCTAAACCTGAACGTTTGATCAGAATTATCATTCTCTTCCAAGAAAGATTGAAGATCATACAATATTTAGAATACATGTATGCATATCTACTTACTCGGGAACTGTGAAGGATCATACTGATAAACATCTACTTCTTTAATAAGTCCAAAAATAGGGCCATCAGTGCGACCAGAGACCTTCCCAGCAAGGTAATGGCACACGAGTACTTGATCGGTTGGTTT